>OX596020.1:6000000-6600000 GCA_951394055.1 Villa cingulata | reverse complement strand
TAAACACCCACACACCTACACACCTACATATACATATATACTGTCTATACACAGATATCTTCTTCGGATATATGTATTTATAAAAAAGTTAAAAAAAAGAAATAATATATGTATGTATATCAAAAAGAAAAATCAAACAAACAAATCTTGATTACATAAAGTTTATATTGATGTTTGTATACATAAATAATTTATGAATATATACATATGTATGTATTTAAAAAAAAAAAGAAAGATATTAAAATGTGGGAGGGTATAAAATATATAACAGGCGTATGAATAATCAAAGTTAATAAGAAAATAGTAAGTAAAAATAATCAAAAAAAAAAAAATGAAAATCATGAATTTAATAAGAATTTATGTTAAACATTAAGGATTATTTCGTAGATATGTATATAAAATTTCAATAATATACATTATGTACATTACATATGGTGAGTATTTTATAAAAAAAATGAATGATACTTAAAAAATAGGATAAATAATTTTCATAAATTAAATCCTTATTATAACCGTACACTTATGTATATATATGTATATATGCCAACACATATTACACTAGTATATATTCATTACATACGTATACGTACACATACATACATATGTATGTTTGTATGTAAATACACCCTTTTAAATTGTTCTTAACTTTTTCTTTTCTATATTTCCTTTAGAATTTTTCTTTTTCAAGTTAAAAACTTTGGTTTTTTTTCCCCCTTAAAATTGTTAAGGGATTTGACTACAACAAATTATATAGGGTGTTTCGTTAGTCGTAGTAGATAAATATTCGAACGGGTGAAAGTAGAGGCGATTTTCAGTCGAAAATGTTATATGACATTTTTTCGTTTGCTCTTTATTTTCGACGCTAGAGGGCATTTTAAATTTTGAATTTTTTGCAAGACCTTCCAACACAAAATTATGTATACCTCCCTTTTTGTGTACCCCACATAACAAAATTTAGTATTCAAGTCAATGATAGCAAACAAAATTACCTTTCTTTTGATATACTACAATAGGTAATTATGAATTCGGTTCGTAGTAAAAAAGCATCTTAAAGTCAAAATCCATGATTTATTTTTAAAAACCAATTTTATTACAAACAGATTAAAATTTCACATCGATTGTATGAGCCGATCTTAAGTTAATAAGGATCAAATATGTGCGGGAAAGGTCAAAATTTTTGCATACCTGATGGAACATGTTATCCATTGGATTACTTACTGTTATTTATCCATTACTTATGGATGATCCAATATAACCTTTCTTGGCAGTAGAACCCACAGTTACATTTTTTTTCTTAACTTGAAAATTACGACAGATAATTGAAAAGATAAATTGCAGATGAAAGGCAATCCATTGGGCAACATTTTGGGTAAAAAAAATTGGAAAAAATTTTGAGATATTTGACCTTGAACTCAAAATTTTGCATTTTTTCGATGAAAATTTGAATTTGATGTACCATATCTTTGTCAACACTGGACCGATCTGTATAATTCAAGTATTAAAGTAAGGACTGATTGATTATATTTCCAATGAATGCAAAATAATTGAAAGTGACCAAGGATTTTGTGAGTTATGACCACAAATAGGAAACAAGTCACTTGACCTCAAAAAAAAAAAAAAAAAAACTTCTGAGCCTCCTAACTCCTCACCACTTGATATTAGACCCCCTCTCCTACTATTCGATTTTTCTCGTTTCTCAGCAAGACCTATCGACTGACGAAATGTCTGCACCCGAACTTGGGACACCATGTATACATTTATATACATACTTTCTTTTCAATAGGTATTTTTCATATTTTGTTTAGGAAAAAAAAACAAACAAAGTTTTAAAAAAGCGTTTCGGCATAAAAATAAATCGTACAATACGCGAACAGTTTTTGTAAAAATCCATAAATAATAAGGTACCTAAAATATCTAGGAAAAATGAAAAATATATGTACATACATACGAGTAACGAGTATGTATACTATGTTAAATATGAAACGAACAAAAAAAAAAAAAACAAAACAAAATCAAAAAAAAAATAATAACAAATTATAGATATACATATATATTTGAAACTCTCTAATTGGAAAATGAAAACAAGATAATAAGGTACTTGAAACCTTAAAAATAAAAATAAAAGCACTTAGTTCAATAATATGGTTAAATGGGTAGTTTTCGTTTTAATATACATTATTTGTTATTCTCGCAGAATTTTTTTTTTAATTTTTTTTCTGTTTTTCATTTTTTTTTATTTTTTTTTTTTTTTTTGTGATGTTGGAAATTATTATTATTCGGTATTTTTTGATGTAAATTCATGTTATAAAATTGTAAGGTAAAAGAATATCAATTTATTATCATTTTATTTTCTTTTCGACATTAATATAATACCGCGAGAGATGGCAAGTAAGTAAATATAAATTATTTATGATTATACTTTATACACTTTACATACACAGTATATTTAAATATCACTATATAACGCGAATATAAATATTTTTGTCGTTGAATTTTCGTATTAATATTTTCATATACAATGTACTTATATACAAACATTTAAAAAAAAAGAAATTATAATAACGTTAACATGGTTATACCGTTATACCTAATAAAAGTCCTTTAGATTATATACCTTTTAAAAGGCAATTTAATAAATTTTCATTCTATCAATTTATATTATACATAATAAATTTTATAAATAAGGCTTATTATTGATATATGTGCCGATGTGCTGTCATAAAATTGTTAAAATTTGTCATGTATGTAATTAATATATTCATAATATATTGAGTATATGATTTATGATACCTATACATATTTGTATTAACATGTTAAAAATGAAAAAAAAAATAAATAAAAAAATAAAAAATAAGTGAAAATTTACACAATACTAAAATGAAATCTAAAGCAAAAAAAAGGAAAAACAAAATGGAATAATTATACGAGCAATTTACATATACCGCTTTTATTAGCATTTATTCGAGTATAAAACGAAAAAAAATATTCTGAATATAGATAAAAGCAAAAAATAAAAAAAAGGATATATTTTTTTTTTCGAAAGGATAGGTATAATAAAATGATATAGAATAAATTTTGCATTTTATCATTTAATAACGCATATAAAATACGTATTTATATCTAAAGTTCACAGGAATAGGGTGTTTTTTTAGGCGTGATAGAACTTTTGACAGGTATAATAGTGGCCAAAGTTGCAAACAGTTTAAATGCATTCTTTGAAAAATTCATTTAGTATGCTTTGGCAAATTATTATGTGAAAATATACGCTTGACTAACGCCTGCAAATTCTTGAGTTTTATTTTAAAAATCAGTGGTTGAACTTATAGTGCACTTCATAAATTTTATAGTGGAGACATGATCGACCAAGTGAGCAAACTATTCGCAGAATTATTGACAGATTCTATTCGAATTTTATACAGCATGATACTGTAGCATTGAAGAAAATATTTCTGCTGTATGGTGTGGATTGCATGCTGATGGCATTATTGGGCCATATTTCTTTAAAAACGATGCTGGAGAATGTGTTACCGTGAATGGAATTTCACTGAACGAATTCGCTTCCACAGAGCCAGTCGTGAAGTACATTTGCCAGAAATAATTTTTCAAATATTAATGTCGTAGAATAATGTATTTAATAAACAAAATAAATTTATTGTTCGATTAATACTTTGCGTTTTATTCAATTTTAAAGTTATATCACGCTTAAAAAACACCCTGATAAATGTTTGAAGAAAATTTAAAATTTATTGCATTATTGCGTAAATAATGTATGTATATAGAGAGCAATAGAAATTCACTAAAATATGCATATTCAGTTCAACGTAAATTTTATAATCTACTACACATAAATTATGATACATGAAAACAAAAATAAAAACATATTTCCACATTCATATAGGATAGAGACACACATAGAGCGATTATAAAATAAATCAATTTGTGTTATGTACATAAAATGAAACGAATACATGCATTTAGTCATAATTTTCATGTGAAATTTCATAATAATTTTCTGATGACTATAACGAAACAAAACAAAAAAAAATGATTTATGATTGTGATTGTTTGATCTTCCAATCACACGAAAATTAAATAGCCTACAGTTATTATTAAGAATTTTGAATTTTAGTATAGAAAATAAATAATGATCACGTTTCTACCATATACACACACATAATAAAACGAGTATATATGCTATGCTGTATATATACATAAAACAAGAAATACTACTAAGAAAATGGAAATGGATTGGACACACGCTTAGGAGATCTACGAAGAGTATTTGTAAAGAAAGCGATTGAATGGAACCTCTAGGGTAGGAAGGTCATGGTCAGATATAAAGAAATTGGCACCTAATAGAGTTAGATGGAAGGCTTTTGTGCAGGCGCTACACTCCCTCGAGGAGTAATAGCAAAAAAAAAAAGAATATGCTATATATAAAATATTGATTTCCAAATTAATGTTTAAATTGAAAATATATACAAAAGAAATTTCTACGTACGTGCACGGAAATTGGATGAAAAAATAATTTCAAAGTAATCTCTATGATATATATGTATAAATTAAATTTTATGTAAGCTTTATATTTGAATACTCGTATATAAATATACTGCACAGGCACAGTTTATGTGTATACATGGATCATTTAATTTGAATCGCGTTTTTGTTTTGAAAGCAAAAAAAAAAAAAAAATGCAAACAACAATATAAACAAAAAAATAAATAAAAAATAAATGATACACAGTGAATACTTAAAATGGATTTATGTTAGTATAGCCTTCTTATTCCCTAAGCTACACGAAATATTTGTCTTTCAATTGTTTTTTTTTTTTTTTTTTTCATCTTTGGAACAGACAGAGAAAAATCAAATGAAAATAATCCGTCGGCATTAAAGAATAAAATTATTATGTTTGATACATTTATGTTCAATGTTAAAAGGCGAAATACTCTCTGATATTTTCTAATATTTTCTGATATTTTAAAATTTATTTTAAAAATTTGATATTTTTTTTCAAGAGCACGTATGTGTGTGTACACATAAAATTGAATAATTTAAAAATTTATGAGAAAAAACATTTGATTTATTGATATTTTCATTTGATGGTTCTGGAGATTTTTTGAAATGATAAAATATTTCTGAAATATCCACTCTTGGCCTCTGTTCAGTGCTGAACAAATCCTTTGCATGTTTTTTTATTTCTGAAATAATCTGTGATTTTTATTTAAACTAAATCAATTAAATGTACGAGTATTGTGTGTCCAACATGAAATTAATAGTTTTTCCTAAATATTTAGTATGAGGAAGCAAAATTAGTTTCCCAGTCGCTGGTGCTACTGTTGACTGTTGACCAGACCTTACTTCTGCTAGAAAGTGGTGTCAAAAAATAATGTACATTAATGTACAATACTAACAACTCAAAACAATTTTTCTTCTTCCATAATTCAATCCAGATAATCATATCTCAATATTGCCATGATCGTGTAGAACCTTAGGTGTTCTTTTAACTAAACTAAGACTAGGACATTTTCTGGTAGTTTTAAGATACATCTATTTCAAAATACTCCCCCTCCAAATGCCTACATTATCTTGGACAAATCCTGGCAGCCAGACATCTACTTCAGTACTGTCAAATAGCTTTGAACATTTACATGACAAACAGACTAGTTGACAAAAACAACAAACTAATACCAATGCCAACCGACGGGGAAACCTTCCTCATCCTCAAATCCATTGTTCGAACCCTTCCAAACATTCAAAATCCTAAAATTTGAAAAGAAATGATTGCACAAGTACACAAGTAGACAATAAAAAATCTAAAATTAATCAACGGACAAATAATTTAATTAGCCTATAAGGACTAATTTTGTTAGGTGATGAGTAAAATAAGCTAGTTTAGACTACAATTAAGAACAAGGTGTTGGGCGCAAAATTTAATTAGATTAATAAGAAGCCCATGATGACCTTTTAACGTTGGCTTCGATTTAAACATAATAGTTTGTAAGCGACACTACTACGGTTTCCGGTACAAACCTAAATATTTCGAAAACGAAGTGAAATATCGAAAAATTTATATATATATTTTTTGGCTTATTTTGAGCTGTTTTATAAAAAATCATCGTCAAATCGCGGGGCTACGAAAACTGTAGTTAAATACTTATTATAATTTCAAATTATATCGTTATACAATATTTTAATTCATACATACATATTTATGCAAATTAAATAAAATTATCTATTCAAATTTTAATTAATGCAAAAAAATTTTGTATAATTTACACTTTTTATTTGAATTTGTAATAATTATAAAATTCGAATTAAGTATTTATTTACATTTCACTTAACATCAGTTTAAAAAAGTTTCATTTTATTTAATTTTTTTTTTTTTTAGAAAATTACAATAATAAAATTTAAATATGAAGAAGAAAAAGGAAAACTTTTTGCAAAATAGATTGCAAATTGCTATACAAAATAAAATTATATAATTTAGATTTTTAAAATTTTAAAGTAACATATACGATGACTAGTATCTCTTTAATAATAATCAAAGAATCCATTAGTTTTTAACGAATTTCATACAGTAAAAATAATTTACTTTGACGAAAAAAATAAAAAATATAAAAAAAAAATTTAAATGTTACATGAGAACAGAAAGAATTGAAGGATTTAGAAAGGAATTTTTAAAATACATATTTTCAAAGCTGAAAAAAAATAATTTTGTATTATCTCTTCTCTTATACTTATACTTTTTCGTGAAAAAAAAATAATAAAATAAAAAAAATTTCTGAATAAACTTTTCCATCACCGCTGTTTATTGTTTCATAACCGTTTTTAGATACTCGTATATATAGTACAATATACTTACATACATCTTAAATTTAAAAAGGAATTTATTATATATACATAATTTATAATACGGAAAAGTAATCTTTAAGACACTCTCTCAATTTTTATGTTTTAATATTATTTTATTTTTTCTTGTTCTCTTGTTTTTGTTGTTGATTGTCATTTGTTTTCGTATTTCTTTTTTTGTTTTATTTTTGATTGTATACAATAAAAGGTAATATATTAGTTTTATATTTATATTTCTTAAATAAAATTTTTGGTGGTTGACATAAAAAACTAAATATAAAAAGGAAATGCTTATTAGCAATAAAATAAAAGATAACGACTAATAAATTCTTATTATGCTTTTAAAAAAGATACCAAAAAAAAAAGGAAGTTTAAAAAAAGAAAAAAAAAAGAAAATAAAATGAAACACATTTATTTATATTGAAGTTTGTTGCTATATGTTTATTATGAAAATGATGCGATATCTAGGAGGCAGAGTAAATACCAGATATGAATGTATTAAGAAAAAAAAAAAGAAAACAATTTATTTTCTTACTTAAAATGTATAAAATCCTTCAAAAAAATGTGTACTGTATACATATACAAGTATGTATAAAAATGTACAATTTATTTATAAAAATCTGTATTAATTGTCAAATGAATTTTCAAGAAAAAATAAAATGAAAATCGGTAAAAATGTTTGTACATATGTATGTATGTATGTATGTATGTATGTTTTGATATTTTTATATTAGTGGAAAAAATACATAAACATATTTACGTTAAATTTAATAAATGAGAATTTTCATTTCTACTTTATTTTGTACAATGCGTAAGTAATTTTTTTTATTTTTTTTTTTTTTACGAGTATATGATATGTCAATTAATTTTTAGTCTTACGAGTATGTTTTTATTATTATTTTTCGTTGTTATTGCTGTCGTTGTTGTTGAAATTCAATTCAGAATTTATTTCAGAAGATTGATAGATTAGATGATATTAAAAAAAAAAAAAAAAAAAAAAAAATTAAAGAATTTTTTCAGCATTACTTTAAGTACCTAAAAGTATGTATTTAATTTGTTCACATATGCGGAATAAACATATTGTGAAAAACCTAACCTATAAAAAAAAAAGAAAAAAGAAAAACAAATAATTTTTTTTTGTTTGTACTGAAAATTGAATAATCATAGAAATGGTGTTTTTTTTTTTTTCATTTTCATTTTCAAATATTGTATTGTAACGAGCTTGTATATGTGTATACGATAAATGGATATTTTTTTTATGTTTGAAATGTATTTAATGGAATATTAATTGGTTTTTTAAGATTTACATTGATCTATAAGGACTATATATAATTAAGGAATATCAAGAAGATTTGATATATAATTCAAATCAATGATAACGGTATATGGTATCAAAGACGATAATAAGATATCTTATTATTATCGTCTTTGATGGTATATAAATGAAATATTTTTTTTTTTTCAATCTATCTATCATACAATATAATGAAGATGAATTGATAAAAAGGAGATATTTATTTTATTTTATTTTATATTGGTTTTTTTTTTTTTTTTTTTTTTTTTTAATAAAAATTCCAATATAACTTTTATGTTAATTACATTTTTAATAAATTTAATACCCATACATACTTACGTAACATATAATTGACTTCTTGTAATACAAATTCATTTTAAATTAAAATATTTTTTATGGTAGGTATTTATTGAAATTAAAGTTATTATTAAAAGGTAACCAATATTTTTTACTACATATATATTAAAAAAGGATATATATAACGGTATAAAATGAATAGCTTGATATTATACTCGTATTAGTCTGGAATAAATTGTTTTCTTAATAATTTATGTACTTGTGTATGTTCATAATTTTTGTTTTAAATGAATATTTTTATACGTTTAAGAAGGTAATTTCATTAATTTTTTGAAATTTTAAGAAAGTTAAGATTTAAGATTTCATGTTAAAAAAAAAATTATATTTAAAATTAATTATTATGATTTAAGTATTAAATATATGTATATTTTATAATTTAAGTACATACTATATATTCTTTTAATTATTTATTATTTATGAAAGTATGAATGACTAGAACATTTTTTATTAAAATAAAACGTGTTTTTAATTTTTAATTTATTTTTTTTTTTCTTTACAAAAGTGAAGCACTAAAATATAGATTCTTTTGCCTTTTGTTCCCATCACAACTAGTCAGGGCTTTTTGAAAATACATAAAACGTGTATTTACCTACGAATATGTAATTTTTAAAATTTTGTTTTCATTTAATTCGGAAAATATATAATTTAAAATTAAAAAGATACTTTTTCTAAAAACTGACATAATACGTACATAAGTATATGTACTGATGTTATGTACTTACCCATATTATTTTATTAATCTAAAAACTAATTTCACATTTCTAAATGATATAGCACGTGTTAAAATAATAATAATGTGAAGTTATATTTAAATTGAAATCAATTTCAATGTTATGTTACATATATAAGTAAGTATTTGTTTTACAATAAAATATTTTTATATTTATTTTGTAATAAAATTATTTACATAAACCCAATATTTTAATTGATTATTACATATTTATATACTTACTTTTTACAAATATGTACATATATAATATTATATAAAATGTATACATTATGTATTCAATATTCACATTGTATACATATGTATGTATATACGAGGATTTAACATTTATTTACAGAAAATAGGTACACATATATTTTTGTTAAATATTTATGTGCATATTTGTTCATTTATATCTATATTCAAACAAAATTTTTATTTATTATACCTATGTTTTTTACTTTTCTGGTTCATCCTTTTTAGTGATTTCGTTTAGATTTGTAATGTTTTTTTTTGTTTTCATATACATGGTGTCCAAACTCGGGAAGTTCATCAAAAAACAATAGATAGGATTCTTCGAAACAAACAAAAAATTGTATGGCAGGGGTGGAATAAACTCTCAACCGTTTGGCCGCTATAGGACTTTGAACATTTTTCGCACTTACTCTACGAAACACACCTATTACAACTGCAAGGTACTAGCTAGAAGAAAGTAATCTGGGACAAATCTGTAGAGAACTCTCTTCTTTTTAACGAAACCTTACATTCTCCACTAAGTATTTCTCTTTAATATGATAGTTGGTGTGTTTCAAAGTCAAAATTTCGTGATTTTTTTGCATTCTTTTCTAAGAAAATACAGGCTGTGGAAGTACAATATCTCTCAAATGCATTTCTAATTATCTACGCGGAAAGCCCAAACCTTCCGCTTCATTTTTGCCTTTTACAGTAGAGGTAGAGGTCTATCTCTTACATATTGATAATGTCTCCTGCCATATATGATTTTTTATTTGTCTTGACGATACCTATCTACTGTTTCCGGATGGACAATCCGAGTTCGCACAGCCTGTATACGTATGTATGTATTTTAAATTTATTTTTTGCCTTTTATTTTTCTCTTTGTTTTATACGTATATGTATACTACATATAAGTATAATTATAATCGTATTTGATTACAAAATAAATCTATACACATTACGAGTTCGTCTCATATTACATAAAGCTAGAATCTAGAATGTACGTATTCTATTCCTATTCCTATCTATATATACATATGTGTCTATGTATGTATGCATATACATACATTTGAAAAATTTTGCATTAGCAATAATTAAAAAAAAAATAAATAAAAGAACAAAATCATAAATACATAATACAAATACATAAATACATATACGATTATTTTACATACATAATACATGTGTGTACGTGTATTGTGTAAAATAATCAAAAAAATTGAATTTTGAAAAACAATGATTTTAACGAAAAAAAAAAAGCGAAACAAAACAAATCAACTGTAAAACTTTTTACAATAAACTTTGAATAAATTTAAATTAAGGTAATGGATTTAGAAATTTAGAATGATAGTACATATATATTTTTCTATATAAAGAAATGTACATATTCTTTATATTCACATGTATGTATCCAATGTATAGATATACGCATATTTATATATACACGTACATTTATGTAGACATAATATTGTCATCTATTTTGAAATAATCTTCATTATTAAAAGTTTCTTGTATTTTGAATATAATATTTTTATGTACACACATATTCTCGTGAAATATATTACTTAATTTTATTCCTATTGATAGCAATATATTCACCAATAATATTTTATTTCATTTTAAATTAATTAAATTTACATATATGAATAGAGTATATGAATAATGAAAACATTTTATCGAACTTTTTTAATATAAATTAAAAGATACGTATATATATTTTGTAATTTAGATGCAATTTTTAATAAGTATTTCTTTTACTAAAAATGTACATTACGAGTATTGTATCACTATATGATTATTATCCAAAATGTACAGATGTATACACAATAATGTATTCGAAAATATAATAAGAGTATGCAAGAGTATAATATCCAAAAGTGGGTAGTATGGTATCAAAATAAGTTAAACAAAATAATACGTATACATCATATTTGACCTAGATTATTATGTAGTATAAAATGGTTAATTAATATCGAATGACAAATGAATAGAATAATACGAAATTAAATTGGCGTATACTACTTGTATATGTATGTATTACATATAATGTAGTTAATACAATGAATGAACACATATTTATGAACAATTTGATTTAGATTTAAGTAATATGAATTCATTATGTACTATATATGAAAATTTTTGTAGATACATTATGTACATACTACATATAATATGCGAGTGTATACGAAATATCCCAAACCAATACTTTATTATTCATTTGAACTGAAAACAAAAGTTATAAAAATTGAAATCTTTTCGCAGACATGAATATGGTTTGTAGATAATGTGTTTACTATAGTAGCTAAAAGTATGATATCCTTTAAATGACAACACATATATGTACGTATGCAATGCATATACATATGTTACATACATAATAAATAATACATACATAAGTATTTTTTGAACAAAACATATCACATTATTTATGTACATTACATTACATAAAATTTTACATACATACATATTAATATGTTGGTATAATATACATGATAATAATAATAATAAAATTTTTTTTATATATATTTATGAGAAAAATATGTTTTAAAATTTTTATTATGATTCTCCTTTATACATTTCATATATATTATGTTGACATGAACACACGTATACATATATGTAATGGTATTATTTTCAATTTTATTATTGCATTAAAATAATAATATGTATTTATTTTATATGAATACACACATATATTTATTGCGAATATACATACATATATTATATAGTAAGTAAAACGTTCTGTATATAAATCAACATAATATATGTATATATGTACATATATGTAAATGTGAATAAATTTCGTATATAAATAGCGTTGAACAACTTATAAATTATGAAAATAATAATGAATATATAAAAATGTGCATACTTATATGTACTTAGATACATAAATACTTATTTGTCATCCATACGTATGTGTACAAAAGCATACACTATGTGTGTTATATTAAAATTTATTTAAATACTTATAAATATTACATCAAAAATATCTAAAAATTCATTTTATATTATATACTTACGATTTATTATTATGCTCTTAAAATTTTTTTTTTATTTATTCTTGTTACAGTTGTTTGTTGTATTTTATTTTTATGGTATGCAGTAAGTATACTTAGTAGTAGTCTGTTGTAATTACTCTTGTATTAATTATGTTCTTTCGGGATAATTTTTAATATTTCTATTATTGAAAATAATTAATAACTTTTTTCATTTAGGAAAAAAAAAAACGAAAACTTCTTGTTCTAGTTTAGCGTACTTTTTAATTACATTATTATTTACATTATTACTACATTATAATTATAAAAAGCTCGTTAAGTTTCAGTTATAAATTTTTAAAAATTATTTTTATTTTATTTTTTTCAATTTTTATAATTACAAAGTGTATACGAGTGTTTGTGTGTAGTGTACATACATATATTAAGTGTATTTTTTCTTTATTCTATCAATTCATCAAATAAAAATATACTGTTAATATTTTGTAAACTTTTCATGTGTAAATTTTCGAATAAAAATAAAAAAAAAACGAATAGGTGTATATCATACAATTCCACTTGTGTATAGTTTTTAATATTTACACTGTATATGTGCATGTATTTATAATATGCACCTAGGTTAAAATGGATTTAAAAAAATAAAAAAAAAAAAAACATAAAATACGAATATGAATTTCTTTGTTTTTCTATTTTTGTTTTTTCGAAATATTTTCGTTCTTATGTTGTTGATGATTTTTTGTTGTAGTTTTCAATGATATAACATTTATATGAAAATGAAATTGTTATATAAAATTAAACTCAATAAATATGAATATAAATATAACTATAAATTTGTAAAATTTTATGTACATTTTATAATAATATTATATTAAATATTTTGTATTTGTTCATGTATTTGTGTGCATATTATAAATATTCGTGTATATGTAGCTAGTAAATAAAATAATATTGTATCGTATACTACATACTTGTAAAATATAATATGTTTCAAAAGTCCTTGTCATATGCATCCATGTGCATAGAACAACATAATATACACTTTTTCTCTATAGAATAACATAACATATTATAATGTATGTACGTACAAATATATTTTCCTTTATGCAATTATTTCAAATAAATTCTGTTCTATTTTATTCTATATTATTTTATATTATTTATGTATGATGCATTTTCATTTGTTTTCAGAAATTGCATTATATTTTCACAAAAGCAAAATGAAAAAAAAAAAAAAAGGATAAACGCAAAAGAAAAAAAAATTAGATATTTAATTAATTTTCAGTTTATATAGTGTCATAATTTGAAATTATATTACACAAAACTTTTACATACATTGTATCTTTTATTTGTTTATTACTTTTATAATTTTTATTTATAGTATATTTAATTGTTTTGAATTTTTTTTTTCTTCAAATTTAAATTTAAAATTTTTAAATAAATAAATTTATTCGATGATTTTTATGTCAGATATTTTTATTTTTACTCAAAAAAAAATAATATTAAAAAAATTTTTTTTTTAATTAATTACAAAATTTTAAAAATAATTAATTTTTCTGATGAATTTTATATTAAGTATTTGAAAATATTGAAATGTTACTTGTATTAAAAATAAACACGTCTATATATTAAGCAAGCAAGTTAACAACTGATACCGTCCGGCCTTTGAACTTATCATAATAATACACAGTCTGATATTATTTTTTTAAATGTATGATACCTTTATAATGAATATCTATCTATCCATATACACACAGTATGTATATTTACACATACATACATTATAATATTATAAATCTTTTTATTTCAATACAACACTACTATTTAGACATGATTATAATTTTCATAATTTTATACCGTTACGTGTATGTATACTATAGAAAATTTATGCGTTAGGAGTATAGTTTAAAATTTTTAGGTGTAGACATGTATAATATAGAAAAAAGCACAAAACATTTTAAAATTCTATGAAAAAAAAAATGAATTTTTTTTTTTAAACAAAATAAAATATAGAATTTATTATGAATATGAGTTTGTACTTCGTTTGCGAATAGCACAATAGTAAAGAGTACAGCAGATTCTATCTACTTATGTCCTAAAATTTCCTTTGAATAAGATAAAAAATAATAATATAAAATGTCTCTGATTTTATTATACAATACGACAATACATACTATAATGTAATAGTATACTTATAAAGGTAAATATTGAAATATAATGCAATGTTAAATGCAAAGGACATTTTAAAATAGGAGAAATATTTGTATATATGCATATGTATATACTCAAAATACAATCATGTGAAGCATGTCATTTTATTGAGGAAAAATGAATTCTCTAACTGTTATAATCGTAATATTGGGATATTTTCGACTGGAGACTGGAGAATAATTCTATTTTAGGCATTGATTAAAGTATAAGAGATATTAATGCGTTGAAAAAATTTCATTTGTATAACAGTCACAATTGATTATGAAAATGAGGGGATTTTAAGGAAATTATAACGAATATATTATTTTTGTATTTTGTATTATATGAAGTGATTTGGCTGTGTATGTTATAATATTATCACAATCGTATAAGAAAATTATGATATATTTTGTGATAGATTTGTGGAAAACTAACATTACACAGATTTATGTATGTGTAGACCTGGTAAAGTACCATATGTTTATAATTAAAATTTAAGTTTATTTTGATTTATTTCATTTACATAAGTTGCATTGCCGAAAATTCTTAGAAATATAAGATATTTTATTTTTGTATGCGTATTTGAATGCATTTATCTTAATAATTTATATGATATTCGAAAATTGTTTCTAAGAATCACACTCATACAAAAAGATAAGTAAAAACTTTTTCTTTTATAGTTTTTTTTTTTTTTTTTTTGAAAAAAAAAAGTTTTTCTTCATGAACTCTTGAAAAACATCTTTAATAATTTCCGGTATATAGTACATAAGTACATGTATGTACATATAAGGAAATTGATAATATAGAAATTTAAACTTTCTGAATTTAATATGATAATTATGTGGTATAAAAAGAACATACTAATTTATTGTGCTTATATACATATTAGTTTTCGGTATTTTAAATTCAATATACATAAGAAGAAACATAATAATGTATTTCACATATGAGAAAAGTATATAACTTATTCAGGATATATAATATTGACGGATGTAATTAAAAACTTCTATACTGTACGTATATAAGGTACAGAGTTTTTAGTTAAAAATGAAAATCTAAAACCACTTTATTAATTAAATTGAATGTATATAATTTAATAAAATTGTAATAAATTATGAGGGAACTGAATAACAATGAATGTGATTAGTGATAATAATGATGATAATAATTCTTAAACTAACATATTTTGATGGCTATTCCATGGAAATTTTAAATATTTCTTTAACTTAATAATAAAATATAAATTAGAAATCTCAAAATAATAAAGTTAAATAATGTTCTTGGATATTAGGTCAGAAAATTTCAATTTGAATTGTACTGAAAATTGCCATTATCTGTGTCTGTTTATTATTACAATATAATGTCAATATTGTGGATATTGACTTAATGTAGTTAAAGGTATGTGGGGTTCGGTGGCACAAGTGATAGAGCAACTGACTAAGTGGTTATTGATCACGAAAGTGCAGGTTCGATTCCTGCCAACGATAAAACTAAGGAAAATAATTTTCAATTTCCAATTTCCATTAACCAACTTTCTGGGAAAAATAGTTTAGAAATGCTGATAAAGTAGTCTACTTCCTCGACAATAAGTTACACAAAGAATTATTAAATTATCAGAGAGAATGTTGTAATCATAGATCAGTCTAAGCCCTACCATGTAAAAGATAGAGTTTGCTTCGCCACTGTTAAGCTGAAGGCCGAATGCAGAATAAAATTTTTTCACACCTTACAAACTTTTCATCCGTTGCCGCATAAATTTGCTTTTATATGGCCAAAAATTTGCTTTATAAAAACTTCAGACCATTTATATTTCGTACATTTATATTGTAGGAATATGAATATAATAAAAATTTATTTGAAGTGAAAAAAATTATTTTAAAATTAATAATAATTTCAAATTTTCACACTAATTTTCTATGTTTTTTCAGTGCTGTTCATTGTTTTCGAACTGTTAAACTTGAAAAGTTGAAGCGACTCCATACGCTTTTCATGCGTTATCATTGGAACTTATTACACATATTTTAATGTTGTTCAACTTTCATGCTTCTTATATCTCAACGGATGAAAGGTGTGAAAAGCGTACTTAAACTCTGTAAGTGGACAAATGATAGTAATAAAGTCATGAGATCACTTCTGTGAAAGACCTGGACCACTGGTTCACTTAAAGTTGTAGTGCTTTAGCAGAAGAAGAAAAAAAGAAGAAAAAAAGATAATGAATTTTTAAATTTTATTCACGATTATAGTTCAGATTAATTGGAAAACTGACTGAATATTTTATAAAAAATATCAATTATATGCATTGCATGAAATATAAAACGAATATACGTGATGGAAATGTCCGGTAATTAATTTCGTTATCACATTAATTTTAAATTGAATTTTTTTTATCAGTAAAATGTACATAATATGTATGTACGAGTATATTATAAATTTCCTTATTTTCAATTTACATTTTAATTATTTATTTAATTTTTATATTAATCTGCATCTGAATGTATGAATATTTTTTCGTTTTTTAATTTCTTTTTTTTTTCAGTGCAGAATCATAATCATATACTCGAATACTCATACGTACATAACTCTGAAAGTAAAATTATTAAAAAAAAAAAAATTAAATTTTCATTAATATCACAGTATGATGTTATCTGTTCATCAATATCTGTGCGTGTATATTTGTCCTTCTTCCTTCGGACAAAACAAAAACCATTTTGCTTCTTTTTTTTTTTTAATAAAAATTAAAATAACAATAAGACTGTAAAGTCACGTTCAAAAAATAACATTTAAATTAAGATAAACATCTTTATTATTACAATGTGTATGTATATTGCTTTTATTATATTTTTATTTCACTTTTTTTTTACTAATTCCCAGTTTACTTTTGGGGTTTTTTTTTGTTTTTTTTTTCACTCTGTGTACAAATTGTAAATACGAAAAGCTTAAGCTTTAATGTAAAGATATTTATTTATTTTTTTTTCATTCGTTTTTGCTTCTGATGCAAAAAACTGAATTCAAATATGTATGTACATATTCGTACATATAAATACTTTGGAATGCAAACAATTACATGCTTACATGTTATTTTATATATGAATCTAAGAATACTTTACATATGTACATATATATTATGTTTTGATGTCATATAATGTACGTACAGGATAACGATATATAGTATACGCATATAATGTGTACTTACATTAAATGTATACAGAAAACAGACATACATAGTATGTATAGGTGCTCGTATTGTGTGAGTGTTTGAATTGAGGTATATCTATCTATACATCTACACAAAATGTTTCGACACTTTAAAATAAGAATTTATGTGATTTAACAATTATTTTTTCTTTTTATTTCTATTATACTTTTCAATTTTTAAAAACTGAAAAAGGATAAAATAAAAATACAAAAAAAATACTATAGGAGTAAGAGTATGTCTGTATTATTAATATCAGAGAATAAAAATGAATAAAAAAAAAAGAATTAAAAAATAAAAAAAAATGTACTATCACTATACACATAAACGAGTACATTTCACTCAATTGTGTATCCATATAATATGTACATATGTTTTTATCTATAGAGATGTTGGATTGCATCTTAACACAACTTATTTGATATGGATACATGTTTCCTTGCACTTTGTTTTCCTTTTTCGTTTTATAATATTATTTAAAACTTTTTTTTTTTTTTGCTTTATGACAAAACGGAAAATATGTTGATATTTTTGCACATATATCCAATACATATGTACTTTGGCATTATAATGTACTATATCTAATACACATGTTAATATATGTACACATATACAACATATATGTATAAATATAGTATATGTACAAACAATAATACAAAAAATATCAAGATGTGTCCTAATCTTTGTATCGGGAACAATTTATTCAATTTTTTTATTTTATTTAATTCTATTTTAATTTTTTTTCCTCTTTCAAATAAAACCGTGTGTATGTGTATGTATGTGTGTCTTTTTTTTTGTAAAAGAAAAAAAAAAAAGGTTATGAAAAAAAAAATAATTTTTAGAAAATTTCTTAAAAAGAATTTGCTGGACTCTAGGGAAAAAAACAAAGTTTTAAAATAAGTAAAATTTTAAAATAAAATAGATGCAAAGAATATGTGAATGTATGTAAGTACATACATACAGTACAGATATACAATGTAATTCTATACCGGGTGTTAAATTATTGTGATTCAAAAAATTAAACATTTTTTTTATGGCAAATTCTAAAAATTTGAAACGTAAAATAATGAAAATTGAATACAACAAAGGATAAATTTGAAAATGGTTTACTGTATGGTATATCTGAAACAAATATTGTTGGAATAAATTGATTTTATAATTTGAGTGGTTTTAGTTATAAATAAAATATTAATATAAAATATATAAAATATTATGTTACATTTCCTGTAAAAACCTTCTGAGAAAACCTTCTCATACCTTTCTTAATGGTGAGACAAAAAATTCTAAAATATTTTTATTGTCTTTTAAATTTTTATTTATTTGCTTATTTATTTTGCCTTTTAATAAAGGACTCTCAATTTAGAATGATGTTAACATCACTTTAAATATTTTTTATAATTGCTATTGTCCTTCATCTTTTTCCATAGCACTACAGCTCTAGGACTAGGTAAGTCATGGCTTCTTTTACAACTTTTTTTCTGAGTCAGCCTCTTCAAGTCCCTTATTCTCAATTTCTGTAGATCTCTCGGACTAGGTAGAATAGGAAAGGTTCCCCCGGATATAAGCATAAGCAATAAACAGCTCTGAACCAACATGCAGCAGAGATAGAAAGACTTGTGTGTGAGCATTCTGTGGCAGGAGTATTTATTAAATGTACATAAGTTCGTTTGGTGTTTTCTGCGACATGATTAGTAAATGCCATTATATAATAAGCACTGCTAAATCTTTGCACGATGGACTAAAGATGAGCGGTACACAGGTCAACCCAACGTTTGCATTTCATAAATTAGAAGTGGCTGGATTTATAAGCGTTACTGTGACGAGCTAATATTTTGAATACATAAAAATATCATGAAAACCTCTACGATGATACACGACTTCCATGGCCCTCCGATTGGGACAGGATTCCTATACTTATCATTAAAAAAAACATCGATTATATACATTATTTTTCACTTTCATTTTTTATTTATCTACCAGTACGCATATAAATACCAAATATGTACATACAAAATGAATACAAGTCCCATATGTGTGATATGATAAATATAAATATCCTATGTACATAAAAACACCCTGCTTTTATTATATACACTCATACTCGTATATAATATGTGCTTGTGCACTTGTTATGTGTACAAAATTATTTATATTATGAAGAAATTGAATCTCATATTGAAGTGGATTTAGGTCAAATGTGTAATTGAACTAACAATATGATACTGTATTATATACATATGTGGTATTGCTATAAAAGTATGTATGTATATGCAGTAATATTACTATACCACTTTTTCTACTACTATATAATAAATATGTAATATACGTATGTAATGTATAGTAAAAGGACATATACGTATGAATATATTTATAGTGAAAATAAGTACTCGTATATGCATTTTATTATAATGTATTGCATATGTATAGTACACACATACGAGTATTCACATTCGATAGATACATATATTTGAAACATATAAAGTTGATTGTCTTTTATAAAAATCATTGATAAATATTTGTTATATGGCTTACGTACATATATAATGTATGTGCATGTATGAAACGTACAAACAAACATTTTTAAACGTTTTATATAATAGGAAAATTTATATGTGAAAACTTTAAAACTCCACGTACATATATATAATATACAGTTGATACACATATCTATAAATATGTATAGATTTTGATTTCGCGTAAGATGTGTGACAGGAAATTGTTATAGTTATTGGTTGTTATAGTCATGTGCTTAAATTGATACTCACTTTTGTTTTTTTTTTCATATAAAAATATGGAATAAATATGTTTTAATACTCATCTCATTTCGTTTATTTGTTGTTTGTCTTTCATATACATATATAAATAAAATTCTCGTTTATCTAATTCATTCAGTTATTTCTTATATTATCTTTTTTTTTACAGTTTTCATTTTTCATTTTTTTTTGTTTTTTTTTTGTGATTTTTATGCGTGTCTGTTATTTCCGTTTCCTGTTTTTTTCTATTCAATAGGATATAAGATCTTATTTTGTTTTCTGTTTACTTTATTTTTGTTTCGTTTTTTATTTTATTTTCTCATTTTTAAAACAATATAATATCATTAATAATTGATATGTTTTCTTCAACACAATATTCAGTTTATAAAATAAATTGTTAAACGGAAATCAGAATCAATATATTGAACATTTACACATATCCTGATTATATTTATGGATATGGGTATATATGTACTACTCGTATATGAGTCGTGTACTAACACATACTAACCATTTTTCAATATTTCGTATATATTTGCAAAACTTTTTATTCTTTTTTGGCATTTCTGTTCTCAAATTTTTAAAATTTTTTCATAAATATATGTTCTCGTGTATATACTATAGGTTAACATTTTCGTTAAAGGATATTTGTTATTTTAAATATATATTTTATTTATTCTATATTATTTTGTGTGTTTTTATATTTTTCTTTATATTTATTTTATCTTTTTTATTTTTGTTTTTCTTTAAAGATTAAAAGAAATGATATTACTATACTAATATACGTAAATTAAAATTATCTACGTAACGTATGTATCAATATATCATATGATGGTATATCAAAAAATATAATATTTATTTTTTCTTCTCATAGTAATTAAAACAAATAACCAAACACATACATATACATACATTGAATATCATATTAATATCGGACTGGTTCAATTTATTTGTGCTATATATGTAGATGGATCGAATGTTTTTCATCATTTTAATGATATTCTATATGATGTCTTGATGATTAAATGAAATTCTGAAAAATGAATTTAATGAAAATTTATAAAATTCCTTAATGTTTGAATTATGTATGGGAAATTAAAAATTTACTTTATAATTTATTTTTTCTTACCATAAAGTATGTACATCTACATGCATGTATACATTACGTATATGTACATCTTTGTTTATACGAATATGTGAGGATATGTATTATTTTTGTATTTACATTTTTGTTTGTTTTTTTTTCTTTTTCGTCTGTTTATTTTCTTTATTTGTTAAGTCGTCATTCGATGAATGAAGAATTTTTTCAATTAATAGACAAAACGTAAATTAATTAATTACATTTCATATACTCGTATACCCACACAATATGATCTTTAATTTAATCGTGAAATCTATAAAATTATTATGTGCTCTCCTTTTGAAATTTATGTAAACACCTATAATAATGTGTGAAAATTATTTATAACTTTCTGTATCTACAGGGTGGATTTACTATAGATGGAACAGGATAAATATGTACATATAATGAAGAACTAGAACATGAAATATTGTATATATGTATATATGTATATACGTGTAATTGAAATTGAATTAAAAGCATAAAATTAATTTACTTACAAGAATATCAGAAGTAAGTATTTTCGAAACTGATTTCGGTAACTGACTCTATTATATACATACATATAATAAAAAATATATACATATAATAAAAAAAAAAAATACATTTTTAAAAAAATCTGATTATTATTGATAGATGATGGATCATAAAAATCACAAACAGAGAATTCCCATTTGACCGATATGTACTCATTTATCGACATTAATGTGTAGATGATTCTGTAATCTGTATTTGATCGATTATCATACAGATTTTGTATTGATTGAAAATAATGCCTTTTAGTTAAACAAAAAATTCCGAAAATAAGAATTATTAAATTAAAAAATATTTTTTTTAGTCTTGTATAATGCCATCAATCAATTTGTGAAATAATGATTTTTTTATTAGTTATCTGTCAATTCAAATACGAGTATGTCTATATATCTATAATAACTAGAATAGAATAAAACACAATTAAATACGTTTCAGTAATAATACTTCGATATTAATTAAATATTTAAATAAACTTTAGAAATTTAAAATTGTCTTTAAAACACCCTTTGGAAATTTTCAGACAACATTTATACACAACATAAAAATATTACATACGATTACTCATAAAAATAAGTGAAAAGAAAATATACTATACGTAATATATGAAAGAAATGAAGAAAAACAATTCACTTTCATTCATTGATGAAATTTTTACTATTTTCAATGTGTGAATAATGGACATTTATAATGTGTGTATGAAGAAAATTTATTATAGTACATTGCAGATTCATAATTTATTCAATAAGCTTTATTATACATGTGTATATTATACATTATTTACGTAAATGCATACATTCTCGTATATGGATATGTTATATAATATACGATTATACGAGTATATTGATTTATGTACTGAATTTTAATTTTTTTTTTTTTTTTTTTTTTTTTTGTTAAAGTATTGCAGTCTATTTAAAATTTTATTGCATCCGCATATTAAAGTCATAATCGCATTTATCTTATAGTTTATTTTTACTACGTACTACGTACTAGTATAGATATTTAAATTTAATATTTTTTTGTTATTTTGATTTAAGTTTTTTGTGTGATACTGTTTTGATATTTATGTAGAGACGATCCGATATGTGTACATGTGGCATGTACATAGTTTAATTATAGGTGCATTTGTTTATTGTTTTCATTTAAAATTAAGAATAAACATACGAACCAATAAAAAAACAGTTGGATATAATTTTTTGATAATAAAAATAAAATAATTGAAATAAATTCATATTTTCATATGCTACTTACATATTATATAGAATCAAAAAGAATATAAATATCATTAATTTAACAATATTCATGTGCAAGTAATTAGTATTCAAGACAAATAAATAAACAATCTCCTTAGGATATTAACACAAAAACATGAATTTTTTTTATTCATATTTCGATTCATAATAAACAATTTCCATCTTGAAATATATTTTTTTCTTGAAAGAAACAATGTACTATGTATAATTTATGTATACCAGAGCTGTGTATCAAGAAATGAATGAATAATGAAAAATTTTTCTTAGATTTTTTTTTTGTATATTTTGTTTTGTTTAAATTTTTATTTAATCATCAGTAGTTTTAATTAATTCTTTGGCACAGATTTTTTTTTAATTAAATACATAAATTAAATCGGAAACATAATTGTTGCACTTTATTTTGTGGTTGAAAAAACAAAAAATGTTGCATGAATAATGAATGATTGAGAATTTGAGACATGTATTTATGATGTCTGTAAAACAATGTGTACTGTTGGCTGCAACCAACAAATAATGTATCAATCAACCATTAAATTTGATTACGATCTAATTAAAGTATATCAATGTTATTTACATATTGATATTTATAATGGTTTGTTTATGAAAGTTTTGAATTTTGCATTCAAAAACAAATTCTATGAAATTTGCAAATTAAAATTAAAGCATCAGTGTGAAGAACAGAAAATATTATTATTTTAAAACTTAAATTAGATGCTAGATAATTAAAATGCAAATATTCTACGTATAGCCATTATTCGTATAGAATAATTGTCATAAAATAATGATTCTTAGAATTGTTGATTTCAATATTCCTATGTATACTGAAAAGAATATAATTTTAAAAAGGATATGAGAATAAGATGATTGTCTTATTATTTTGTTCATTTTTATATAATTTCCTACACTCGTTATATATGTAAAAGTTTAAAAGGATCAATTTGTGTTTTCTTCCAAGTTTTTTAATATTATATTATTCATAAGTACAGATCTAAATGACATTTTCAATAAATTATATTCTTTTCAAAATACTAAAAAACTGATGATTTTGAAATTATTTTTTTTTTCTAAATTTTTTCATTTTTTCAAACTTTTACTAAAAACTTTATTTTAACTTTTAATGTGTGTTTGTACGTGCATTATGCATTTACGTTAATAATAATATAGTCTAATGTATTTTGGCATTATACATACAATTCTGATTATTGTGTTTGTATATATATACGTATGAGTATGCACGTATAGTTTACAGATGTTGTATGTACATTTACATTTAATAAATTTTGTATATGTATATTAATACTACTAAATAACATATGTATGTATGTATATTTTACCATTCCTGGAAGCATCCTTTTTTATGTTCTCTATAATGATTTTTGGCAATTTTTAGTATATTTACTTTTAACGTAACTTATAAATATTGAAAAATTTTAAAAAAATAAATAAAGAATTTATGTAGTTGAAATACAATATCACTTGAATAGTCTCATAAAATATCTACGTACACACATGTAACATACACAAAAGGTACACATGGGTATACATATGTACATATATGTTATATAATACACATGCAAATTACTTTTATTTTTCTTTAAAATATTTTCATTTTTTTATTGTTATATTTTTCTTCTTTTTTTTTTTTTTATTTACGTATTTGTTCAATTTTTTGTTTATGATTCTTTTTATTTTGTTCTTCAAATTTATTTTATGTATTTTACCTTTCAAATAAATGTAATCGATTCGAATTCAAGGTTATTATTTTTTAAAAAAGGTTAACCAATTTTTATATTTATTTATTATTAAAAGTTGATAGCTTTATTTTATTTCTTTTTTTTTTTTTGTTTTTTCTATCATTTTAAATATTTATGTATACATACATTTATGTAGGTATATAGATATGTGCATACTTGTGTAAAACAATCATATTACATAAATAAAAGATCGAAGAAAATATTCATTTGAATCTTTTAACTTTAATGCTTATTTATTTTGAAATTGCAAATTATAATCAATGTCAAAAAAGAGAAAAAAGAAAAAAACAAAACTAATAATGAAACAATACAAATATTATCCTGTTAAAAGTTAAATAAAGATTACCAAACAAAAAAAATTCAGTAAATTTTATTCGAAATTTGATGAATTTTAAAATTTCCCTCCTCCACAATTATAAGAAATTCTTGAATTTTATAAATAACGATTTGTAAATATTTTTTCGAATACACCTCAACTATTTTATATTGGGTTTCAACCCAATCAACAAATACACCACATTTCTACAACTCAAACTGAGATGGTTCAAGCATATGGCCACATATAGTCAGATAAAGTAATGCTTACCGACCACCCGCCCACACAAAAAGCACCGTTAAATCTGGTTAAGTATATGAAGTTTTTCCATTTTAATGCTTTTTCACTTTTATTTATGCTTGAAAAAGTTTAAAATTTTCGACCATTTTCTGTACAGAAATTTTCTGTGTGAAAATTAAATGAAAATGAAAAATATTTTTATACCAAATATATTTATTTGAATTTGTATCGTGAATGCAAACCTCTAGTACATTCATATTTTACGTTACACATGGTTATACCATACGTTTTCAATTCATTTTAAATATAAATTTTTTAAATTTATTTAATTTTTGGATTTATTTTATTACATTTCGGTTTCGTGCGAAAAACGCTTGGATCCAATTGATTATATGGCTGTTCTAAAATTGGTTGAATGTTATGTCCTCTTCTTTGATCAGTTTCCTCTAATAAATGAGGAGCCAAAAGTAGAAATAATTGCTAAAAAACCAAAATATAAAAATCAAATTTGTATTTATGCGTTAAATAGTTTATTTAAAAATGTGTGTAAAATTATGTTAAGTAAAACCTCTGTCCATGATGGTAATCCGAAACTTGAAAAACACAATTCCCAATATGGTAAACCTAAATGTGCAATTGCCATTCTCAGATATTCACTAAATGTATCTGATAAAAATTGCCATTTTAATGTATTCAATTCTAACAAATAAATTTTTGGATTTGAATGACTTGTCATTTCGTATACTAAACAAACTTTAGCCATATCACAGATATTATTCAATTCGAAAATTTTTGATTTTGTTGTTAATGTTGGCCCATTATTTTGTGATACACTGTTACTACCATTTGAAGAAATACTAGCAGTACTAACGGCAGTAGAAGATGATGATGAATTGGTATTTGTACTGGTCGTGCTCAAAGATTCTGCAATTGTATTGGAAAGTGTTTCAATATTTTCTCGAAGCAATGTTATTTGAAGTAAATGTGGGAAGTGAATTAATCCAACACGACGTATATCGTCAGCTATTTTAAAAATTATTACAAGAAAATTCATTTTTACAGTTTTAAGCAAAGCATTTCAAAAAACATACGTGCGTATTGATAACTCCAATGCAAAATAAATCCATCAGTTGATAAATAAAATTTTTTCATATCTTCCGGTAGATAAACATTGTGCCTTTGTTCCCAATTAATTATTTGAACTTTTTCACATGGTTGACGTTTTTCACATGTCACATTTGTAATGCGTGGTACATTTGCTTGTTTTAAAACCACAAAAAATCAATGTATTACACATAAATTAAATTATTCAATTTTTTTTAATAGTATGCAATCACTTACATAAAGTTTTCATCAATCCAAGAGTTAAATTCTCGTAAAATGCATCTTCTGGAGTTTGTTTTTGTGCCATTCTTAATTATCAAATTTTATTCTTCCTGGAACAAATTAATCTTTTTATTTAAAAAGACATATTACTACAATTTATTTTCTAATGTAAGAATGCACGCATATACGACTGTGTAATGTATTTACTATTTAAAAATATTTGGTTGCTTTGGTAACAAAATGTCATAGAAACTGATTGAAAAAGAAACATGCGCTAGGGGTTGTTTTAGTCTTATTTACACATTTTTTTTATTTAAATTTTACAATAAATTTATAAAATTTCAGTAGTAATTTTTTAATTTAAAATAGAAATAAACAACGAAACAATAAATATTAGATCAAATAAATTAACTAATTGAAATATGTAGAAATAATGTCAGGCTATTAATAAATTTGAATTTATGGTGAGTCTTTATTCGTTTAATTAATCATCCATAACCTGTATTTTCATAATGTATTTTTTATTAGAGATTTACGTGCATGTTAGGTGTCTTCCCACACAGTTGATTCTTGAGATTTCCTTTTTCGATTCGAAACCTCAACATGAGCATCTAAACCATTACTAACACGACTAAGTCGACGTGCCCAACTACCTCTATTGCCTACTCGACTTGTGTTCTGATCATTTAGTATATTCATCAAATCGTGATATTCCTCTTGTTGTGATTTCCTTAGTCCGTGTTGGTATTTTGCTTCTTTGGCTAAAAGCTGTTCCCTTTGAATTTGAGTTTTCACTTCAGCTGGAATATCTGGTATTACGAATTGCATAATTCCAGTGACAACAAAAACAATATGCTGTAAAATGAAATAAAAACAATCATAATTAACGTACAATAAAAAAGGGACACTTGAACAAAATGATACAATTTAACAACTTACTTCAAAAACAACAACAAATGCAAGTCTTGCTGCAAATACATGCCAATAATGTGGACTTAATCCATACGGTTCCGGATTATCAGGACCATTTCTGTAAAAATGCATAATTACCTCACACAATCCGAGTGTAATAAATGAAAATTTTTTTGTTAACCAATTTACCTGTATCCTCGATATTGACATGTATCTGGATCACGTTCTTTGCTAGTCGCCCCCCATTCGTCTTTGTAATCTGAAGTATTAAATACCGATAATGAATGATCTATATAACCAACTAAATCATGATGTTCCGAATACACATATTTATAGACCATTCTTGGTATAAAGTCACTAGTATATGCAATAACAAATGCGTTCGATACCACTGCTGTATACGTTATGATTTTTAGAATTCCAAACCATGCTCCAATATCCTCAACACGATCGGCTAACGGTCTTCTAGCTTGTGTTACCATTTTAAAGGCGTCTAAACGTATTTCAACAATATTATTTAATAATGCAAATAATGGTGCTAAGGGAAAAGCTGCTACAAATAATGTTACAAATCCGTACTGTATAACTGTTAAATAAAATAATGAAGTTTTCAAATTTTCTTGTTTAAAAAAAATTAACATTCAAAAGAATAGTACATACTCATTTCTAAATATTCATCAAATAGTGCTAATCTACCAGGATCTTGTAAATGATAATCTTCTTCCCATGTCATATGTAAATGTGTTTCATCTTTTGTTGCTTTTTTATGTTTACGTTGTCTCCACCAGTTATAAAATTTCGGATATAAATATTCCATAAAATTATTCCAAAATTGTTTTCCTACCATAATTATAGCTAATTGTATACACAATTCACTAAGACATCCGGCTGGATCACAGATATCATTTTTCAAACGAAAAAAATCACTTTGTCTAGCTATTTCATCACCGGGATAATCATAAAAACGTCCTTTAAAAAATGCTATATAAATTAGTGAACTGTAAAAGTTCATAAATTCGAAAAAGAATATCTTGAATGTGTATGAGTCTTCATATTCAGAGTGAGTCCGTGGATTTTCTAAATTTGTTAAACGTATTGCCAGTCTATGATAAAGCTAAATATATAATTATTAATTTTTTATTTAGAATTTACCGACATAATGTACGTACTTTTGTTAAAATCATGATAATTGTCAAGTTAATGAGGGCAGCAGTTATTGTTGTAAAAATTTTTGTATGTTTTTTAACAAAAAGTCCTCCGCTACCATAAATTACACTCACTAATGAGATCCTGTAAATAATTGTTCCCAAAACAGCACCAAGAACAACTGAAATCTATACAAATAAACAATAAATCTCATGAATGTCTTTTTTTTCTTATTTATAATAAAGTATAGAATAGAAATAGAAATAGCATAGAAATTGCACTGCTAACCATAAAACAGACTGCACTTCCTGTAATTACGAATCGCCAGCTTCGACTCCATGTTGACATATACGGTTCTTTTTCTCTAGTCACTGGATTAATACGAAATGTTTTGGCAGATGTTTCGAATTCGGGTCTCGGTTCTTCATCAGCTTCAACGTTCTGTAAATCCCATTCCCATACAATTACAGATTGTTTTCGTTTCCATAATTCTAAGAAAGTCGTTGCTAAAATTTTCAAGAAAAACAAAATACTATTTTATTTATTGAATCGTTATGCTTAAAATGTCGAATATTCTCACCCCAAAAAGACATAAAAATTGCAAAAAATACTGTTGAAGGATTATCGAAAAGATATGTTAGTTTTGCAAAAATGCACGAATCATGCAATGATTGATAACTGCATGCAGTATCACAAAGTGGGCATAAAGTTATATTTCCTACTCCTGATTCATCGCATATTTCTTTACTTGGTGTATTATCATCTGAGTCCATTGACGCCAGACCGTATAAAAAACAAAGAAATCCTACTATTGCAGGATAAAATAACATTTCCGTATAAAATCCGAGCCAGCAAAAATACAGTGCTATTTTATCTCCGAAATATTTTCGCACAAGGCACAAAGGTTGTTTTTTATACCATTGAGAAGGTCGTGCCCAATTCAAATACAAAATCCGTCTGTCATAAAGAACACCACTCGAATGAGCACGATCGTATCTTCCTTCATGTAACGGAAAACACGCTAAATACACTCCATCGTTGAGTAAACGTCTAATTCCACATTTTTCTGTATCGTCATATTTTGTACGAAGAAGTATCTGCATTACGATTAAACTTCTTTGTGCACTCGTGTAACTAGTGCATCGATCCTTTACAATAAATCTGAAAAAATGAAGACAATTTATTTTTTTTTAATCTTTTTTGAATTTAGACAAATCAAAATTACTGTTCTTCTGGATTTCCACCAGCAGTTGCTCTTTTAAACGATGCCTCTTCCTCAGAAAAAGGACCAGACAATTGAATCATATTTCTATATTTGGCTAAAAGTGCTTTCCAAATTCTTATTTTGTTTGCTAAAGGCTTATTGTCGTCCTGTAAAAATGACAATTTTCATTGAATATAAAATTGTTTATAATATATAATTACCCATGCTTTAACACTAATTGTTATAAAACGTTTAATTGGCAACTTTAGATTTAAAACTTCTGCAAATCTAGTTTCTAATTTCCAGGGAAGATGAATTTTCAAAAAAAATGTCTTCTCGTCAAATGCTTGCGATTTATCTTCTAATTCTAGTTCTAAACCCTCCTTTTTCAGATTCTCTTGGAATATTTTTCTCTGTTCTCTTTGTCTGGCTTCAGTTTCTGTCATAACACCATGATCTTCCTCTTCCCATGCCAATACCATATCAATTTTTCGTCTTCCATCACGGAACATTAAGGATTCTGGATCGAGGTCCTAAACAGCGTGAAAGATAAAAATAAATTAATTTTGTTAAAAATAGAAGAAAAACAGGGTACAAACGTTTAACGTAATTTAAATAAAAGTTAATTTGTAAATTTACTTCTTTGTCTTGTTTGCTAACTCTTCTCGATACACTTTCCCAATTGTTTTGTGCTCGGCTTGCGTAACTAATATTTGTACTTGAATCTGCCGTTTCATTTTGATATGTAGAAGGTGGTTTATTATCGTCCGTAAATTTCTTCAAGGCTATATTATCTGATAATATGCTGGAACTGTTCATTTCAATATTCAGGTAATTCGAATCATCTTGAATTAAATCCAAACCAATCATTGGAGTTCCTGGTATATTTTCAACTCCAATCCTTGGACCAAAAGCTTTGTGACATGTTGGACTGCTAAAAAAATATGAATTTATTTTTTGAATATACATATTTATTAGTTTTTGTTTTTTCCACTTTTATGATACATAAACTTTTATACTTATTTAAAAAGATATTACATCACACCTTTTTTGAGATTTATCATTATTGATTTTTGGAAGCAATGTCATTTGTGATGTATTCAACCAATTTTGTGATGATTCAGCTAACACGGGAATTTCAATGTTGCCATCTTCTTCATGCAGAGATGTTGTTATTGTTAGTTTTTGATTATCAGAATTTTGATAGATTTGTAAAAAACGAATATTATCTGTACTACGTCGTAACGACAAAGATGGATCGCTATTATTATTATTATTATTATTGTTAATCTGCATGTTACAAAGTAAAAAGGAAAACAGGAAAACAATAAGAAAATTCATAAAGATAATCAACATTTTTCATAAGATATTAGAATTTATCATTTTTACACTCACAGTATTCACATCTCGACCAGTTACAATTCCAGAATCTTGACTAAATCTTCTTAATTTTTGTCTATTTTGCATATACTGTGACGGTTTGGCTGGACTCGATGCAATTTTACGATTCTTATTTAAAAATGTTTCATTATTTTTTTGTTTCTCTTGCAAATAATTCACAGATAAATATGTTCCAATCGAATTTCTATGCTTATTTCGATTATAATCGTAACCACTATTATCATCACCATCGCCACCACGAACACAATCACCACTACCGATATTACTTTGACTTTCTAAACTGCTACCAATACCAGTTTCATTTGAATCACTTATTAATTTTATCTCTTGAACATCATTTGTTAATTGCTTATTTTCATTAAAATTGTTATTTTTTGTTTTGTCGTATGTTTCAAGATCAGTATTCATATCCGATATAAGACAATTTTTTTTTAAAACTAATTAAATTTTCTCAAATTAATTACTGGAAAATAAATAAATATTATTAATGAGTTATTGCTGATAATTTGAAGTTTAAATTCATTCCACAAATACACATATTTTGTTTTCAAATGTTTAATATTTTCACAGATTTTTTTCACTCTCAATCATTTGTTTGTTAAATAACCTTACCATTTTACTATGAAAACCGCAAGTAATTTTAAATTTCGCTTTTTTAACGAACATATTTTTTAGAACATGTAATAACCTTGATTATAAAATGATATTAAATACATACTTTTTTTTTAAGGAAAAACAAAAAATTGTCATTTCCGTTAAATACTCATAAATACTCATAAATATAAAATCATATGACAATATTCTCATGTACTTAATAAATAATTGAAATATAAATAAAGGATACGGTTAATTACTGAATTTATTTGTTTTAATAGTTTATTAATTTATCGATTTTTTTATATGTACATATGTAATCTATAATGTATTACATATACATAATTACATACATATGCACATTCGTATGTAGGCTACAAAATCTATTATTATAATAGTTATCTTTAATGTAAGTATGTAAATATAGGGTGTAAGAAGTGAACTTCATTTAAAATATTTTCATTTATGATAAAATTAAATATTGAATTAATCATGATCATTATTTGTTATATTTTTATATTGTATAATAAGTGCAGTTAATATTTTGATCAAAAAGTGGACGATGAATTACAACTCGTATTTATTATAATGTGAAACAAATAATCGTTAATTTTATATTAGAAACAAAAAATAAGTCACAATTTTGGGAATAAAAAAATTTCATGTAGTATGAACTTATAGAGAAATATAATTCTATGATATAACAGCTAACAAGTTAATAAATTAAAATTTAATAAGATATTGGTTTTAAATATGTATTAAAATAATATCCTAGACATTTCATTTATATAAGTGGTATTCATGATGTATGCTGGAAGGTAAATTGATGGTAAATGGTAAAAGTTGTAAAGGAAACATCGTGAGCACACTTGAAACAAAAATGGTCATGAATATGGTAAATGGTAAATTTATGTCACAAATGTCAAAAAACCATGTATACGAATGATTAAATTGTCAGAATCTATAGATTCGAAATTTAGAAATTTAAATTTATAAAAGTGTAATACCGATTTTACATTCATTGCAGATGCAGTGACTTCAACTTCGACTTTGACTTAATGGATATGTATTAGAAGTTCTACATTCGATGCAGTAGACTTGACAGTTACTTGTCTATTTACTACTCGAAAGTCGATGTCCATGTTGGAGTCACTGCATTGAATTCGGCATAATTCTGAAATAAAATTTATATAAAATTAAAATAATGTAAAAAAATAGTAAAAGAGTGAAATTAATTAATAATATTGTTGATTTAAATGTATTTCAAATGACCGGTTTAACATTGAATAAATAACTTGAAATGAATGATAGATTCGATATGAATTCGATTACTATTTACCATTTACCATATAAAAATATGCCTGAATTCATGGTAAAAATTTACCATGTTGCAACTCGTTTCCCCATATAAAATTTTTACCATGAATTACATGGCTTAAGATTGATCATGATTACGACAATTAACAGGCTTTTACGACACATCGTGAACAGCATATTATATTTTGTAACCGTGTTTTTTGAAATTGAAATTAACTTTCTTCAGAAATATATTCATAATCCTTATAATTTTTTTTTTTTTTTGTATAATGACAAGAAAGTATTCAAGGAAATTTTTTTCCAACATTATACGAATGTACAAATATAAAAAAAAAATATACATACACTTACACATCATGTACATATTTATATAGATATAAAATCACATGATAATAATATAACTTTACTAATGTGTATTTATACATTATTAATTCAAATAGTTTTTGTTTAGTGACCATTTGGTAGTTTAAATATCGATTGATTGCAATAAAATGATTATAGCATATGTTATTTAATTGATTTATTCTCATATGTATGTATATACGATTAAAATTTATTAATTGATTTTTCAACATTTTATAATAATTATACACTTAATATTTGCGTATTTGTGTATTCGTATGATATTTTAATAAAAATCTAATGAAATAAAAAAGGATATAAGTAATTGCAATAAAATAAGAGTTAGCTAAATATGAAATTATATGTGTGGATGTATTGCATTATAAACATTACATGTGCGGAATAAAAGTATTTACATAATTTAATTGCTATGTAAACATATCAATATACAAATTGAGTACATATTACATATAACTTTTAAATGCACATACATATTTATCTTATATAATCAAAATTTGATGTTTTTTGTCAAAGGCAATATACTTATTTTGTATACATATATATGTCCTGTACAAATTATTATTTTTTCAAAAAAATTCATAAATACATTCATTAAATATTTATTTAAATTAACTAATTGACAGTAAATAAAATAGTAAAAGTAATACCTATGTAATTTTAAATACATTTAGTACATTGACATAGGTACGAGTATATCTGTAATTGAAGAAGAATAAATTATAAATATAATTTTAGGTCAAAAACGCTAAATACTCGTAAGAATCATAGTGAAAAGTGAGTTGACTCAGGAGTACTGAACTCATATTTGAATTTAGCATTTACACTGACCATAATAAATGTTATATTATTTCAATGGATCAATGGAATATTTAGATTTATTATGTTATGAAAGTGTTAAAATGAAATTAATTACGGAAAATTAAAAAAATATTTGAAGCGATTAATGCAAGGCGACAATTTCATTTCTATAATAAATATGTAAATATGTATACCAGATACTCTTCTTCTTATTTTTCATGGGCTTTAAATTAACCAGGGCATTCACAGGAGTGATCTCATGCACAGCTTATTACTGAGTTGCTGGCAGAGAAGCATACTCTTTTACATGATAGGACTTAGACTGATCTATTATTAGAATGACCTCTAATTTCTAATAATGCTCTACTAATTCTTTGTGTTACTTGTTGTTGCTTGTTGTCAAGCAAGTAGACTTCAGTATTTCTAAGCTTTTTTTTTCAGTAAGCTGGTACTCATTCAAAGCTGAGTGAATTTCTATGGAGGTAATGAAAATTAGAAAAAGTCAATGAAGAATTGAAAATTATTTTTCTTACTTTTGTCGTGGGCAGAAAATGAACCTATACTTTGAGATCGGTAGGAAGTTGACCGGTTGGTCTACCATTACGTTACCGACCCTCCATAGGCATGACATTATATGATTCTATCGTAATTATCTGGCTATAAAAAAATGAACAAAAAAGTTAATTTCTTATTAAAATTAAAAAAAAACAATTGAAATAAAAATTTAATAAAATATTTTACTGACTTTGACTCTAAAATATGTACATAGATATATGTATGTATACAAATATGACGTCAGTCAGTCAACAAGTGACGATTGTATGCATCCGTTTGTATTAAACATTACGTATATAACCTTTAGATATGTATATGTATTTTTATAACTTGAAAAAAAAGTACTTATAAAAAGAAAGAAAGTAACAAAAATATAATAAAATTTTATTTTTATATACACATAATATCAAAAGGATAATCGCAGGTGTACTTGTTATAGTATTATTATATTTTTATTTTTAAATATGCGTAGGTGATTCTATATAATTTTTTTTTTTTTTTTTTTTTTTTTTTGGTATCTGACTACACATATGTATCCTTTAAATTTTAATAATATAATTACACATAAATATATCGATATCGAACTAAAAAATGCGTCAAATATATGAATATCAAAAAAAAAAAAAGTTTATAATGTATATACACAGCTCAAAAATTATACATATATCGCTTTTTCTATACTTGCGTACATTTTTATTACATTTACATATGTACATATATGTATAGATATTATTATATTCATCAATTAGACTTTGTTTTTTGAAAGTAAGAATTTTCTTTTAATATTTTTGAATTATAGGCAGGCATAAAAGTGAGTTGGATACAAAAGTCAAAGTGTGACAATAAAATTATTTAAAAATAATTTTAGCCATGAACTAGAAAAGTTCAAAATTTATAATTGAACCACATTGAACATATACATTTATACTAAATACCTAGATGTGCTTTGAAATTTTTACTTTATTAAAATGATTTTTTACATACATATACATATTCTCCATAAGTTACAAGGATATAATTATAATACATTTTTGTTGCACACGTAATAGTAATTTTATTCAGTTTCTCACCCTTTTTTTAAATTCTATTTTTATTAAAAAATTTCCTACTTTAAAATTTAATTTCAATTTTTTATTCCACCTTTCCAATTTTTTTTAAATAAAGGTTTCGGAAATATTTAATATCTTTTATCTTTACAATTATAAAGCTTAATAAGTAGGAGCGTACGAAAAACGACATCAATTGTCATCAGGCTTAAACTGAAAGAAACTTTCTTGATCATAATTTTGAAAACATTCAAGATTTTAAATACCTAGCATCTATTCTGTCTTTAGAAAATGAAGAAGACAAAGACATCCAAGCCGAATCTATAAGTAGATAACGGTCGTTGCTGCATATTTCCATATTTCCTACTACTGCCCATCATGAAATTCAGGAATGTACTCATTCACAAAAATATTTTTTTTTCAAATATTTTCCTTTTTAGAATTTATAACGTCTTTGTCAATGAAATTGTGCAAATGTATGCATTGGTTTAAAGAAAACTGTGAAATCATTATTTTTTTTCGGTAATTTAATTTAATATAAATTATGCAGTTTTAATAACAACGGAAATACGAATTTAAAATGAAAAAAAGTTATTTAAATACAAAATACGGGTATTTTGATTTGAATTAAAATTTTTGAATATTTTTTGAAAAAAATTGAAAAGTAAATAATGGAAAAAACTAAAACTACGAGGAACTATAATAATAAAAAAATTATTCAATAATTTATTTAGAAATTTATTCGAAAATTTTATTTTAGTATTTGGAGTCATTCATGCATGATTGCAATAACCGTATAGAATTGAATTATCAAATTGTATTTTTTTGATTTGATTATATATTGTATAGAAATTGACATTAGAAATTATTTGCGTTGATCAAATTTTCAAAATAATGATTCAGAAAAATTCTATGATGTACTTGAAATTAGCAATGAGTTTTAATTTTTTTTTAATTTATTTAAATTATTTTCGCCAATTTGAAAATAAAGATAAACCATTTCATTCAAGATGAAAAGTTAAATGTTAAAAGTTAAATTATTTTCGCCAATTTGAAAATAAAGATAAACCATTTCATTCAAGATGAAAAGTTAAATGTTAAAAGTTAAATTATTTTCGCCAATTTGAAAATAAAGATAAACCATTTCATTCAAGATGAAAAGTTAAATGGGAATGGATTGTGTTAACTTATCGCTTGTGTTTTTTTTTTATATATATATTAATTAATTTGAATTAACGAAAATAGTAAAACAAAAATGTTATACATATGTACATGTGTATTATTTATTTTATTTTTTAAGATATTTCATTTAATTTATATTAAGATATGAGTTTTATTTTTTGATTTTATTGAACATTTTAAATGGCTAAATTTATTTAAAAAGAAAGAATTTCATTTCGTTTCTTAAAAATTTCATCCTTTTAATATTCGTACAGGTGGTTTCATCATTTACCTTTAATTTTAATAAAGGTGAGCTATCATATTAAATCCAAGTCCAAATACTTATACGTTATAACATGTGCTCGTATGTATTTAAAAAATTATTTCTATAAAAGATATCAGGTAATCTGAATAATTTTCATCATTTTATTAACTGACCTTGAAAATAAATTTATATTGTATTCTACATAATTACGGTTATTATTTCATATAGCTACACATTATTTATTATAATATATTATACATACATATAAATGTTATTTTGTATCACTATCAATTTAACAATTTTCATTTCATTCAATTAAGTATAATAATGCAATTAACTAACCTACAATAAAAATTAAAATTATTTATATATACGAGTATTTATTATTAATATTTAAAAGAAAAAAAAATTAAATTCACAATTCATTAAATTAAAATTCACTAAAATGAGTTGAGATACAAAAATCACCGCAAAACTTTTTTTTGCTTCATTAAACAAACAATCAAAAACCAAAACTGAATAATTTAATACTGAAGATTAAAAAAAGAAAAATATAATTTTGTTTATATCTACTATATACTTAGTTCTTTAAAGAAAATAATTTTTTCGTTACACCAAGAAAATTGACCGCATACAAACGATTTTGTGAACGTTCCAATAACTAATGAACGATAAAAACTAAAACTGAAAAATATAAATATCTGTTTCGTCAATAAATCGGTTATTGGACACCGATAATTTTATTATAATTTTCATATTAAGTATGAACCTTTTCAATGTATTTATTTATCGATGAAATTATTGTATAAAGGTATAAATGTAATTGAAAGGGGAAATTATTAGTACAAATGACTATCTATTATTATTATCTATGTCTGCATGTGTACATTACGTACATATCATAATGAAGGTACATATATGAATGAAGAGAAATAGTATAGTAATAAAATAAAATAATGATATGTTATAAAATACATATAAGTATGTACAGAAATGCATGTCCTAATTTTTTTTAATTTTTATTTTATTTAAAGGCATCACTTATATTGTATGCATGCACTTATTGTGTACATACATATGTATACAAATATACGTATACTATTACTATTTTATGAGTATACTTTATTACTGTATATCGATATGAATACATGTGTGTAAACTATAATAAACAATAATAAGGTACATATCCTTACAATAATTGATTTAAAAGTATTTATCATGAACAGAGTTGCCATTTGTGATAATTTTATACCGAAATAGGTAAATTCTTTTGATATATTTTTTTTTTATATTTTTATATATTTATTAAGACAGTTTATTTGCATTGCATCTGTATTTGCATTGCATGTTCTTTTGATTTTGTACTTTTGAAATTTTTGTTTTTATTACTTACTTTTGCATTCGATCAACGAAGAGTTGAAAACATTTAAGTATTTCTGCTCCTATTATTGAACATAATGTAACAACAAAGAATATAAAGCTATGCCGCCAGTGGCCCAATGTGCACAATGGCTTTAGCTTTATATTCTTTGGTAACACTAACCGCACTAAAAAAAATATACTTTTTATTCATATAAAATGCATAAACATATCAGTACAAAAATTAATATTTCTTGATCCAAAAAGTTATGCAAAATATTGTTATTATTTATGAAAAGATTATTTATTAAATTATTATATGTAAATTTCAGTTGTTTCAGTACAATATCATCAATCATATTACCAATTAAAAATTACATTTAGAGTCTATATATTTTTTTGAAAAACTCCTTGTTTTTCTAAAATGTCGTAAAGATTAATAAGGCGATAATAATTAAAGTTCTCCGTTTATTCCAATTAAAATCATTTGAATGATGTAAAAAAAATTTTTTCAGAAAAATACAAGGTAGAATTACTCAAAAAAAGAATTATGTCGAAATTTAAAGAAAGCCTTGTTGTTATTTTCCTGTACGAGAAAAACAAAGAACATTTTTGAAAAATTTCCTATAAGCTATCATATTCATTTTAATTTGAGCTTTTTGAGGGTTGTATAAAAGATACAAAAATGCCGACATCCGTTAATAGGTGTAAAATCAAAAGAGCTGATGAACAACTAAAAAACACCCTAAAATGATAGAATTTGTTATGAAGTAAAAATGTTTAATTTTTTTTTTTTTTTGTTTTTTGTAGAAAAAAAAAACATATTTTTTATTTAAAAATATATTTTTATATATACTTAAAAACTAATACTACTGCATATGCAAATTATAATCCATTTGTAGGGTTATGTTAATTATAATACATAAGTGTTTGGTTTTGTTATCATGTTATCCAATTTTCTTAGCTTATCTTTCACTAATTATTTTCTCTAATTTTTTCATTTGTTTCTATTTCAAATAAATAAAAATTTAAACAAAATGTATTATACACATAATTAATCTGAAAAAATTCTTTATCATTTTGATAGTTATGAATAATGAAACTCAAACAAATGTTTATATATTTTTAAAAATATGTATCAATTAATCTAAGAACTTTTCATTAGTTTGTCGTGATGATGATAATTTTTTTTCCGCAGTTAAAAATGATGGTCTTCGACGACGATGTTCTGCAAAGAACTGTGATGGCTTTAGACGACGTCTTCCTTGCAACATGGTTTTATCGTCTTCATCATTTAACGGTCGATTTCTTTGTTGCCACTGATGTTTAATACTGAATGATTGCCATCTTGATGGTTTTCTAGAATCGGATGATGGCTTATCACTTCCACTATTAAAGATTTCATGTGCTAGTGTCGTACAAAACACAGTCAAAAATAATAAAACTGCTACTAAAATATTCTTCATTATATATCTAAATTTTAGCTGGAAAATATCAATTCAAACTAAACGAAAATATTTAAGATTCATATTTATATAGTACTTGTAATGACTGTAGAAAAAGATAATTTATTTGATTATTATTTTTTTGTTCTAATCAAATAACAAGAAGAACATTTGAATACACCAAATAAAAATTCATATTTGAACATGACAAATGTATGCGATAATTTCCGATTAATAGATATTTAGAATTTACAACAACAAATGATAATATTGCTTCGGATCAAAAATTTAATATGCTAACATTTAACACCTGTGTTTGTGTTTGAATAGGTATTCTGTTCAATAAATATAATGTGTCGTGTTGATATAGATTTCAGTTCATCTTCATGGCAATTTGTTTTTACTATGTGTATCATCTAATCACCTTGCATGAGCACTTAAATATGTAGAAAACTTTATTTTATTCAAAGTTTTCCATTGCGAAATAAGAGTCAGTACTAAAATTAGAATTATAATACTGATCTTTAAACCCAAAAGTGAATGAATTTTTATTCGATCGCAAAATAATATGATCAAACTACATAAGTATTTGAATGTTTTAGCCATGAAAACAATTGTTTATACAACATGAAAATTTTTAAAACTGAAATGAATATTTCGATTTGATCGAATTCATTTGGAGATGTAAGTACAAGAGTAATTATCAAATTTTGTGTTATTTAAGCAAAATTAATATTGAAGCGAAAATAAAGTTAATCATCTAACAGATAATCCACTATTAAGTATATTCATACCTACACACACACACACAGAACGAATATGTAAATTAAGCCAATGAATTTTAAGGCTTTTACTTACCTATACTCTTATATTCTTGTAAATTTGTTTTGATTTAAATTAAAATAAATTAAAATAAAAACAAAAATTCTTCGCTACAAATTTTATTTTAAACTTAAAATTTCGAACACTGTACAAAGTTATTACATAATAAAAAATGAAATTTTGAATCTTTTGTAGTCTTTGGATGAATATTTTTTAAATGCTTGTTGTTCTCATTATGATTTTGTTTTCTTTATAAGACGATTGAAAAAGACTCCTGAATGGCGCAGTATCTTCGGCAACAGGCATTTGTTTTTCACGATCCTTCGTAGAATTTTCCTCAGCTTAGACTCATTTGAATTCGTCATTGTCGGCTGTTCAGTCATTCTTACCAGTAAAGGATGTTGACGAAACTCCTTGCGAGTGTTGACCTGAACAAAGGTCCAAATCACCATAGAGGCTATTGACATTTTGTTAGGTTGTTAATACTTTAGATGCTTGGATGAATATACCGAATTATGTAATCCAAATATGAGTATAGTTTTTAATTCAATGTTATTCGCACTCCGAGTGAACGATTTAAATTTATCCACTACAAGACAAGTAGAAGGTTATAATTCAACTAACAGATTAAACTACTGAATGATTTAATTGGTCAAACGAATTCATTTATATAGGAAAATTATTGTTTATAAAAATCGAATTTCTTGGAATTTAATGCAAGTTGAACTGTCCAGTGGATGTTCAATTCCACACCCAGTTCTGAAGAATGACTCACAAAAGTAAATAAATGAAATCCGAACTTGAAATATTCCTGTCAGAAGGTCTGCTGTTTGTTATTAAAAAAAAACATACATACGTGCATATTTTTCCAGTTTATTTTTGTTTATAAAAATTTTTATTTTTATTTTAACAGCAGTTTTAATTTAATATACCTACCTAACGTGCATCGCACAATTCCGGCGACAACTACAACATATACGCAGTAATTAAATGGGACTTTTTACACTGAACTAATTGTGCGAGTTTTCGGCGATACGCTGTAGTTGTCGCCGTTATTATGCGATGGCAGTAACAGATAGCATGATCAATTACGTATGTATATACATATGTACATATGTGCATGTATGTATGTACATAAATATGAAATATGTATGCTAGAAACTTCTTTAGAAATATTTTTATGTATACCAATAGCATAAACAATAAACATATTGTGTGCTTATTGTTTTTGCCAACAAGAAATTAAGGGCAATGGAATTATTTTCATTGAGTTTGACGTGATATTTGGTCAAAATTTTTAAATTCATATTTTACACATTACTGATTGAATATAATATTCCCGTGTGTATATATGTACATACTACATGACATGCATATATCGTCGTTGACTCTTTTGTTCCAATTAAAATTTTGATACCTACTCATGATAAAAGTGATAATCAACTTATAAGACTGTCTTCTAAATATAGAATGAATGTTGTGTAAATAATAAAATAAATATTATTGAGAGTGAAATTCGATTCTATTCAATTCAAATTATTGTCGAAAATATCTCTATGTAGCAGAAAAAAAAAGAATTGTAAATCAAATTGATTATTATTTTTTTAATTATCATAAATTTATTAATAAACTGACTGATATAAATTATAAAATGTAAGTAAATAGTACGATATTTCTAAATTTTTTATATCCAAATCAATATTCCAATATTTTTAATTATTTAATCCTCCTGATGCTCAGATGAGTCTTCTTCTGAAGAGCCTTCATTTTCATGATGCTGATTATTCCAAAATGGAATTGGTTTTCTTATTGGAAATGAATTTTTAAAATCGGGAAATCTAGGATGATGAAAATCTCCTGGTGAAAGTTTTGGAAGCTGATCGATATCTACAAATTGAGTTTCTTCTGCTTCAGAAGATTCTTCTGCCCTACACAATACCACCAGAAATAGTAGAAGAACGATGCTTAGCAGAAAAAGTTTCATTTTTATTTTTATGAAAAATAGAGATTATGTAGTTTCAAATGTGAAAATTTCTAATCGTTAACTGAATTTATTGTGAGAATTCTGTTGTATTTATATACAAAAATTCTCGTAGAAAATTTATTTATTTATTTTTTTTTTTACATAATTCAAATGCAGCTGTATTTTCAAGATATGAGTTATAGAATTATGCAATTGTTTGCCAAATAGAAATGAATAATGTATGTTTCAGTTGCATTTTATTTTTTCACCTTGAATAAATGCATTTTACTAATACATAATTTTTAAGTGAACACAATTCGTTGTGCTTAATTGAGAACATTATCAATATTATAAGTTATATGTTACAATACATTATTCAGCTGTGAAAAATGAGCGTGTCTCATATTCTTTATGATTTTTTATGCACTCATTCCTATCAAATTTCAATATTTTAGTTTTAGCTTCTGCTTCTGCTTTAACTTCAATAGACCTAATACGACTTCTGTATAATTTCTAAAAAAAAAAAAAAAAGAAAAGAAATAAAAATCAATATGATACCAGTCAAAAAATTAAAAATTAATCAAATTACATATGTATATCCGAATAATAAAAGTGAGCCTAAAACTAATAGACAATTATCTGTGGAATTGAATGAATTTTGAGTATAGGTATACAACAGTAATATTTATCTGATTTTTCTGTTCGATATAAACAACAATAAATAAGTACTTCATACTTATAAACATATCGAAAAATCATTTATTTTTTGTAGACGTATATACGGATACAAAAATACCGGAACGTAATTTATATCTACTGTGTATACTCTTCATAGTATAGTATTTATTGTATGTTGTATTGATTGTATTCATTGAATAGTCATTTGAATTGTATCGCGTGCAATATCTAAAATTATTTTTTTGATATGTATGTTCGAATAAATTCAAAAACCTGTCGAAATTTTCATATCAAATAATTACGTATGTGTTGCTGTTTTTTTTTTTTTTTTTGTTAATTGTTTATTGTATGTAGATAATGACGTAATAAATTTCATTCATTCAAATAATTATTGTAAATGATTTCAATGATATAATATACCCATCGGCCATCACATATGTGAATGTATATCACATAAATATTCATTCTCTCGCACCCTTTTTGTATATGAGATTGTACATGTGTTTGTAATTGCTATAAAAACTTTTATTTTGTGTATATGTATAGTTTTTTCATATAATCCTCAAGATGTACCTACACATATAATATATGTAATTACTCACATGTTATGGACATACAAATATTTCAAATTTATTTCATAATAATTCTTGCATTTGTATATGTTGTAGGTATAGAACAGAAACTGAATATAGTAATATATGATTTTTTTTTTCGAATTCAAAGTGTATGTCAATTGTAATGCAATGACGTAAAAAATGTCTGTTATGTATTTTTAGTATACGAGTACATGGTATACATACCATGTATGCAGTCGTATATAGATGTACATCATAAATACATTATTTTGTCTGTAATATTGATTCCCATAGAAACTTCACGCACAAACATTAAAACTATGTATCACAAATCTAAATATACATAAATAAACATGTATACATATACTTACATATGTATGTGCTTATATGTATGTACTTCTAAAAGGAATCGTTGCAAATTAATAGTATACTCAAAGAATAAAAATAAAAATTATAGAATCAAAATTGACTATACCATGTATCAATTTAGTGGTTTTATTTTCCGTTGGTCGTATATATGTATGTAGGACGATAAGACATACATACATAGAATTTTGTTTTTATTTCAACCGTATAATATTGTGAAATCAATTGCATTAAAATACACATTTTTATACTAAAATCATATTATGAAAATAGGATAATTTAATATATGAAAATAAAAGTTAAATTTAAAGGATTTTTGAAAAAAAAAAACCTTTTCCTTTTTCAAGTGCTATAACTATATTTTAGGACCAAAAATAAAAAAATATGTGTTCTACATTATATGTAATATCCTTCAGCCTATTTATATTCAAAATTTCAAAAAACTTGCTCAATCGGTGTTTGCTGTACTGTACTGTACTGATGTGCTGTATTTGGAAACAGAAAAATCGCAATTTTAACAATTTTAACATCCTGCAAAAAGGAAATGAGGACATTTTTCAAAAAAATTCTCTTCAAAATATTTTTATTTCTAATTTCATTGAAATCGGTTGAACAACTTCGAAGGTAAGCACTATATTTGGTGTAAAAGAAAGCAGATTTGGTGCTCGCTACTCTTAAGCATAATGCAGTACATTTTTTATACTTGTAAATTTAACTGATAATAAAAACTGTAAGAAAATCCATCTTATCTGCTGGTGTCCAACGACAAGAAAATATAATTTCATTTTAAAATTTTCATAGCCTAAAAAAAGTGTAGATTCAAATTGTATTAAAAAATCAGTATTTTCCAACAGAAAATGTCACAGATTTTCGGATTAGGAATTACGCAACAAAAAAAAAAAAAAAATAAAACATAATTTTAGTCATTGGAGTATTGATGTAGAAGGTGGCTTATGTGGGTTGATGATCATTTTAGGAACGTTCGATATTCGATTGTATTTCAGTGACGAAGAAAAAGAGAAACTAAACAAATAAGCTTTTTTAAATTGCAATTTTATTATTTTTATTTTCTCATTTGTTTTCTATTTTTTTGTTGTTTTAATTTTCATTAAAATATCATGATCTCTATAGATGATTTTTTTTTTTTAGAAAATTTTAGTTTCATTTATTTCTTTTTTTTAAAGAAATTTTAATAATTTTTTTTTCTATTTATTTATTATTTATCTTTTTTTTATTTTTTCAATTTTTACATTAAAAATTTTCTCATCTTTTTTTCATCATCTTCTTCTTCTTCTTCTATTATAATATATGAACAAAAAACACAACAAAAATGTTTTAATTTTTTCCATAATTTTTCTGTTATTAACATTTTATTTTTTAATTTGTTTTTTTTTCTTTTCTCTTCAGATATAAATATAAATATAAACTATTTGCATTTAAATTTATAATTAGATATATGTACTTATTTTGTATTACTATAAGTTTATTTATAATAATTTTGTTCACGTAATATACTTATGTATAGTTAAACTTCTTTTTAAATATATCTATAAATATGATGTTTCATTAAAATATGCAATAATTAAATGTCTTCAAATTTTTCTAGATTTTCTTCAATATATTCATATCAAATATTTTTTGTTTTTCATGCATACATTTATATAATAACATAACCGTACTACTATTATTATTGAAAATGAATAATATACTATATCTGAATCATATTTATCATTACTTTTATTGTAAATTAAAAATTTATTTTATTTTATTTATTTATTTGTGTTTTTTTTTTTTTTTTGAATTTATATTAGGCCATTTTTTTGATTTTTAAAATTTATTTTTTCTTGTTTCTTTGTTCTTCATTTCCCATTGATTTATTGTATTTTCTTCAATTTTACTTATACATTTAAATAGTCATTTTAAATGTAATTTAATTTAATTTTTTTATTATTATTATTTTTGTTTATAACACAGTAATACACTTTTATAAATATAAGTTTATAAAAGATTTTTTAAAATGTTTCGTTTTTGTTTTTCATTATTTTCTACTTCTAATATTCTAAAATGTTTTCTAAATTTTTTTTAAGGATTTTCATATAAAATTTAATCCTTTGTAGAGAAATTTCAAATAAAAATTTAATATTATTTTGTATATTAATTTTTGTATTTTATTTAGTATATTTTAGGTGAGAATTTTTCTTTTATTGCAGTATTTGATTGGTAATTTATTAAAATTTTTACAAATATGGGAGAGGTTATATTCGAAATTATCTACTATATACAAACAATAACTGTTACTATTAATGATTTAAATGAGGATACTATTAATGAAAATTCTTCAAAAATGTAAAAACAAAAATAAATAAATAAAATTGATACATTCGTTCCTGTTCCAAAATTCAATTATTTCCCTACAATTATACGATTTTCGCATTTCGCAAAAGTTAGGCAAATTGAATTCAGAGATAGAAATAGGATATAATGTGGATATGAGTTTGTCGATGGCTTGATAATATTCAAGTTAGTATACAATCCACTCATTTTACTACACCTGGAAAGTCAGTTTTTTGATAAAAATGATTGTTTTTGAGATATTTGTATTTGTTCTTCCGACATTTTTAAATTTATCCATTGATTACATACTTGTATATTCTTTCAGTAAATTATGAATATGTTGGAAGATTTTACAGAATGTTGTTTATTTAAAATTATTCGTTTTGATTGATTTAAATAATTTTAGCTGCTTTGTAAAATGAAATTAAAACAATTTCGAATTTGATGATAAATTCTTAAGAAACGTGGAACACCAATTTTCAAATCGTATACGAAATTGAAATCGAATTTTGTCTTCACTTTTTTGTAAATTTCGGAACAATAGAGACGATTGATTGATCAGAAATGGTCAGAATAAATTATTTGTTCCTCTGTTTGTTATGTGAAATCAAGTGGTAATGTTACAATTCGCATAAAATTTACTGTGCATAAATATATATTGCAAAGTATCAGCATTAAAATTAAATTATTATTGACCGAAATTTATTTTTGATTTATTGGTCCTGTATAATATACGAGTATATACATATATAGCTTTCCTACATTAATTTTGGGGTTTTTATTATTATTATTACATAATATAATTTTTAATTTTTTTTTTATATATACATTATATGTTCTTATGTACTTTATGTACATATTATAGAGTTTTTAAAATTTTGATTAATTAAGTAAATCTATTATTGCTTTTTTGTGTCCGAAAAGTTTTTTTTTTATTTTTATTTTTTCAAATATTTTATGTTTTTAAATTTTGGTCATCAGCTTGTGATACTGAACATGTAAATATGATGCATACAAAAAATTTATCTATAGATTATAATGTTTTAATAATACATATATTTGTAGTTATGTACTATTATGATACTATATATATTACATTTATATTATTTTGTATGTTTTCTATAAATCTATAATATATTTTGTATATATTCAAGCGATATTCAAATATTGTACTAGATGTGTTCATTTCAGAATTTTTTTGATTTATTTTTGATTTACTTTTTTTTTAAATCTATTTTTTATAATTAATAAATTTTATCCTTTTTCATATATCTACGTAACTATGTATTTACAACTCAAGCAAACGCATACATGAACAATTTAAAATTTATGTTGTTTCACAATTTCAAAAAAAAACATATTTTTATTTTCAGTACATATGGTACATAGGTATACGCAATATTAATTTAAAAATCGTTTCGGTATTCTAAATTACTCACATATTTTTGTATTTTAAAGTTTTTAGATTTTTCTTTTGAATTTTGATTCAAATGTAAGTTCAAATATCATATATGTACATATAAAGAATATCAATCTAAAAATTGTACGAGGATTACGTATTATTTCAAATCGATAGCAATGAATGGTGTTACAAAAGTACATAGAAAAATTAATCTGAAATGAATATTCGGATTAAATCACACAATTTCAAAAAAAATAATACCGCCTTATCATGATATTCGAAGACGATGAAACGATGAAACGATGAAACGAAACGATACGATATAAAATTGCTATTATGAACCTTCATCGTTTCGAATATTAAGTGGTACATAGTGGTACAATATAAATCCTTTATAAAAACGAAGCTTTAATGTTTAATTCATACAATTTCCAATTTTGTTGTAAGAAAAAAGGGTTCGATGTCATTTCTATTATTTTGTTGATGTTTTGAAATATCATTTTTAATAATAATTTCCATTTTTTTAAAAAAAATAATTTAATATTAATATTCACAAATATTAGTAATATGCTTTAAATAAAAAAAATTCTATTAAAAACCAAAAAAAAAAATAAATTTATATGTAAACGATGAACAAAATGCTATCGACTGAGTAGACGATGAAAATCGTTTGAAATTGGAACGTTTCGAATATCATGATCGCGTTTTTAACAAGACGATACGAAACGTTTCGTCTTCGAATATCATGATAAGGCAGATAATCATTTTTCAAATCATACTCGACTATGTTCAAATCAAACTCAAGCACTTTTTATGCCAATACCAACAGTGTTCAAATCAAATTCAACGTCTTCCATGTTTTTGATTTGAACATTGTCGAGTATGACCAAAGTTTTCAATAATGATTGTTTTGTCTTTGAAATTGTATGGTTTGATCCGGAAAAAGTGGAAATATGGATTGTGTTTTTCATGTGATGTTGATTTGATTTGATTTAACTTTAATTGTCCTCTTTCAATAAGATGGTAAATAAAATGCCGTATTTGCGTAAGTAGGAAAAATTTAATGACTGAATGAAAATTATTTTAGTAACATTTTTTACTAAATTTGTTCTTCTTGTAATTCCTTTCTTTTACATTTTTCTTCGTGTATTAAATAATTTTTCAACTATAGTATCAAATTTAAATGAAAATTTGTATTTAACATTCAAATAATTGTTTATTCATATCCATATACTTAAATATCACCCTATAATGTATTTTGAATTTGAAGGCTTACCATCTTTATAATAACATATAATATGAGTCCTATTTTTATAGAATTCTATAAATTTTTTATTATTTAATCGATTAAAAATGTATGTAACTAATACAAATTTATGAAACATTTTTTTTGTTCGTGTTTAATTTTAAATAAAATTTCATTATTACATTTATTACATATGTAAGTACGTTACAAATATTCCGGGTGTTCGCAATTACGTGCAGTGCTGTAATTGATCTTGTATTATTATATTTTTATATACAACAGATGTAAAAAAATATGATTGTTTAATAATAGTTTAAGAAATTTGAAGCTTTTTGATATTTTATTATCAAAACACGCGAATCTTTACAAATTTGAATCTTGTTATGGCACATAACCGAGTACCCCTAAATCTGAATATCTTCATTTATTACAATAAAATTAGTTAAGTATTTCGTAGTGTATGTATGAGAAAATATATGTATAATAAAATTTTTATTTTATTTTGCGTTATCGTTAATTGAATTTTACCAGAATTGCTTGTGTGAATGTGAAGGATATATAAAAAACCCACTCTTGCACGAAATCTACTCTGGATTGAAAATCTAACTTAATTAAATTTTTCTCCTTTCCTATTATTGTGTACTCATTCTTAATGTTTCCTATACCATACGTTATAAAGTATACAACTCTGAATTTGTAAATACCACCTACTCTGGCACGAAATCCACGTTGGGTTGTAAATGAGGCCTTAATATTTGAAATTTCCAAGATTGTATGTATGCACTTCACTTAAAAAATGAGAGAAAAAAGAAATGAATAATGTTTCATTTTCCACTTGTATGCATTGCATGGTAAAAAAAAGCTCGTTAAACAGCACGATATTTACTTGTGTAGGTGTGCTTGGTGTGTTTCAAAGATTGTGTTTATATTCACATTTCAAAAAACGATTTTATTTCAGAAATGAATCACACATTTTTAATGAGCCATTTTGAATCAACAAAAATTCACAATGCAAAAGCTTTTGGGGAAAATTCTACCGTTATAACAACGGAAATATTATTTTCATTTACATTTTTTGTATCGATTTAAAATAATATCGTTACACTCGTTAATATACGAGTACAAGTATAAGTACATATTTCTGTTTTTAGTTTTTATGAAGTTTTGTATAACGATATTTTTTCATATAACATTGTGTATACCTATACAAAATTTTGAAATTTTTTTTTAAATATTTTTCTTTCAGAAAATTTTAATTTTTGTTTTAAATGTAACTATATTCTACTACTAATTCATTACAGCATGTATTTAGGAGTACTTCAATACAAGCAATTTTTAAAATGTTATTTTTTGTTTCTTTGTTTATTGTTTTGTTTTTATATTTATGAATTAATTATTTTTGTTTGATATTTTTTGTATTTTTACAATAATTCATATTTACATAACTACATAATTTGTATGCATACATACACATTACATATTATATATTTTGGTTCAATTATATATTGGATTTTACTTACAGTTTATTTATATTAAAATTTTACATAATGTCGTATTTAGGAATCTGATAGAAATTTTCTTAATTTTTATTTCTTAAAATATTTCTGTTTTTTTTTCTATTTATTTATAATGTTCATTTATAATACATTATCTTTTTCTTACTTTTAAATTTATAAGTTTTTTTTTTTTTACTTTTTAATGGTGTGTGTATTACAGTGTTTATATTTATATATGTACATATAGTAATATGTGTGTATATATGTAAATAATTATTAATTATAATTTTTTTTTATTATTTAGAAATTATTTTACGCTTTATTATGTGGACATACAATGAAATTTGAATATATGATAGATTTATGACTTTATTAACACATCATTTTTCAACGTAAAATGTATGAAATAAAAACTATTCCTATGCATAAATATTTTAACTGACATACTCGTACAACTAAAATTATATTTATTTAAATTTTTTATTTAATCAGAACAAATGTTAGAATGTGATGTTTGTTTTTTCAAAGCAAAATTTGAATGATTTTAATAAACTGTATGTATGTATGTTATTTCAAATTTCATTTAAAGTCCACATTAAAAATTTCAAATAAAATTACAAGTTAAATTCAAACTGACATTTTCATATTAAAATTATTGTACATTATGCACATAGTACACATGTTCGTATGACAATAATGTACTTTTACACTTAATATCCTTTTTTGTTTTTTGCTTGTTCACATTTAAATCATTTCAATGAAAGTGCATTCCCTTACAAATTCATTATCACTAAATAATTTTTTTCTTCATAAAATTGAGTATCAAAATTAATGCCAAATTTTATATTGTTTTCACTATAATTTATATTCTGAATATTATATAAGTAGTATGTATATTTGATGAGATTATCTACAATTGATTCGAATGAAGATATTATTACAATTTATATTACATATTTACATTGTCAAATATTTGGGGGAATTATGTATCGTTTCGTAGTCTTGGTAATCTTCGCACTTTTCGTAGTTCATTTCCATACATTTGTGAACAGTGAAAGTTTTGAAAAACTACAAGGGTAAAGTGCTTTGTACTTTCTAATTTTTTTATTTCCTAGTTTCGTTACGTTGTTGATGTTTGACAGTTCTCAGTTGGCATAGAAATTAAAAATTATTAGAAAATAAATATGACAACTGAAAAAAGTAAATTACGAAGAAATTTGAGATGATCACTCAAACTACGAATCTACGACGCAATGAACTACGAAAAATTGACATGAATCCGCCGCCCTATTATTATAAATATTTTTTTAATTGATTTAACTCATAGATAAGAAAATAAAAATTTTTTATTCTTGAAAGTGAACGTTCTCGTAGTTTCTTTTATTTTGATTAAAGATAAAATTAAAATATGTATGTACATAAATGAGAAAGAAAATAATAAAAAATATTTGATCATTGAATTATGTACTGAATAAAAAATTCAAAATGATCAAAAAATTTGAAAACTAAAATCAGTACTCTAATAAATTTCATTTTCTTTTATGCAACATAAAATATAACTTTTTTTTTTTAATATTTTTCATCTACGGATTCACAATGACTAAATCTACTAGTTTATTTATTTACTTTTTTGCTTGATTGTAAAATTTATTCAAATTTTTAATTTTTCATAGTTTTTAAAAAAAATATTACATACTTGTAGAGTAAGATCCCAGGAGTCGCCAGAGATCTACGTCATTTTAGCAAAGCTGAAATTTTAAAGAGTAGTATTCTACTATGTAGTTAAGAAGGGATGCCAATAGTCTCCACTTTGAAAGCAGGACCATTCTAAAAATAGCAAGTACTAAATGTACAAAAATACTGTACTCACCTACGATAAAATATAGCAAAGCTGGTTTTTACATGTATAAAATATTGTTAAAAACAAAATCAAACATTCTCGTTATACACTTTAAAAGTGTCTTTATAGTTAGGTAAGCTATCTACCTTTAACTACGATCATCTTAGTGGGGCCATGAGCCCTTTTAGCCTCCAAGTAGAATCGGCTCTAAATGACCTACTATAAATAACGTATTTACATATATACCTTCTTAAAAATACGCAGTAGACCATTATATAACTACCCCAAAAATTTTCAGTTTGGTTAAATAATGTAGGTCTGGTGGTTCTGGGAACTTGGGCTATTGTATGACTTTGAACATACAATAACAATGTTCAATTACATTCATTCATACCAGTTCATACTAAAACAAAATTTTATTCTTATATATACTATACACTCTATAATAGATTATCTAAATAAATTTTAAATAATTACATTATTTATTTACCACCAAATATTTATTTATTTTAATTTTTTTATTGATTTTTTTGTTTTTTTTTGTTTTTTTATATATTGAATCAATAAATAATTATCACTAAATTTGTGATTATATAATTGCATTTTATGTATATTTTTCATAAATGTGGTTTTCTTTTTTTTTCAAATATCTTTTCTAAATTTCATTTAATAAATATTTTTTTTTTTATTTTATTTTTCTCTTTTTAAAATATATTTTATTTTATTTACATAGGTATGTATTTACATAATTAAATGTTTACATTAAATGGGGTTTATTCTCAGTTACAAATTATACTTTTGATTTTTTTTTTGTTTTTTAAAAATTTATAATTTTAATTACATATATAATATTTTAAAAAATAAAATATATTTTTAAAAAATATACAAGAAAAAGGAATATTCAATTATATGTATGTATATAATTATTAATTGTCATTTTATGGTGTAGTTATAAATAATGTACATTATATGATGTACTTTATAACGTCTAAATATGTTTAGTATAGTCTAAATTTATTTAATAAAAAAAACTTAAAAAAACTTAAAAAACTAAAAAAACTAAAAAAAAAACTATAAAACAAAAAGTAATAATAATAATTTAACACATTATATTGCAGAATATTTACAATTGAATTATTAAAAAATTCGAAATAATAAAAATGAAAAATGTATTGATTTAATGTACAATATTATATTACAGAGTTTTCTTAATTATTATAGTAAATTTATTTAATTATATTTAATATTAAATAAAAAACTATATTACATATTTTACCTTGAAAATATGTATATGTATGTAAATTATGGAAAAGAAGAATAATTATCAATTATTATTCTCCATAATTTTATAATAAAATACAATATACAATAGCACTCAGTTTATAAATATATGTTTTGCATACTCAAATATACGCAATACATACTCATATATGATACATACATATGTATGTATGTATATAGAAGACAGAAAGACATAAGACACGTATATACAAGTATATATACGTATATTTATAGCTAAATTTGTTATATAAGTACAGCGTAAGTACATTTATGTAAGTATTTATGCATTTGTAATTTATACAAAATATTATAATTACATTTACATATATTTATTATTTATACGAATACTTGTGTCTCACGTGTTATATGATGCAAAAATTAAAGACATATTCCATTATGTTTTGTGTATACTTACTTATAATATTCAAGTATTTTATTATGCATTTGTGTGTTATTCAATTCATATACATACATATGTATGTAATGTACATTAAAATTTTATGCATTTTGATAATTATCATATTTAAAATTTTATTATTTTTTAACACTATTAAAGCAATTTGTTGTTTTTTTTTTTTCTTTTATATACATATCTATACATTGTAAATGTAATATAATATTTTAGTACATACTTATACTTCGAAATTTGAAGTGATTTAATTAAATTGTTTTTTTATATATTTTTTATATAAGTCTTAGAGCTATTATGTACATATACATACTTATTATGTGTTATTGTATGTATTAAAATATAACTTTTGAGAAAATCATATAAAAATTCATAAAATACAAATAGATTATGAATTATTACATATAAATGAAAATGATTATAGAAGCTGAAATACCCTAACTGCGAAAGGGCTGGAGTTCCGAAAAGGTGTTCCCTCTGATCCTCTTGAAATTTTGACCACAGATTCTACTCGACAATATCAGAAAAGTCACGGAATATTTTCTGTCGGAAAGCCCTCTATCGGTCGCAATTCGCATTTAAAATTTTTTGTCGAAATTCTTATTTTAGCAATATCTCTGTAACGGTACATGATACAGGTATGTTTTACATCTCAAAAGATGTGTCTTAAGATGCTCTATATTCTGAAAAAAAGAAATTTTCAAAATCTCCTAGTAGAAGGATAATAAAGGACATTTTGTGATTTTTGGCTATTTTCACATTTTTGACAATTTCTCAGAAAGGAGTAAGGATAATCGGTTCAAATTTTTTGCAAATAAAAAAGGACACCATGAGCAAGATTTTTCATTCATTACTTTGATCCTGATGAAAAAGGAAAATGTCCTACAGAGAAATAATTTTAATAATGCTGAATTTTGCAATTTTATGTTCGTGTGCACGTGTATGTATGTGAGTATGTGTATTTGTAGAAGTCAAATATATGATAGTTTGTGTATGTGCGTATATATGCGTGTGTATGTGCATTTGTAGAAGGTAAATCTAACAGTGTGTACATTAAGTATTTTCTATACAGGCATACATATACACTACACGTATATCGGCAAATATGATAGAGTACGCTTGTGTGCGTGTGTGTGTGTGTATGAATTTGTAGAAGGCAAATCTGGTAGTGTGTGTATGTAAGTGTATGTGTGCGTGTGCATTTGCAGAAGGAAAATCTGATATTGTGTGCATGTAAGTGAATGTGTGTGTGTGCATTTGTAGAAGGAAAATCTGATAGTGTGTGTATTGTTAGTGCATGTGTGTGTGTATTTGTTGAAGGCAAATCTGATAGTGTATGTTAGTAAGTGCATGTATGTGTGTGCATTTGTAGAAGGAAAATTTGATAGTGTGTGTATGCACTTGTAGAAGGAAAATCTGATAGTGTTTGTATGTAAGTGCATGTGTGTGTGTGCATTTGTAGAAAACAAATCTGATAGAAAATGCTTAATGCACAAATTATCAGATTTACCTTTTACAAATGCACATACGCGCACGCATATACACAGGCACGCACGCACACACAACACAAACGCGCGCGTTTGGTATTTTCAGATTGTTTGTAGAGTATTATTCCAGTCATTGAAATAAATGTAATATAATATAAAATTATATCTAATAATAACAGTAATAATCACACATGCACTTACATACACACAGTATCAGATTTTCCTTCTACAAATGCACACACACACATGCACTTACATACACACACTATCAGATTTTCCTTCTACAAATGCACACACACACATGCACTTACATACACACACTACCAGATTTGCCTTCTACAAATGCATACACACACAAACCAGCAAGCGTACTCTATCATATTTGCCCATATACGTGTAGTGTATATGTATGCCTGTATAGAAAATACTTAATGTACACACTGTTAGATTTACCTTCTACAAATGCACATACACACGCATATATACGCACATACACAAACTATCATATATTTGACTTCTACAAATACACATACTCACATACACACACGTGCACACGAACATAAAATTGCAAAATTCAGTATTAATAAAATTATTTCTCTGCAGGACATTTTCCTTTTTCATCAGGATCAAAGTAATGAATGAAAAATCTTGCTCATGGTGTCCTTTTTTATTTGCAAAAAATTTGAACCGATTATCCTTACTCCTTTCTGAGAAATTGTCAAAAATGTGAAAATAGCCAAAAATCACAAAATGTCCTTTATTATCCTTCTACTAGGAGTTTTTGAAAATTTCTTTTTTTCAGAATATAGAGCATCTTAAGACACATCTTTTGAGATGTAAAACATACCTGTATCATGTACCGTTACAGAGATATTGCTAAAATAAGAATTTCGACAAAAAATTTTAAATGCGAATTGTGACCGATAGAGGGCTTTCCGACAAAAAATATTAGAGTTCTGTGCTTTGCGTCACAAGGACTATCTGTGGTCAAAATTTCAAGAGGATCAGAGGGAACACCTTTTCGGAACTCCAGCCTGCGAAAGAACACAACACTGTACATATGTATGTATATGGCAGAAATGTGGATCATCTATAATATGATCTGCAACACTAAGAGTAGATGATGATATTCGGTAGCGATCGACTAAATCAGACATCACTTTCATTTATTTGTAATCCCGTTGCCATATGAATAGGTGAATGTTGCTGTTGCTGATGCTGTTGTGTTGGTATGATTGTTGTGGGTGATTGTTGTTGCAGTTGTTGTTGCTGTTGTTGTTGTGGCTGCTGCTGATGCTGCGGCTGCTGTTGTTGATGTGATTGATGTGATGATGATGATGATTGTGGACTACTTTGTGGTGTTGCAGGAATTTGATGCCAATTAATACTACTTTGTGATGTTATATTACGTGTTTTAACTAACGGTGGGTTTTTAATCGATGACGAAAATGCGAAACCACGTCGTAATGTTGCCCTGAAAAATAAAAGAATATATGTATATTCAAATTTTATATATGTATCATCATACATACCAACTAAAACAACAAAATATAAAATCAATTAAATGTATGTATTTTTTAAATTATTTACAAGTTATTTATGATTACATTGCAAAAACAATTAAAGAAAAAAAAAATAATAAATACTAGTAAATAGGCATATAAATATATATGATTGTATATAAGTGCAATACAAAAAATATAAATAATATTAATAATAATAATAATAATAATAATAATAATAATATAAATAATACGTACACACACACACATAGATAATATGTAAGTGCGTATATATACGAACGAGTAATGTAAATTTTTTGTAAAAATTAATTATACTGTATACCTTGTTGGACTTGGTGGTGGATAAGAAATACCTCGATGACTTGGTGACAATAGAACATTGCCAGAATGTGTACTTCCAGGAACAAGCAATGTATTGTTACTATAAGTATGGTAAAGATTACTATAATAATAACAATAATAAATAAATTATACATTAAAACACTATCTATGTGAGTATTTGTGAATTCATTTTTGAATTCATTCTTGATTTGAATGCAATATAAAATCAACAGAAAAGAAAACAAATAATATATAAATAAACTAACAACATTTAAATTTAAATTAAAATGCATACATTTAATATGAAATAATAAATTATCTAAACATAAAATATACATATGTATATATACATAAGAATATATATTATAATTGGAGAAAACATACACATAGAGATTGAATAACACATACTCGTATACATGTACATAATGAATATATTATTATAATGAATAAATTTACCTTGCTTGATTTGGATGCAAATTTAAATTTGGTAAACTTTGTCCTAAATGATTTAATGGTTGAACTGTTAATGTATTCGAAAATGATGTTTTCGTTTTAACTTGTGGACTCGTTAAAGTTTTAGGTTTTTGTGGTGGGTTAGATCCTGCATATATAAATATTAAATAAAATTATATATTTAAGATAATGAAAATTTTTTTTTTGTTGTAAAAAAATTTCAATAAATGTATGGGTAACATACCTTCATCACTTGATAATGAATTTGTTTTTTCAAAATCAACAGATATATTTCTTGAATCATTTAATTCAACTGAACCACTATGACTATTATTTAGACTAGATACACGACTACCAATCGAACTATTTAATGGTGATTTTTTAATACCTAATAATGTATCAGCATTATTACTTCCAATACTGCTACCATATCTTAAATTATATGAATCCCAATTAGAACCTTGTTTCAGTCTTGAATAGATATGTTTTGCTTTTGTTATTGCATCATTCCAATTTTTTGCTTCATTACATTGTAATGTAAATGCATTTATAACCATTTGAAATTCATTTAAATAAACACAATATAATGTATTATCTTTATGTTTAACAATTAATTTATCAGTTAAATATGGTTGCCTTATTACTTTTAATGTACCTTGACCTTTTTTTGCAATAGTTTTACATATTAATAATATATCAGTTAATAAAAAACAATGTACATCACATTTTCCAAAATTATCCTTTAATTTAAGATCACCTTCCATAAATAAATGACGTCCCTGATTTGTAAGACAACCTTTCATTGGTGCACAAAGATCTAATGTTGTTGAATATTGTTTAACAAGTTTTTCTAATTGTTCGTTGTTTGAATCCTATAATACAGCAACAAAAAAAAAAAAAAACATAATAAAATTTATTTAAAATAAAACCAAAAATATTATATGCTTCTACATTTATACATTCAAAAAAAAAAAAAAATAAATAAATAAATAACTTACCACAATATCATATGATTCTATTCTAGCCATAATACCTTTTAAACGTTCATTTTCTTGTCTAGTCGTTAAATGAGTATTCACACTATAAACGAAACTTTCAACCGAATGAATCTGTTCCAAAAATAATAAAAAAAAACACATTTCAAATGAAAGGATAATTTATTTTAATGATTATTATTAAGTATTTAAAATTTTTAATTGGAATTATGTGAAACGTGTTCATAATTTAGTTCAAATTGTTGATTAAATTTTATTTTGAACAAAACATTAAGAAAGAAGAATATGTAATTATAGGTCTACAATAAAGATTAGAGAGTAGTCAAACGCATAATTAAAAATGAAAATAATTTCATTGCAAATTATATATAGTAAAGATAGATGGGATATAAAAATTTGAAACTATGTACTATAATTTTATGTGTCTTTCATTTCAATTTCAAACATTTATTCGACCAGAAAAATTATTTAGATCTTGCACAGTATATAATGAAAATATTAGGTTAATACAAGGAGATCTCATCTCATAATTATTTGGGTTAATAAAGTTTTAAGAAATTCACTATACATATTTATTGGCAAACGTTTGTTATTACATATTTTTATATTTTTTGAAATATTCTCCTCCCTATATATACTATATAAGCATGTTGCAATCATATTCACAAGAAATAGTATCTCATTAATAAAATAATATTCTTACCATTGAATCTATAACATCAGCATCATTTTCATCAGCTATATGCTTTCTAATTGCTGTTAATAATAAACTGTATTTAGTTAAACGTTGCATTGGTCTAACAAGTATATCAGCTAAACGTAATCGATTACACATTTTTTGTGATTCACACCATGCTAAATATGCCGTAAATAATGCATTATTACGATTCAATTCCTTACAATAATACTGACATGTACTTTGTTCAGCACAATATTTTTTATATGGTGAAAATGTTGTTGCAAATGTTACAAAACCCGGTTGAAAATAATCAATACACATTGGTTGTTTTGTTTTTATGCTATTATCAACCATTGGATATAAATAGTATGTCCAAAATTTTAAATTTGCTTCACATATATCACGTATATTTGAAAATAATTTATTTTGGTCCACATCAATTAATAATTTTTCTTCTTGTATTGCTTCAAGACAAGCTAAAAATAACTATATATAAATATAAATTATTAAAATTTAATAATAATAATAATTATAATGATATGATGATCATAAAATTTTTTGATAAATATTCGAAATTATATTAACATATTATATATGTACTTAATTAAAGACATTTAAATTTTTACTTACATCTGTAACAGTTTGTAAGGCATGTATATAATCAACTTCAGTTGATACTAATTCCCAAATAGCTGATTGAATTTTAATATCTGTATCTGTCATATCATCACAATTAACAATATCTCTCCATGTTTTATGAATATTATCTAAATATTCTAGTGCCATATCAAAATTTGGATGATCAAAATTAACGGAAGACGTTTTTTGTGGAACACCATTTTTTGCATAATTATTTAATAATTCACAAAGTTGACTTTGTTGTGGATTTTTAATACCAAATAATCCTGACCATCTTTGTTTTAATTGTTTACCAGGTATTTGTTTTTGTTCAATTTCTGCTGTTGTCTCTTCAGTTGATGCTGATGATAATAAACGTGGAGGTCGTGTTCTTGAACCCTTTTTGTTGCATTTGAATCAAAACATCATGATTAATGATGAAAGAAAAATGAAGAAAAAATATTAAATAAATAAATAAATAAATATACTCGTATTTTTAGAATGTTTATAATGAAATATCATTATTTATTTTTCATGTATATGTATATACGATACGTAATATTAATTAAAAATAATTAAAAAAAAAAAATAAAAATTATAAAAAAAGGATTTGTAAAAGAAAAATATAAAAAATTATGTATAAAATATTTTTGTATCATATTCAAAATAATTTAATTACAAATGATGCAGCTTTTTGTAATGTTGCAATTTTTTTACTACCATCCTTTTCAGATACTATCAGTACTTTACCAGCTAGATTCTCTACATCAGTATTTTCTTCTAATGAACTTGTATATGGTGGTGATCCTATAGTAAATTTTTATTTTAATAAATTTTATTAAAAATATTATTTTTGTTTTTTTTCATTTATCATAGTATTACATTTCAAAAGTGCTTTACATTACCACTATGTATATTCGTTTATATTATTTTGTACATATTACATACCTGTATCCGATGTACATATTTGAAAATTATTGTCAGAAATTGTTATTTGTGAAAAACTTAGATTTCGTTTTTTTAATGAATTACTCAAAGCATCTCTATACATAATTAAAAAACCAAAAAGAAAAAAGAATAAATAAATGAATAAAAATAGAAAACAGTTAAAAAAACATTATAAAACATGATAAAAAAAAATATAGGTAATTAAATTTCATGTAAAAAAAATCAAAAAATTTACAAATTTTTACATGTTTTTGTACTATAGTAAATATAAGTACTAAATTTGTAATATTTATTTAGAAAAAAAAAATGAATACTTACAATAAAGTTACTCCTTTAGTAGCTGGAATTAATTCTTCTTCTTGATAACCAGCATCAGTACAAAAATAAACTGAAAAATATTCTGAACTAGGTACCTGAAAAGATAAATTAATTCATTGTTTTTTTTAAATATTTTTTATCAATTATACATAAAGTGTATTTGTTTATATATACATATATATACGTAGCTGGTATTATAAATTTACATAAAAAATACATCATTTCTATTCACATTGATATTGAAGTATATAAATTACTAGAAAGTTTTGCCTAAATAACAAAACATAAAGAAGTCTAGTATACTAGAAAACAAAAAGTTAAAAAATTTAGTATCAATGTACAGTATCTCAAGAAAGTATCCGGACACTACAATTGTTTGTATATAATGTTAAAATAAACAGCCGTTATATTGTAGACACACAGAGGTTGAAATTAAGTATTCTGGTGATTTCAGCCTCGAAATCCGGAAAAAATGACGGATTTGGACCGAAATCTAGTCAGTGAAATTACATAAAAAATACGTAATAATCGCTCGAAATTTACTCATGTTTCGCTAGTTGTGTAGAATAGAGACATCTACCAACAAATTGTAAACCAAAAATATGTTTTTTTAAAATTGTCATTGAGAAATAATTGAATATAATTGACCGTTATATTTAATAGAAGAAGTAGGCTATGTTCAGATAAATTGAATTAAAATTAGATAAATTAAATAAATTAGACAAACTGTCAAAATGGCTGTGTGTCACCTTCGTAATTTCTACTCGAGATTAAAATGAAATCTACTGAATTTCAACCTCTGTCTGTCTACAATATTACATCAAATTTCAAACTCAAAATTGAATTGAATAAAACAATATAAATTTAAGTAAAATTATGTAAAACCAGTTAAAACGTTGTATATAATTCTTTACTCAAACTACAATATTCTATGTAAGTTAATATTAGCAAAAGGATTATGACGAAGGTACAATGTATCAATATACGCCTTGCTTGCTTTGTTTATTTACTTACATTTAATAGCCTGTTTGTTTGCTTTATTTTGCTATGTGCATTGTAAGTAATCCCATAGTGTTATTTTTCTAGTCAGCTGTCAACGCAAGTAAATCAAGTAAAGCAAGCAAGGCGCATATTGTAGCTTAGCCATTTAATATTTTGTTTTTAAATTTAATTTTCAGTTTCATAATACACCACTAGCCATAATGTATGTATGTTAACATAATTACTGAAATTTCAATTTTATACAGAATGAATTGTATTCATATACATTACATCCGTAAACTCCTATCCTATGTATTACGAGTATGTGGTATATTTCATTATTTGTTAATAAAAAAACATAAAAGTTATTCAAATTCTATGCATACCTATATGAGTTTAAATCTTTTCACGCAATACAAGCGTATAATAATGCGATTAAAAATAAAATACGAGTATATATACAATAAAACAATAAATATGAAAATTCGAAATGTACCTATTTAACAAATTAATGTCCTTCGGTCAAGATTTTAGAATATAATGTAAATATCTGAATATTAAACATAACTTTTATTTTCCATTATGAAAAGATAATAGATACACACATTTATTATAAATGTTTGTCCTTAAGGCTAGGATCTAATTATAAAAAATTTTGAAAATAACAATCATTTTAAATTAGAAATTTTATAAAAATTATAAATATATACCTTTGCATAGCCATGTAGGATTTTTCGAAAAAAAAAACACTCTCCTTTTTTAAGAGTTATAACTAAATTTCAAAACCAAAAATAAAAAAAGTGTTCTAATCGGTGATGAATTTGGAGACCGAAAAATCACAATTTTGACAACTTTGTCATCCTATCAAAGTTATGTATATTTCAAATTTCATTGAAATCGGTTGAGTAACTTTGGTTAGAGATATGTGGTGCAAAAGAAAACAGATTTGGTGTATGAGTTTGTATACAATAATGCATACTACGATTTTTTTTTTTTTTTGCATAGAATTGAGTGGAAATTATTTGTACATACTTGTCTGTATATACGTATTTTTCACAAACAAATATGTATATACATATGTATTTGAATAGTAATACGGTATTACATTTATACTCGAATGAATTTCATTCATTATCATATAAGAAAAATATATTGTGTCCATTTGTATGCAACCACATTTCAAATTATTATGGATAATTCATTAATACATTTGACATACATGTACACTATGTATATGTCTCATCTGTCCTAACATACATCAAAATTGAATTATATTAGAGTATAAATATATATATATATATATATATATATACTTCCGTGTACTCGTATGTACAGATATAAATTTGCATAGTATTTAAATATTTAATAATACGGATTTCTAATTGAATAATGAATTACTCTACAATACATGATACTGTATTTATGAAAATTTCATTCCTATATTTTCTGACATGAAAATGTATGAAAAAAAAAAATTAGTTGAAGCTATACAAAAAGGAAGTATGTATGTATAAAAGTTGAATGATGACGTCATAAATATTAAAAAATTTGACAAACATTGTGCATTCAAAATTCTAAAAGGTAACAATACATTTGCAATACATATTGTAAAGTTTCTCATAAAGCATAAATATTAATCATTTAATGCAGTTTCATTACACCATATAAATGTACCACTTTTCCACTTTTCCGAAACTTTTCATTTATTTATTCATTTATTGTACACAATGAAATAATTAAAAGAAATTATGTATTCTCTGCACATAATTTATAGTAGTAGTAATTGAATGAGGAATATTGTTAATTTATAATGATAATAAATTATCACAATTGAAATTTTATTTTTATTTTTATTTTTTTTTTTAATTTCAAATGAAATTATTTAATAATTATTTTTTCAGTTCGCTCAATTTTCTTAATTTTAATTATATTTTTAATTTTATTCGTAACATTAACACATATTGAATAGAGAATTAATAGCGCAGCTTGAAAATAAAAATAAATTGTCAGCTATTACAATACTAGTAAATGCATTCTGTGTGACTGCAATGAAAGCAAAGTTATAGAATTATTTTGAATGAATGCTTTGAAATTTATTTAACTTAATAATACAAAGTTGAAAGTGATAAGAAGTAAAGTTCTAAATTCAACGTCATTGTATAAGCATTATTATTGGAAAATTTCATACTTTTATTTATGTACACATTTCACATTTTATTCAGTCTTTGCATCTGTCGAGTTCAATAATTTAATTTAATAAAAAACTCAGTTAATTCGAATATAATTTAAATCAAAACGAATTTATTGAAAAATTTTAAATTTAATATTTCTGTATTATCAGATATCGGAAAATAATTCTTATTTATAAGTAAATTATTATTAAGTTTTTTTTTTTTTCAAGAGGTATTGAACTCAAAATTAAATAAAAATCAGATTTTGTGTAATTGCAATCTTATTGTAATTTGAAAGAAAAAACTAAACATGAAAATCTCTGGTGTAATCAGCATACTTATCAGTTTGCTTTTAGCAATATGCAGTTCTGAAAATTTGGATTTAGATAGTGTTTGTAGAAATAAGTGCTGGAGTTATTGTCTAGTATGTGAGAATTTAAATTTAGCAGATATTTATCAAAATGTTGTATTTAGTTTCCACACAAATTCACTATACAGTCTTAGTTGCATGAATTGTACACTTCCAGAAATTTCGAATAAAATGTTTAGTCAAATCGAAGATATAACTGTATTGAGTTTAAATGACTGTCATATTAAAGTTATTGACAGTGACATATTCAAATATTCACGCTCTTTGGAATTAATAAATCTTGAAAATAATTTCATAGAGATGTTAAAAACATGTATTTTTTGTGGCACGAACGGGAATCCGAACAAATTAATGAGTATTCTCCTTACGAATAACCAAATTGAAAATATCGAAGAATATTCCTTTAAAAATGATCGTATTCGTGAAATTCATTTACAATTGAATCGATTAAAAAAAATAAAAAAAAATATGTTTGGTGGTGCAACATTCTTAGAAATTCTAGACTTACATAGTAATTTGATCGAAAGTATTGAAGACAATTCATTTAACGATCAAAGCAATTTAAAACAATTGCTATTAAATAATAATAGTTTGAATATTATTAATCAAAGTACGTTTAGTGGATTAAAATCTATTGAAAGGCTCAATTTACAAAATAATAAAATCGAGCACATTGATAATTTAGCTTTCAAGGAAATGAATTTAATAAGATTCATTGATGTATCATTAAATCGTTTGAAAAAAATTGAAAAAACTATGTTTCAGAATTTACATTTTTTAAATAATGTTTCATTTTACGATAATTCAATCGAAATTATTGAAGAAAATTCATTCGAACATCAAGCTTATTTAAAGGAACTTCCTTTACAATATAATAAATTAAAGATCATTCAAAATAATACATTTTTTGGATTGAAATCTGTGGATACACTCTACCTAGATATGAATTCAATTGAAAACATTGAAGATTCAGCCTTAGAAAAAATGAGTTCATTACAGTTGATCACTTTGGGACATAATTATTTGAGAAATATTAAATTTGGCACATTTCGTAATTTAATATTCTTAGATCATATTGAATTGAATGATAATCTGATTGAAAGTATAGACGAACATTCATTTGATAATCAAACGAATTTACGAACTCTAGTATTAAGCAACAATAAATTGAAAATAATTCAAACAAATATATTCACTGGATTAAAATCTCTTAAACAATTCGATGTAACGAACAATTCCATTGAAATGATTGAGAATTCAGCTTTTCGAGAATTTAACTCGATTAAATTAATTAAAATGCGTCATAATAAATTAAAATCATTCAATGATATTGATATTGATTTCAATGGAATGGATTTGTATGAAATTGATTTATCTATGAATTTACTGGAATCAGTTTATTTTGGTTATCCACATAAAGTTCAAATACTAAATCTTTCATCAGGATATATAAAAAATCTTCAATTTGATACATTTAAAGGATTAGATTTAGAAACATTGATTCTATCAAATAATAAAATTCAAGAATTTGATGTACATGTACTATATCCAATGCATAATTTACATACACTCTATATAGATGGAAATCAAATATCTGAAATTGATTATATGTATATTGAAGAATCGAATAAAAATTTTAAAATAAAATTAAATTACAATAATTGGAATTGTTTATATTTGAAACATATGATTAAATATTTTGATCGAAATCAAATACAATATATTGATGAAAAATTGAATACGACACCAAATGTTGTTGGAATTAAATGTACTGAAAATAATGAACAACAGAAGAAAAAATTAAATAATTTAGAAAATTATTCAACAAATATGAGTGTAATTAAAACAAGCGGTACATACACGTATTTAAGTGATTACAATAAAAATATATTGAAAAAATTAGACAATCTTATTAAATATTCTTATAATGATATTTCATTTAAAATTATAATCGTCATTTTATTATGTATTCTAATAATATCAGTAAATATTTTAAATTATATGTATTACAAAAATAAACAGAATAAACGACATCGAAATAAAATTATGGAAACTCATTCATTAATCGATATATGTAAGAATGATGATAATAACATGTAAAATGAGAGAAATGTTCATATATACGATAAGTTTAATTGATGCATAAAATGTAAATATATGTATATAATATAGATCTGTTTAAAATTAAATACATAATAAATTTGATATATAATGTATTATCTTTACACTGTATAAAAATATTAATGATTAGTCAATTATTGATAATGTAAAAATATTAATTATCATATGTACATTGAAATGTAATCAATTTTCTTTAAATAATTTATTGTTAAATATACTAAGTGTAAATACTAACATACATATATAATAGCTGCTTTCGATTTAACATAATCAAGTAATTGCGAGTAGATAAGGTAAATGTCTGTGCTAAACCATCTACTCGCAGCTACTCATGAAATGAAAATTTTTTCAAGTAGCTGCATATATAAGTTATGAATAATTTTGTTGTAATAATTTAGCCTAGACACATTTTTGTACTCGCAAGAACTTGAAACTGGTAAATCGAAAGCAGCTAATGTATGTGTACATGTTCATGTATCAATATTACTGATATAGTGTTTAAGGTTTTAATAAAAACAAATTTTTTAAGACAAATATAGACATATTTCGTATTTCATTAAAAAAAAAACACATCAAAATCTGCTTATTTAAATAAAATCACTCAAAAGGCTGTAAAATTGATGAAACAATCATTTATTCAGTGTCTGTTATTTGATAAGAGAGATGAGACGGTAATAAAAAGGTCTAAAATGCAATTTTGCAAAATTGAAATGAAGTTACATGTACGAACGATTAATAAAATATAAGTCGCATAAGCGATTTGATTTTTATTTTATATTTTTGCTGCCGCCGAATGTAAATTTGTATTTTTTGTATACAACAATTCTCAAACAATTCACTTAAATACAACATTTACAAACATATCTGTAATTTATTAAATATATTGATAAGTAATATGGTCACATTGTATCAATGTATTTACATTATAAAATATTTGAAAAGAAAAAAAAAATATGCGTATTTATCATTATCAAATTTCCTTTTCCATAGTTTCCTTTTCCATGGTGATGAAAATTATATAAATGATAGATAAAAAAAAAATTTTTTTTTTAATTGTAGTAAATTAAGTTAAAAATTATGCATAAACTAATTAAACAGGAATTTAACCATTTATAAAAATATTTATGCCAGCAACGGTTAGCAATATATTGGAATAATATCTCGTCTCTACGAATGAGTTCGCATTAAAAAAGTGCGCTCTTATAAAAACTTTTTCAGTCCGAATTATAATTTCAATGCGCACTCGTTCATTTCAGTTTCTCAATTCTCAATTCTCAATTCTCAATGTGTACTGATAAAATTTTGAATGCGAATTAAAAAATTCGTATAACTACTTCATTATCTTTGATTTTTCATAACTGAACGGACGGAACTATCGTGATTTCAGACAGAGCACGCAAATCGACTAAGAGCAAATCCATCCATTCCTTATGCATAGGCATCAAACAAACCGAATTTTTTTCAGTTCGATTCTCAGTTGCATCTACATATGCAGTTGTCATGTATAATCGTTTGGTTTGAACCTTAGTGTAATATTTGCATTTAATTTTCTAATTTTCTTTTGGTGAACGTAAATTCACTTAGTATCGTGATTATAGTGAATAATCTTTACTTTTTGAAATTATCGAATTTATTTATTTACTTACGTAATTATAGTTTCAATACAAAGTGAGTTTATTCTCAACTATTAAAACTACATACTTATAAACATTACGATTTTATAGTTAATATTCAAATTATTTATTTGTGATTCATAATCTTAAGAAGATATTTTCTTAAAGAAATAAAAAAAATGTTTTATCTGCAACCTTTAAAAATCTTATTTTACATTTTATTATGATTTTATAATGGATTTGTTTATCTCCTACTTTTTTTTTTTTGAAAAAAAGAAAATTACTTTAAAAGTGCATTTAAATATTCATTTATCTTTTAATGGAAATTATATTCTCGAATGGCAAATATACTCGTATATACTTATATTAAATATTTAATAAAATATATTCAACATTCTTGTAATATGTATAAATTTTTAAATGCATTTATATTCGTAAATAACATAAATTTTATACTCCCACATAACAGATGTATCCTAGGGTATACCAAATGTTTATTTTTTTTTTAAAGTATTTTAACTACACCCAAAATAACTATCATTATTATTATTTTTATCTTTTCAATATCAACAAAAACAAAAAACACATATAAGTACTTGACTTGCTTCTTAAAAGAAATATCAAATTACGAAAAATGGAGTAGATTGAAAAGAATAAAATTTATATACGATAAAAAAAACCATCAAATTTTAATATTCGATATAGTATGTATAATGTATATGTATTTGTATGTATTTAAAATATTATTTTGCTTCTTATTATTTTTAATGCATTTAAGTAGTAATAAGGTTGATGTAGACATGAAATAAGAAACAAAAAACATAAACAGCCAAGGAAGAGTATCTATTTTTTCCTTTTAAACTTAACCTTCAAATCATATCATATACTACCTATATATACAAAAATAATATAATCTTTTTTTACAGATAATCCATTGTCCTTTTGCCATATAACATGTAGTCACTATAGTCAGTATAATATTGTTGAGGCAAAATAGCAACAATAACAAATTATTGCTTAATGTTTCTTGCTTCACTTAAATTTATTTTTCTTTTTTTTACACTTGAGGAGTTTGAGACAATGCTTGAAAATACAGTATGCTAGTTAACTAAATATACATGCACATACATAGGTTTGCATATTTACATCCATGTATAGTGGTGGAATTTATATGTTCTTCTCGAAATTTGAGGAGGATAATAAATAATTTTAAGGTCATTGTATAATATGTATGGGAATACGTCTAAGATCTATATATAATATATACTTATAAAGTATGATAAGCTCTATTCTAAAGATTCTAAATACAATGAGTATAAAAGATTTTCTTATTTAAAATTTTCATTTAAGATTTATAATTTATGATAGTTTTTTATATAAATACAGTTCAAGGTTTTTAGTTCAACTAAACTCATAAAAACATATCATAAATTTTCATCAAATTAAAATTAAATTTTCGAAAATATCCTATAATCGTAAATACTTAATATAAAGTAAAATGCAATTTTTTTTCATTTATTTTATTTCATTTTATTATTTATTTTAAGGGGATTCATTTCAAGTTTCAGTTTGTCGTAAACTTCGTTATCTTCGTAAACTTCATAATCATTTTCATACATTTACAAATTAGGTACGAACGTTTTGAAAAAACTGCGAAGGTAAAATGCTTCGCAGTTTCTATATTTTGCATTGCGTTGTTTAGTAGTTAATGATTGACAGTCCTTAGTTGGCTGTTGGCATATATAAATTAAAAAATTAGAAAATAAATATAACAGATGAAATAAAAACAACTAAGAGAAAAGTAAACTACGAAAAAATTTGAAATGATCGCTCATTTCAACAGAACTACGAAACTTGAAAACTGAAAAATTATAGTGAACTGAAAAATGACATGATTCCCCTTAATATCTTAATTTTTTAGTATATGAATCATCGATATAATATATAATATACATACATATATACGTGAGGACGAACATTTTTTCGTTTGAATTTCGATGATTAAAATATTTTTCGTAACAAAATTGAAAATATTTTATTTAATATTTTAGAAAATATGAATTATTGATAGTATCATGTCATGTATATGTACATATACATATATATGCAATACATTCAAATTTTTCACTTACACTGTACGAAAATCATTAGTTTCAAATTGAAAATTTTAAAAATTCATAAATTCAGTTCCAAAGCTACTTAAATGTAACGTATACTAATCGAAAAGAAAAAAAATCCTAACACTTTAACAAAGTTGTTGAGTAATTTTCCTTTGAGAAATACCAATAATTTTTTTTTTCAATTTTAGTTTTTTTTTCCATTTTATAGTCTTTTATTTGTGCTTGTTTTCAATTTTTCGTATAAATACATGACCATATGTATATATCATTAAAATAATGTTGGATAATTTTGAAATAATATAAAAAGTATATACAAATTGGAAATAAGAAAATATCTTATCACAAGATTTTATGTACTACGTTCACCATACACTGAATGTAAATAAATAATTTATTTTAAGTGATATGTCAGTTATGTACATATGTATATGTAAATTTTGGAATATGTATAATACATACAAATAATAAGATTAATAACGAATACATTCAAATTATTATTTTATATTATACTCACCTCACTTCTGGTTAAAATAGGTTTTTTACGATGCATAAAAGATGATTTTTTCTTTTGAATGATACCTTGTGATGCAGTTGATGATGGACTTATGGACAATAATGTTTGACCAATTAATGTTGGATGTGAGATACTGGATGCAGTAGCAATGGCAGCAGCAGTATTAGATATTATTGTTGTGGGAGATGATATTGCTCCCAAACAGCAAATTTTATTGCATGTACTTGTGGAGGTTATTATCGATTGATGATGATATTGTTGTAGTTGTTGTTGATGATAATTGTGATGATTATCATAATAATAATGATGATAATGATGATAATGATTATTATGTGGTTGTTGCTGTTGTGGTGAATTAATGGATTGAGGTGAATGTAACTGCTGTTGTGCTACCGCTTTTGAAGAAGATATTATATTTTGTTGTGATGATGCATCCATATGTTCAGACTTGTAAGAGGATTATTACCAATATATACATATATAAACATATAGATAATGTTGACAAACATTGAAATTTATACATTTTTTTTTCGTATATATTCTTTTCTTTTGAATTAAATTTAGGGTGAAAATAAGGATGTTTAAATAGGATATTTTCGAGAAAATTTAATATCGGTCTTATTATTCTAATAAAACTAAAAAGGATATTTTGTATATATACGAGTATATATATATATTTGTTATGTCTAACTACTTAAAAATATTTCAGACTTTATAAGAAGAAACATACAATGTAATGAATATATACTTAGTAAAATCATGCAAGTCATTTTTTTTTTTTTCAAAAAATAAATTTTCATAATATTTTTTTTTGCATCTACAATTTTTGTTTTCATGAGGTAATATTCCACTTTTATAAATAAATTATAAATAAAATTATTCTAACTAACAAGGACATTTTTTTTTTTTTGAAAAAAAAAATTTTCTTTTCATTTATTATATAAAATAAATTCTAAAAAAAAAAATACTTACCTTTTGATTTGTATGTGTTACTGTCGGTGATTGTTGATGACATGCAATCATTGAATCAAGGGAATCTAAGTGTGTTAAACTTTTTGATTTTAACTGAAAAGAATTTGAAAAGAAAAAGAAAAAATAAAACGAAAATAATTAACTGGCATCAATTTAAAAAACAACTAAAACAGGAAATTTATGATTATCTACAAAAAATAAAAAAAAATAAAAAATAATAAAAAATGTAAATAAAATAATAGGAAAATATCAAAATAAATATTAATATTTTCAATATTGTGATATAAGGATACTACAGTGGGTATATACAGTATACACAGATGATTTCATTTTTCCAATTTTCAACAAAAAAAAATAAATTAATATTTTACCGATTTTTATGGTATCACAAACAGAAATACGAAATTATTCATTTCAAAAATTATAAAAATTAAAGTAGGTATGAAATTCGAATTATTTTGTTTGTGTATGTATGCATATGTAAAAGTGTATAGAAAATGAATACAAACTTACAAACTAAACATTACAATAAATTGTTGATTTTATTAGAATTTCGAAAACAAAATTTCTTTATTTTATTTATTTTATCAATTTTTCGATAAAAGATATATTTTTCTATTTAATCTGCTTCATATACTTATGTCTCTATACATACTATAGTGTCCTTAAAGTAAATATAAACATTTCTCTATTACAAAAAAAAATATATATATATACATAAGAAGTTCTATTTATTTGTTCTTGTTCAATTTGATACATTGTAAAATTGTATAAAATTTCAGTTCTATCATTTAAATGAAAGAATTGTTTTTGATCGTTTATGGTTTTATTGTTTTCTCTTAAAATAACATTTTAGTGAATACACATTTTTATCTATAAAAGATATCAAGTTAAGTTAAAAATAATATTTTCTAAATGTTTCTAATGGAATTATCTATATCAGTATCAGATTATGTATTATCTAAACAAGAAAAAACATTATTTTTCTCATAAGTAAGTAAGTAAGTTAATATGTGTGGTTCTAAGTTACAAATTATATACATAATACACACATTGTATGTGTACATTATGTACATTTTTGTGCTTCAATTATGTAATATGTATTTAAACAATTTGTAAAATTATACATACACACATATTAGGACTTAAATATAAGGGAGGGATGGAAAAAAAAGTATAAAAAGTCTTTAACTATTGGGTAGAATGTGATAAGAGAATTTTGATAAAAGAAAATGCGATGCGATACTAATGGATGATTTGATTATATATATTGATACGAGTAAAATACACATTAAATATGCGGTATAATAAAATTTTTATTTTATTCTGTGGCATAAAATATCTGAATATATTGGATATTTTACGGAACTATTCACCAATATTTAGAGAATGTCATAAACAGAAAATCAAAAAACAAAAGAATATTAAAGTTTGATCGGTCGCTACTTTCATACTACAAAGATTCTATTGAAGCATTTCCCAAAATCTATGTTAGGAGAAAATTTTTAGGAGACAAATAAAACACAAATATATGTGGGTCTAGGTACATATCATTTAAATAAAAATTCAAAAATAATCTATAAGGAGAATAAATAATATTATATTATGTATGCATTTTCTTATATTACAAATGAACGTATACATTTCATATAGGATATGAATGTGTACACTCATACTGTATAGCATACATTCTCTTACATTTCAAATAAACCAAAATGACATTGACAATTTGACAACTTTTTGACTAGACTAAATAATTTTATTGGCTCTGATCATAATGCGGTCATATAATGAATAAATACATTTCAATATTTGAAAAAATGAAAGAAATTTTTGCAATACTAAGCATTTTTTACAAATTGTATAGAAAAATTATATATAGATAATGTTGTGAAATACACTACAATTTATGAAATACCTATATATGTATGTATAAAGTTTGTTTGTGGATTTGTTTTCGTTTCCCTACATTGAATGAAGTTTTGACATTTGAGTACTCGAACATATTTACATTTTGAATAAAATATTCGAAAGGAATAACACATGTACCTATACTTATGTACATACATACTGTACATGAACATATAAAAAATGAAATGAAATATTATAAATGATCTCTCTTAAAATATTGTATATGCAAGTATGTATGATATGTATACATATATGTCCATGAAAAGTTCTTTATTTTATAGTTCACATATATTATATATTTTTGCTAAATAATCCAAAAGAAAACAAAATTGTTGTGATGTCTATTTATGGGTTATTTTTATATTTTTTTTCTCGTTTTTATTTTCATATTTTCAAGAGTATGAATATAAAAATTTATTATAATGCATAAATTTGCATTATTTTTCTATTCACATGTTTACGTTATTGTTTAACAAGATACATTAGAAAGAAGAAAAAAATTAAAATTTTCTCAATGAACAATCAGTATACAATGCCGTAAAAAAATCATGAGACAAAAGTAATTTTTTTTTATGAATAGAAAACGTAATCATGCTGACATAAATATACGATTTTCATAGTGATTCATCACAGACAAAAATGAAAAATATAATTGCCCTCATGTGATTGAAACACCTCCACCCACAGAGTCCCGCGACTTTAAGTAAATTGAACATCTTTGATCATTTTTAGAAAAAGGAATTTGAAAAAAATGTCACCATAAGTCGGCATAAGCTAAATTGCAAAAAAAATTATTACAAAAAAAAAAAAAAAATGGAGTAAAGCTCTACAAGATTTTGTTAAACATTCTGTGTGAGGCAATGTCAAAACATTTTTTTTAATATGTCTCATAATATATTAACAGTGGTTTTGATATAGTTTTTTTCTTTTTGAATTTATTTTTTAATAAAACAATTAAAAATATTTCTTGTTTTTGTTATATACTGTTATTATATGAATTGAATAAAAAATATTTTGTTAAAAATAGTATGATTTGGGGGACTTTATTTCTAAAAAAAATTTTTTTTTGTCCGTAATTTTTTCACGGCACTGTATATATACAATTACACACACATACTTGCATATGTGTATACTAATATCGATTCATGCTAGATTTACCTACACTACAAATAATATCGAATATTTTCAGTTTCATATCATTTCATTTCGAATTGTAATTTAAGTGAATTTGTTTTGTATTTTCTTTGTTCTCTGAAATTTCTTCATTTTATTTTTTTTTATTCTTCTTCTTTATTTTTTTTTCTGCTATTGATGTTCAATAATAATTTTTGAATTTCCATATCATTTCTGTGATTACATAAGCATAACAAAAACCATTTATGTGTTTATTTTTTACTTTCAATTTAACAAAAAAAAAAATAAAAATTCAATAGAATTTTACACAAAATGTTGAACATTTATTCATGTACACTTATGAGCTATTTTATATGAGTATTCTTTTATTCATTGACTTATATTATAATATGATATAATATTAAATATGCAACTTCTTTTTATATCGATATTTGTATAAAACATATGTGTATTTAATTTACATGCAAAGATGTGTTCAAGTACATTTTTTCTAATACGAGTATAAATCGATTATGTTTTGTAAGCATTTACTGCATTTCATACTTACTTTCAAATTTTCAAAAAATGTGAAAAGGAAACAAATTATAAGTACTTGTAGATGTACGAAACATATGTACTAGTATATACTTAAATATGTAAGAAAATATAATGAAAATGTTGATATTTTAAAGGAAATCATTATTTTGCTAGTCAAATAAATAGAAAATAAAAATTAAATAAAATTTAAAAGAATAAAGAGTAATAAATGAGATTTTTATTTGAATGTTTGTGACATATGACACTTAATTTTTCTGTCCTTTATTCATTTATTCATATAATATAACAAATTAGTTATCTATGTATTATGTCACATGAATGGAGTATTGGTTATATTACAACAACAACAACAACAACGACGTGGACATTTTGTATAACACATGAATAAATTTCTAACAAAATATGATAAAAGAATGAGGCTGAACTTCCAAATTGGGGCCGCCAGCTTTTGAAACGAGACCGTTCAATAATGATGCTTTGAAATGTTCTCTTTAAATAAATGAACAAATATACGAAAAAAAATGGGACAAAATACACCAAGATCCTGATACGGAAAAATAACGGTTTTTGTAAAACACGCAAATTTTGACAAAAAATTTTTGAGGGTAGTTTCCGCCTTTAAAATGAATTTGCTCCAATAAAGAAATTTACCATGAGAGGACATTCCAAATCATCATTATCGGAAGGTCTCATTTCAAAAGCTGGTGGCCCCAATTCGGAAGTTTTCCGAAGAATGAAGAACATGCATAATAATTGTAGTTAAAAAGCAAAAAAAAAAAAAAATTCATTTCCAGAAAATAAATTTCAAAAGGATACATATACATATTTTATCATCAGTTAATGACAAATGCAGTATAGTAAATAAAATTCTATATTTATTTTCTTTGTATGTATAGTATACATTAAATTTTATTATAATACGCGAATTCATCTACAGTACATCCATATAAGTATGTACATACGTACATGAATAATTACATACACGACTAAAAATCCGTTTATATTGGTGTACATATTTTTTCTTGAATTTATTATAAATGAAATAATAATGAGCTAAACAATATTAATCTGTAATAGAACTCCAGAAAATTAAGATAATGAAAATTTGTACAGGTGCCAATTTAAAAGATAAAAAAGAAAAACAAAAATTAAGAAGAAATTTATTTAAGTATAAAACTTAAACAGAACTATAAAACTACGAGTACAAGTATATAAATATTTGATGCAATTTGAAAATGGATAACAGAATATTGCAATTTGTATAATGGTAATAATGTATGTACATACGTATATGTATATAAAATGGTGTAGATACAAAATTTCATTTCAATTCGAAACATAAAAATTTTTTTTGAAATATTAAACAGAAAAAAAAGAAATTGAAATAAACATTTTTCTGGAAAATATTTTCTCTTGAAAACTCGAAGAAATTGAAGAAACTGAAAAAAAAATGATTCAAGAAGGATCAAGAAAATTTCAAAGAAATAATTTTTTTTTATTTATTAAAATAAATATTTTATGAATTCATTTAATGGAATAGGAATGTTGAAAATTATTTTTCAATTTTATTTTAGAGCTATGAAATGATAAAAAGTATGAAAGAAAAATATAAAAAATATACAGTAATAGGAGAAATTATTTAAAACTAAATATTTTATTTTCATCGAATATGTATTTGTGTATTTTCAAAGTTTTGTTTTTGTTTTTTGTTCAAATTTCTATATATGGAAGAAGTTTTCACCCAACTCAGTCACAATCCATTTTAATTTCTCTACTTGGAAGAAAGAGGAATTTATCATTTATTATTATTGGCTTTAGTCCATTACTAAATGAATGATGAAATTTTTATTTTTGAAAAATGTTCATACTTAAATAAATAAATATTTGGTTTTTAACCTCCAATCCTGCCCCTCTACTTCCTCGTTTCCAAACTTGAACCCTCAAAGTGAAGTCATTGGGCCTCCATTCATTACCAACTCGCTGCGAGCCAACGCTTCAACCAAAAAAACATATAACAAATTGGTAAATTTTCGATTTTTATTCCTTACTCCTGCACCACCGCTGTCCGTCCCCAAAAGTTTGATCACCGAAATGAAGTCACCACACCTCCCTCTACCACCCCCCATCATTAGATACTCCTTGCGAGCTTGTGTACAATAAAGTAAACATTTACCTTGATTTCTTGTTTTGCTTTTGTGTTCCAGGTTTTATTTTCACTTGTGAATTTATTGTCCCAGAAACAATCATTTCTATTCCCAACCAAAAAACAAAAAACGAAAAGTCATTTTCCAAAAACCAAACGAGATAAAAAAACTACACAGAATATTGTAAAAGTCAATAAAGAAAAAGAAATTATGAAAAAATATTATTAAGGATATCGGAACATTTAAAGGTACACAGTATCACGATATCACTATTTCATAATTATTTTACGTTCTTCGAAATTTATATACAGAGAAATTTCTTGGAAATCTTAAATCAATTCAATGCAAAAAGTAGATATAAGTGTCCGAATGGATAAACATTCGTGTTTTCATTTCGTTTACATCAGTAAAATATTTTAGTTGCGTATTACCACGTATTACCAAGTATTACATACAAGAAAAATTGCATTATACAAGCAATAAATAGTAAACTACGTACGATTATGATGGAACATCTTGTACCTACAAAATTATCATGTTGCAGTTTAATAGAAAAATGTAAAAACTTTTTCGAAATAAAAACCAAACGAAAACGAAAAAGCCCACAACAAGCAAGAAACTTATTATTTGATTGATACAGAAAATAAAAGTCAATGATACGAAAGCAGTACTCAACATGCTTCAAACAAAAAATTACGTTGGTATTTTTCATGATTATCGAATTAACTACGTTTTATGGATGGTTCAAATTTTATCATTTTCTTTGGAAGTAGACACACGAAAAATTATTTTCACTCGAAATATTTTTAATTTATATGATCCTGAAAAAGGACAAAGACAATTTATAAAAATTTTATAGTTTTTGGTTTTATGATTTCACTTACAAACAAGTGTAATAAAATTTCAATCCATAAAATATATAAAATCTATAAATTAGTTGCTTTGCATATTTAATAATAATTACGAGCATATATATAATGCTCAAGATTTTGATTAGAAAATAATTTTATGCACCTCTTTTAATTACCAAAAAATTTAAACGAAATTGAAAATTATCTTTTGATGGTCATTATAATATTTCTCTTCCATTCATGATTTTAGAAGATACAAAATTTTACGAGTATATCAATGAATAAAATTGATAATTCAACTTAGTAAACAGTAGCTTTCATTTACTGATATTATGAAGCACACAACCAGACGACCACAAAATATATTTCAGTTTAATGAATCCTTGAAAATATGCCATGATAAAATTTATTCTTTTTTATTTCTCTCTTATGTTTTTTTGATTTGAAATTTTTTTTTAAAAGGCAAACAAACTCATTCATTCGAACCAACAAAAATCTCATTTGTCCCAACATGAAATGGATACGTACATACACACACACAAAAATTTATATTCAATTCGTATACGTAGATATATGTATGTATGTATGAAAGTGCAGAAATTATATACACATTTCCATGGAAATCTGGTCTGTTAGGAAAAAAAATTTCTATAAAATGATTGCACATGGATACAATATACAATGTACACATGAAATGACTGATTTATTTTCCATTTTATTCTATTGTTGTAATAAATCCATACAAAACTCATACAATATTGTGTATTATTATGTCCTGTAATATCTCTATAAATGTCTATATTATGTCATATGTACTCGAATATTTTATGCAATAAAATTATTGATTCGTTCATTTAATAAATGTAATATTTTGATTTTTCATTTCATAATGAAAACATGTCGAAGGATATATGAAAGAGAAGTCAATTGTTTTCGGTAAGTATATCAATTTGAAAAATTTGTTTTATTTTAGATCAGAATAAAAAAAAAAAAACATAATATTTTATAGGTATAATTATTTTTGAAAAATTAAAGATTGTCATATTTCAATCTCAGAGAATGTCCTAGTGGTATATATTCAATAAAAAATAAATAAATGCATAAAAAGACGAAATAAAAGTAAAGAAAAAAAAAACGAAATTAATTAAAAGGAAGAAGACCTTGTTTCATTTTTTCGGTCTAAATACAATGTTGAATTCTTTTATTCTGAACAAAAGAAATCTTTATAATGTTTATACGCATACAAAAATGAATACATATGTATAATAAATCTTTATGTGGCTGTATTAAGGTTAATTCTTCAAACTTTGACATCGTAATATTTTTCTTTATTCCTTTTTTTCTTTTTTTCAATTAAAATGTGAAAAAATTTTCGACAATCATATAGACATTTTCATACATAGATACCTACGTATAGAAGGATTTTTCAAGGAAAACATTTTTCATTGTTTTTTTTTTTTGATTTTATAAAAAAGCATGTAAGCGTTAGAAAGATAAAAAAAAGAATGAAAATTACCATGCTTGTTATTATGTATGAAATGTAATGATGTACATACACACATACATATGTTATGTCGCATCTATTTATATAATGCACTTATATGTGGAAGTTGTATGTGTATAGACTGGAAGCTTTTAAGCTACTAAACCATATTTCGATACAATAGAGAAAATGTTATAAAAAAAAAAAAAACACAAAAATGTATAACCATAACTGAGATGATATGTATTACATTACCGCAATACATTCATATGAAGATAGGATAAAAATCTTTCAGCATGGAAAAAAAAGGAAATGTAGTATTTTTTTTTTCTTGAAGATAATCATAAATCATTTTTAAGGATATGAGTGGATATTTTTTTTATTTGAAGAAAATGACAAATACAATGGTAAACATTAATAAAATGAATATGAATTGTGTATGGATGTAGGGATGTAAGTATGTATGAATCTCTAAAGATAAATTGGCACCAAACCTTATAATATAATACTGATTATAATATTGATTTACAAAGATAAAATAAAAATGTTGCAATAAAAAATGAGAACTGATTTATTTTACCATTGCTCTCTTGATAGCTTATGATGACACAGATTTAGATGTGCAATACCAAAGCGATTGATCTGCTTGCTCATTTAATTCAGATAAAATAAAATGGATAGTATTTTTTATTAGTTTCTTTCTATACACATTAACCCTGCGTATATATTGGCAATATGATCGGCAATGTCAATACGGATATTGACTACGTAGACACTACATTTCCGCCAATATTTTCTGGTTGGTTTAAAAAAACTAGTAAAAGCATTGAATTTGTGTTCATATTTTTTTCGTTTTTTCATATTTTGTAAATGAATATTGCTTTCATAATATGCCCACATACAACAATATGTTATGTAAAATAATATTGCTATTGTCGTCTAGTCTATATATAGACAAAGGATAAATGTACTGTCATCCAACATATGAATATGAAAAATCAACGTACTCGTATATACAAAAACTACGTGACATATGCACTCTACGATGAATTGTAAATGTTACTTATAGAAGAAAATGCTAAAAAACGAAGCGAGAGTAATCATGTGCCGAGCAATGTATGTGTATTAATATTTTATATCTCAAACTGTACTAAAAATAGTCAATATTTTTTTGTATATATTTAATATACAAATACATTAATCAATTATATAGATAGGATAGACATAAAATTATAATGAACTATTTATCATTACAATAATTTCTTTTTTTTTATTTGTTTATTTATGAATGTATTTAGTATTGTTTTTTAATGATTCCAATACATTCATGAAAAATGATTTTTTTTGATAAGCGTTTTATTCATTTTAAATGGTAAAATGTAATCAATCAAATGATTTATAAATTAAAAATTATTACAAGGATAATATTATAACAATCACAGAGTATAATTAAATGAAATAAATAATGAAGTTCGGAATAATTAATATACTATGTATTTGCACACAGAATATGTTACATAATAATTTATAAATGGATTTCACTTTTGTTTGAATAAATTAAAATAAATAATAAAATTTGATATGTTCACATAAATGTTTATTAAAAATTTAAATAAATGTTATGTGGTCTCATTTAAATTGCTTTCTACATTGGTTATTCAAAAAGTTCACGAAATAAATTCATGAAAAATTTTCAAAACACAAAAAATCAAGGAATTCAGTTTAAAAGAAATAATTTTAACGATTTTAATATTAATTAGGGGTAGAAATTGTTTTAATTGTAACTGCATGAAATTTAATTGAAATGTAAATAAATTTTGATAGTTAGAATTCAAATAAAGTATCTGATCTAGTATATGTTGATTTTATAAATAAAGTTTTCGAAAAGTATTTGTTGGCAATGATGCGAAAATCTCGTAGTAAGTTGGGCGACTAAATTATTATTCGAGAACTATCTGAAAATTTCACATTAAAATCACTGGTTAGACGAGCTGTATTTACATATTATTATTATTTTATGGTCATCATACATAGAAGGACGTACAGGTATTACAGGATAAATTCAAATTTATTTTCTATCAAACATTTTTAAGAAAAAATATTGTAGTTAATAAAATTACAAAATTGATTTATTCACTTGATTAGTATTTTAGTTCTTTTTTTTCGTTTTTAAACATTCCAAATTTATTATTTTTGAAGGAAATCTTGTAATAATGATATATAATAGCACCAGTATTTACATTGACTAACTTGGTAACAAGAATTTTTCGTGATTATTTATGTACACACGTACATAATCGTAAATGTAATATAAGCATGTATCTTTATAACGTTTTATATAAGCACATTACATTTTTTCTTTCTCAATTACACCACATCATACAAAACATATGTGTACATGAATTCATTTATTTTTATTTTCCTTTTTTATAGTACCACCTACCTATCGTGCATAAATATTTTTGTTTTTATGATTTATTATGCAATTCAGTTAAATTTATGTGGTTTATAGGCACATATTAGGTATCTATGTAGGTAGATAAGTAAATAAATTGTATAATATATTATATAATTGTACATAGTCGTATGTATATAATAATAAAAAAATATGTACATATAATTCTCTTTAATAAAAATATTCTTTTAAGAGCTTGTATATAGTTTTATTACCATTAAAGATTCCATAAAATAATCATTACTTCATCTAATTGCCTGGATATAAAGTTCATATAATTTATTTATTATGCCATCATTTCAATAATTCAAAAAAAAAAAAATGAAAAACATAAAAAAAATAATAATAAATGAAAATTACTACATTTTCCATAATTATAATTTTTCTAAAGATGAATATGAATTTTATGAGTTTATTAATATTCATATAGGAAAATTTTTTCATATTTATCGAAAAAGGAAGAAATACAGAAAACAAATTTGTTTTCTTCTATATTCGCACCGAGAAAAACCGACATTGCTCCCTGTCATTATATAAATAGATACATTATATGTATGTATTTGTATTGTCTTTTATATGAATTTTAAAAAGATTTCCAGAACGGAAAACAAATGAAAACAATGAAACTTAGCATTATAAAAAACTACATATATTAATTCAAATGAAGAGAGGTAGAAAAGAAAAAATTTGAAAAAAAAAAACTTTTCATACAACCGTGGAAGATCCTTATATGATAATTGTATATAATGCATGTACACAATGCATACATGTTTCATGATAATTTCCCACATTCAAAACAAAAATAAAAAAGAAAAACATAAAAAAAAATATAATCCTTGAAACTTAAAATAAACACTACATAATGAAATGTTATATCTCCTTCGAAAAATTTATACTTCCTTGTTTTAAATGAGTTAGTAACAAGTATGTATGTATAGGGGTCTTTGTTAAGAAGCATATTATATTCGTTTAGTTTCATTTCGTTTTTAATTAGTAAGAAAAGTCAACAAAATTTATATACAAATGTACATAAAAATGTAGTACTTATATGTGGGTTTGTATAAATGTATAATATCATATGAATTTTTTTTTTTGTTTCATTTTTGTTTCATATCAAACAAACAAACATTCATTTCATTTTCATCACTTAATTGTTGAAAAGAAATAATTTCGCTTCATAAAAAGCATTCCGATGTTTCCTTTGATATACATATATACTCGTATAATGTGTATTTACGAATATGTGTATTTATACATATAATGTATTACATATGAATTCCTTTTTTAAATTCTACGAATCTATTTGTAGATTTCATTTAAACACCATAAATACACTGAAATATATTTTATTTTATTTTATTTTTATTTATTTTTTTTAATTAGCGCAAGTAAAAATTCTTTTATCTATATTACGTATATGTATATAGGTATGTGAATACTTACATATACAGTAGTTTAGTAGATAAACATTAGAGATTAATTTTATTACATAGTTTGATAAATATGAAATAAATAGATATAAATGAATAAATATTTATTAGGTATTTATATATGGTAAAATATGTATATTCGTATGTATTTATATCATATGTATTTGTACCAGTGTACACATATTTTACATATTTTTGGATCTCTGTAACAAATTATTTTCATTTCATTCATTTCCTTTTTATAGCTATAGTACATACGAGCATACTAAGTACTTAAATATTTCATACATATACACATATACATACGTACCCACACTATATACATACGACTTCTATTGTTAAGTATATATAAGTAGATATACACGACATAATGTGTGTTAAAAATTTATATTGATTTATTTATTAAATAATGTGGTACATTTCATATGTAGTTTTGGTAAATGGTATACCACATAAAAATGTTTTGAACTTTTCCAAAAATTTTATTATAATAAAAAAATAAAGTATATGGATAATTTGAAATTATTTTTCCACAAAATGTTAAAACTTTTCAATTTATTTTATACATATTAAGTACTTGTAAATAAATAATGTAAATGTATAGATTTTTATACATCATTTGATGTGTTGAAAAACTTTTTAGAAATGTCATTTATATGTTATACTAAATGTACCTTTACTTAATATAAAAAGAAAGAAGAAGAAAATACAATATACATATCAGAGATTAAGGTTTGTATTCACCAACCAATATTATCTTTTACCTGGGATAAAGTGCATTCATAAAGCTCGATTATACATTATTCGGATATTTTTAAGACAACCCGGGAAGCGATACTATAAATATCGTTTGAACATAACCTTGTTATTAAGAGCAAGAGTATAGCATTCACATGTGTCATCACATCACATAACCTCTTTTTCATTTTGTAATATATTTTTTTCAGATCAAATTCAATAATCTTAAAGACAAATTAATCACTTTTCTAATCAAATTCAATATTGTTTAGATCAAAATCAACACTTTTCATGCTAATACCAATTGAACTTTATTGAATTTGATTTGAAAAATGATTAATTTGTCTTTAAGATTGTTGAATTTGACCTGAGAAATGTAAATATATAAAAATACAATCAGCTTACATGTTTGACAATGCGAAAATGAAGTCCAAAAATAAATTTTATCTAGGTTGGTGAATTAACTGAAATTCTATTAGGCTAAAAAATATCCGATGGATAATCTTGGTTCCTGAATCCTAGCCTCAGAGTTTTATAAGTACTACGGTACTACATACATATGATACTCGTATATTAGTATATATTTTATACAGATACTTTCCTATCCTTTTAAAAAACTCTACACAACTTTCAAGGAAAGTCAAATATAAATCTTCTTAGAAATTTTTTTAGAGTTTTTCAAAGTTAAATAAAAACAACTTTTTATGCGAATAGGAATATATAATACAGTACATAATGTACTGTACTTATAGCAGTTATAGAAATACATTTACAGTCATTGTATTTTAATTAGCATTCAAAATGGATATTTTTTTTTGTTTTTCTTTCATTTTTGGTCGCAATATTATTCAACTAAACTAAAAACATTTTAATTTTTTGTTTTAAAAAAAAAAACAGACAGACAGAAAGCAAACTCTATAACAACTGAGACAAATGACCTAGTTTATACGATGTTTCTCTCACTTTTTTTTTGTGATATTTTAAATAAAAATGAACTATTTAAAAACATTATTTGTTTTATTATGCATTCTGAAAGGTTATCAAAATATATGAGTATATAAGTGTATATTAAATGTTTGTTATTAAACAGAAATAAAATAAATTAAATTTTTTTTTCAAATTCATTCATTTTTCCATTCGCAATTTATTCAAATATTCATTTCCTTTACTTTGTTTTGTCGTTATTTAAAATAATCGCATTACCATGGATTATGTATTAAAAACGTAAGCAAAATTAATTTGCAATTTCATTTCAAATACTTTTGTAGTATGACTGTCTACACCTGTAACCATTCTGTCACTATATAAACTAGAGGGGAGAATTTTTCATTTTTATTATTTTCTGTTCGCCAATGTTATATTCACATACATATTTGTTAATTTTTGTGTACACATTATATGCACTTTATTTGTTTAGTATGAAAATAGTTATATGTACATATTAATATAAAATTCTGTATAGTTTTCAAAAAAAAAAAATAATATTGTGGCTATGAAATTATTTTACGGACACAATAATGAATACAGAAAATTTAAACTTTATTTTGATACTTTTTTCTGTTAAATGTTCAGACTATAATGCTAATAATAGTTGGTGTCTTGTCAATATATACTGTATTTTTCGCTATTTTTCCACTGAAAAAGGAAATTTTTTATTAGGAAATGTTCTATAGTCATTAGACTGAAAAATAGAATTAAATCAGTTAGAGTACATACATACATATGTATCTATACATTCACAGAGTATTACTGTTGAAGTACTTTATTTTTATATTTCTTACAAAATGCATAAAATGTACGGCTGGGTTCAAAAATTAATTATGGTTTTGCAGTGTTGCCGAAGTGTTATCGCAAAATTGACTATTCATGTTGTGATGCTTTGATGCTGCTGATTAATTTTACAACAGTTTTAGAATTTTGTTATCTTTTAAAATTTCGCAAATCGATAAAAATTCACAAAAATCAAAAATAAATCAAATAAATAAACCAAACATAAAAAATTAAAATTTAACTCACTGTTCATTGTTTTCTTGATCCATGATAATAATTGATAATAATTTAAAATCAACTAAACGTCACGAATTTGAGGCTATTTATTCATTGCAACATCAAAAATCATGATGCAAATTTAGACTTTTGTGGTAAGTTAGTATTAACAATAAAATGCAAAAATGAACACATGATTTTAGTCACGATTACTTATTGAACTGTTGGCTAAAGCTTCTTTTGCAACATTAATGCAGTGTTGAATTTTTGAACCCATCTATGTCACAAAATATCTGTGAGATATCTGTGAGATCATATGTGTCAATGAGATTATAAGTTATTTTTAATTAATTCAAAACAATCTTTGAATATAGGTATTTGAAAAAAATGTTAAGATCTAAAGTAATAAATAAAATGTAAATTATAAATAGATAAAATGCAAATATATATTTTAATAAAAAAAGGAACTATAACTTTTGAAAATAACTATAATCTGTTAATAATCTGTTTTTGAATTTGAATTTAATAAAATTTTATTGCTTTCATAATATTTTCAATATTGACATTTATATATTAATTCGAAGGATAAATGTATAAAGAAAATCACATTATATCTCATTTTATGTTAGAAAGTATAGTATACTCTTGTATAGTAAAACTTTTTTTCTCAGCATTATATTACATGCACTACATTATCATTTAATTTAGAACGGAAATTAAATTATTTCATATTGTATTCTATATATATACAAGAAAAATTTTTATTGACATAAAGGAAATATACATTGTATAATTTAATCTTGTATAATTTATCCTGTGTTTTTAACATGCATTAAATCTTTCATATATTTATGTTTTTTCTACTTTATACATATATCATTTTGTAATTTATATTTTATATTTTATGCATTTTCTTTTCTTTTTTTTTCGATAAAATTGACTTAGTTTATGTGTACGTATGTGTACGATTTGAAGTAGATTATTACACAAATGAATTTATGTTCTTGACTATTTTATAAAAAATATTCAATTTCCGAAATTAAAAACAGAAAAAAAAAATAAATTTAAAAAAATATGCTTTCTAAATAGCAAAAAACGAAGAAAAATATACGAAAACAGAAAAGAAAAAGAAAAGCAAGTAAATTAATGAAAAAATAATTTTCAAAGTATAATTTATAATTTTTATTGATCAACGTTTAATATACATAGTTTGTAACGTGTATCTACTAATAAAATAACTAAAAATGTATTTATAGCATGGACAATATAGGCATGTAAGTTTATCATACAGTAGATAAGTATGTATATATCAATATCAAGGATGAATAAATATAACTTTTGCACATTTTTATTGATATGATGTGTATATATTGGTATTTTCGCCTATAGATTTGAAGTACCTACACCAATAGTATTTCACACAATCATCATGAGTGTACTTGTATACTCGTATTTTCATTCTTGAGAAAACGTTGATTTCCTTTCTAAGTATAATGCGAATATTGTACATGACAAAACAGGAAAAATCAACTAAAATTTTATATCTACTCTTTTACTCTATAACTACTCTGAAGCAGTGGAGATCATTGACTATAACAGTACCTATAGTATACGCTGCGATAGTATGAGTAGTATTCTATACATCATGTGCACTCATTTTTAAATTTTCATTTTGAAACTTCGAGTGATGCGTAGGGGCAAGCAATTCAAATCAAAGCAAAGCAAATCTGCCACTGTAATTCATCATACATACATAGATACTATATAAAAATATGAATGTGTATTTATTTTGCTTTGTATATTATTCAATTCTTTTATACTTTCATTTTTCTGTTAGTATTTAATTATTAATTTTCATTCGCTTTTATATTAAATCATCATCATGATTTCAGTTAGTCACTGTTGAAAATTTGAAGAAAGAACGATACAAATACAATATTTATTTTTATTAATTATATTTTAAAATTTTTTTTCTTTTTCATATTTATTTTGATAAAGTTTAATGTTCATTTGATTCTTTTCTATTTATTTTCTTATTTGTACAAAATTAATTCATATCAAATTTCGCTTACATTACATTTTTCGCTATTTCTAATATTGGAGAGTGCTTTTATTTTATAATTTTACTAATGGATGGAAATGTGTATCCATACATATGTTATGAATCAAAAAAGGATAACGAATCGAAATATAAAAAGGATAATAAGTAATGCATTTATACAAAATATAAAATGAAATAATTTTATTTTAAGGATAAAAATTGTAAGACTAAATTAATTTAAGGATAAAATATAAAACTATTTTTAAGAAAATTATACATTTTCAACAATTTTTAAATTACGTGAGCCAATTTGAAAATTTTCAAAGTATTCAAAATAAGAAGATTATATAAGTAATTGAATGTAGTATTTAATTATTTTTTACATTTTTTCCATTCAATTTTAAAATGATCATCTGTTCTCTATTTTACCTTGAATACATCAAAGTGAGAATTAGTCAAATTCAGTTAAAATTTATCATCAATATTATTTATCATCAATAAATGTTCTTCATGTTCCTATATTTATATACAATACATGAGTGTATATGTACAAAACAATAAGTAAATTCATTTTCGTTTTACTCTGTTGTATGTATGTACATTAAATTAAAACAGTTATTTAACTAATAAAGTGTCAAAAAAATCTGTCACATTAATTTTAACATTTATGAAACATTATATATGAATATCTAAATTCATACATACATATATTTTCATTTTAGTCAGAATAAAATTGTTTCATTTTTGAAGATTATTTAATACGATTAACGATAATTCATCCGAAATTGAAGTAAAAATAAATACACACAACAGAAAAACTAACAACAACAAAAGCCCACAACAAAAGAGAAAAACAAATGAGAAAAATAATTTATTTAGAGATTTGAGTTTCTTTCTTATATTTTGCTTAGAGATTATAATCACCATAATTTATGATTAATTATGCGTAAGCTGTTTGGTTATTTTTCTTCTTCTTCTTTTTTTTTCTTTCGTCTCATTTTTTTCCCCAATTAATTATGTATGCATTAAAGATTGCTGGTGGAGTTATGGTGTGATTTGGATTATACAGTACATAGTCAAATTAAATATTACATAGACATATTATGTACATACATGTATTTTTGTATTTTTAGATTGTAGATTAATTACATTAAATAAATATGAAAATCGAAATTTATTGATTTTTTTTTCGATTTTATACGCACGTGCTATTAAAATTTATTGTTACGTAAATAAACAAAAAAGTGGACAACAAAATAATAATAAGAAGAAAACGAAAAATGATTTGTTCAGTTTGTTTTTATCTTAAAAAAAAAGTAACCAATTTTTTTTTTTTTTTAAATGAAAAACATATTAAATTTCGATATAATAATTATAAAAATTCGAATGAAGAGAAATAACGTGGAGGAAATCATACTACACAACCAGATATCAGATATCAGATATCAGATATATTAAAAAGTTATTTACACAGTATACGAATACAAATATACATACGAGTATACTACATAATACTGGTACATCAGAAAGTTCAGAGGTTTTTATTGATTTTAGTCAATATTGTTTTAATTTATTATTTTTATTTTATTTTTATTTATTTTTTTTTTTTCAATTTCATTTTATATATACGAGTATATGTTGCTGCATATCTGTTTAATGTAATTTTTTTTTTCAAAAAGTTTTTCAATTTAATTAAAATTCTGTTCGAAAATTCGATTTATTCATTAATTATTTTTTTTTTCTTTTTTACATTTTATTTTAATCCCGATTACACTTTTTACGTACATACCGAGGAGAAAAAAAAACAAAAGAAAAATTTTTGTTTTTAAATTCATCAAAATTAAACAGAACTTTTTTTTTTCTACAAAATATGGAATTATCTCATTGAAAGTGTTTATATATTTACAATAATTTTAGTTGGATCACGTTATGATGCAGTAATATAAAATAATTTTCTTATTTTATAGTTTTTATTGAATTTATATTTTCAATTCAACATACTTATAATGAAAATTTCAATTTGAAATTCTCATGAGAATATATAAATTTTTAAAAATATCAATTTGTCAACTATAAATAAATATTCTATATACACGTATGTGTGTATATGTATGTAGTTTGATAATAATACAAAACTATAATTATCATATTGAAAGGATATCACAGAAAAAGAAAAAAATATGCAAAAATGAAAAACCGTTCAAATATAAATTTCAATATAAGAACATCTTTAAAAAGTGTAAATATGTGTACATACTTCTATGAAGAATTCAAAAGGAAGTTTTATAGAGTCAAGTATGTATACACTTTATTACAATTTTATGACAGCCATCATACAAGACGTAATGAACATTGAACATACTTATGAACATACGTAGTATGTACTTATCTCTACCTGTCTACTATAAATATTATGCATTTATTTATGTACACAGAGTTTACACTATGCGAAGCATATGCAATTACATAAATATTATACATTTTAACTGAAATATGTATACAGACTGAGCAGTAGTGTCTCATTCGATATGAATATGGGGGGTGTACAGTACAAAAATTCATTTCATCATATAGTCAGAAAGTACAGAACTAATTTCATAAAATTATTTTTCCAATATTTTTTTTCCTATTAAAAGTTTGCATGTGTATATTAAAGTTTCAAAGTTATTTCAAGACATATGAAATCAAAAACCCTACACAAAATTCGTAGAATACAACAAATTTCACTAAAACTTGAAATTATAATTATTATAGTACTATCACTGTTACCACGTCTACAGTCATCGATATATTCCATTCTACTATGGATAAAAGGCAACAAATTCCTAAGAATTCAGTAATAAATAATAATTTTATTATTTTAAAAAATAAAATGAAAACGCTCCCCATTCTAAATTATTTTATTATCAAATTGCTATCATGTCCAAACCCCAAACTAAAAATATAATCACTGTACGCTACTTTGTATTGAATGACTGTAATTTATAATGATTTTTTTATACCTATGTATACATACTCGATAGCTCATAGAATTTATATTCATATATGCACATCATTATTTATATATTCATTCATACATATTTACATTTTTACATTATTTGTTATGTTACTATACTCCCTGGAAGCTATATCATCAAATATCTTTTTAACATTTTAAATATTATGTATGATATATAATGTACATACATATTCAAAGAAACTCAAGGGTTTTCCTTTCTTATTTAAGTACTCATATTCGTTTTTATTTTATTTTTATTCACTTCCGAATGCTCATAGCTAAAGAATCATAAAATATTATATATAATATACATATATTTTTGTATTAAAGTTTAAATTTATATAACATGCAACTTGCAAAAGAACGTAAAACCGAAATGCAAAATAAGAAATATATGTATATTAAGTTATATACACTTGCATAAATATACAAAAAGGAAAATGAAGAGCATAAAAAACAGGAGAATAAAAAAGAAAATGAAAACGAAACAAAAAAAGTAATAAAAGAAAATGAATTCCAACCATTAAACAAATAATTTACCTGTAATTTGCTTGAAGGTGGTGATACTACTAAACATATTTTCATTGTCGCCTTTAGAAATTCTTCTCGTTTTGTATTCAAATCATTTGAAGGATAATTACTGTTCACACTACTAATTCCAGTATAGCATAAAAATGGATTTAAATTTTTACTACCACTTGCTGCTGTATTATTACTATCTGAAGTTTGAAAATTTTGCTGTTGATGTTGTTGTTGTTGCTGCTGTTGTTGATGTGGCTGTTGATGATGATAATGGTGGTGGTAATGCTGTTGCTGTTCGGTTTCTTTAATTGATGACTGTTGACGTAATACCTGATGTTGTAGATGATAATCCTTTGTTGGTGAACATAAATTAAAAATTTTTTCTTCACTTTCTTGAAGCGATGATTTTTGTTCGTGTCCTTGTAATGATGATAACGATGATGATGATTGCTGTTTACTTTGTTGTTCTGTCAAGGATGATGATGATGAAAATGTTCTACCAGTAGTTGTAGTTGTTGCCATAACTGATGCAATTGTTGTTGGAACAGAATCATCATCAATGGAGAATGTTTGATCATTATTGTAATTCTTTGCGATAATTTCTGGTAGAAATGGATTATTTGGAGATGTCATTGTGAAATAATAGCCCTCATCTGATGGTAAACGAATTGTGTTCGCAGCACCGCTTCTATAATCTGATGTTGGATCTGATCGTTGTTGTAATGGTGGTCGCATTGTTTGATTTGAAGATTTCGTAGTATCATTAGTTTTGAACAGGAAATTTTGTAATCTTGTTAATGGCGGCTGTGCTGTCGATGATTCATTACTGGTTGTATTTTCTTCTTTCGTATTTTTTGTATGACTACTAAAACTGGTGTAATTAATATTACCGATAGCCTTTGGTTTTGTTGTACTCAAATCTCCACCCATATCTAAAGTTTCTTCAATTCGTTTATTCTTAAATGATGCTGTTAAGAATTTTTTTGTTGTTAATCCGATCCTTTCACTTTTATTACGATGTAGGCCGGTACCACTACTTAATAAATTTACTCTACTATTTACATTATCACTGCTAGATAATTTACTAGATTTTTCAGTACTTGATATTACATTTGTTGTTACTGTAGTCGTATTACTACTACCTACTGATTGGGGATTATTGTAATGTTTTTGATTTTGATACAAATCATGTTTATTCGTGGATGATAATGATGATGATGATAATTCAGTTGTTCTGCTGATAATTTTATGACTATCACTACTACTGCTGCTACTAAAATTAGTATTGTTTTTGGTATTGTTTGCTAAAAGGCTATGTGGTATTGTAAAACCGCCACCCATTACGTCGGTTACAGATGCTACAGATGTTACTATGGAGGCTTCAACTGTGGCCGGTATTATATCACAAACAGTTACTTCTGGTGATCTAATTAATTTTCGTTGTTTTTTTATATCCTTCGGTTTTATTTTGGATCGGTTATCATCCATAATTCGTTAAGATTATGTTTTATTGAATTTATTTTAAATTTTGATTATTTATTTTACTTGCAATTAATTAATTTTTGTTTCACAAATTTAAAAAATACAAATATATGATACGATGAGATTTTAATTTGAAAATTTTATCGTTATCATTATTATTATTATTTCTCATTTTGTTTTTAAATATGTTTTAATTTTATTCCTTATAAAAATGAATTCATTGAATTCTTTAAAGCGTTACATTTTCCCCAGGTATACTAATAAATAAATTATTTTATAAAGTTGGTTTTATGTAAGTAGTTAGCTAAAAAATTTTTAAAATAAACAACCAATCGAATAATGATAGGTGTACGAGTATTTCAAAATAAAAATCTTATTTTAATCACTATAAATATTATATTAATAATTATAATATTATAATGTTTTATATATCCTTACAACAAAATGGATTTGAAGTTATTGTTAATTATTTTTAGTTATATACTATTATTAATTTTATTGTATTTATATTTTTTCGTTTAATTCAATTTTTTATATTATTTTAATATCAAATTTTTCGTTAAGAATTTAGTTTCATTTTTAAAATTTTATATTGATAAATTTTTTTTTTTAAAATTTCGATTGTACTCCTTGAAAATGTTATTTTTTATTTTTTTGTTTTAAATCTGTAAAAAAAATGTTTAATTTTAATGAAAGCAAAATACATATGGTTATGTGGTAAAAGAATTTTTTTTTCGTGCTCAATTTTAAAAGTGGCCCAAAAGTAATTCACCATTAAAACAATTAAACAATAACCGATAGCTATTCTGTTATCAATGATTGGATAGACAACTGAAACACAACCACCATATATACACAATAGTGTTAAACAAAATTGAAATTGTGTGTATTGTGCAAAATTTTATTGCCCTCAAGGTGCTCAAGTACACAGAATTCTCTAGTATTTCATTCATTATTATTTACATATGTACTTACATATCCGCTTACATAATTCATGCTTACCATCATTATTCATATAAAGAACCTTTCTGATTGTAAGACCAATATCCAATATATCAATTTTTTTTTACTATTTTGTAAGGAGAGACAAATACCTATATTAATGTACATACATGCATACAAACAATTGAATTTGTGTGCTACAAGTTTTTTCTGCCAACATGTGATAAAATTTACATTTTGTTCATTGTTTCGAATTACATATTTTCCATTTTCAATAATGAATCGAAAAGAGAATACTAAATAGAATGTAAATTTTCGTGCTAAAAATAAAAAGCTTAATAGGTTCACGAGGAAATGAATACACAAAAAATATGTTTAGATACATATTGTGTTTAATATGATATTGATGATAAACGTAAAAACGTTGCATCGAACAAAATATTTAATATTATTATAAGCAAGGTGTATTATAAACTTTGAATTTTAATGTTTTGATAAATGTCTGGGAAATATGTGCGTTGATATATCCTTCAGGAATTGTCTGTAACATTTCAAATTTTATGATACATATAACAGTTACATTTTGATGTATGTAATATGAAAAAATGAGAAGGAAAACTTTTAATATTTTATTGTCATTTAAATTTTACGATAATTACGAAATATATTTCTTACCAGATCGTTCGTACTTGGAGTTGTAGTATACATAATTTACATATTATACATATGTATTTTTGTGGGTGGATATACAACTAATATCTTTATAATTTGTAATAGACAATTATTACTGTGTAATAAAATTTTTTCTTAATAACTTTAAAAAATAATGTAAATACCTCAAGTATTCTTATGCATAAATATTAAAATTTCATTAATAAAATATAAGATAATCCATAAAAAAAGAAAAAAACAAAGGATAAAGTAGAAGAAATAGTCCAATAAAAAAACAATAAAAATGTTATTAATAAAAAATTTTAACTTAAAATTAATGCTTAAGTTTCATAATTTTTATGTGAATTTAAATTATCTCAGCAAAATCCTAAAATATTATATATAATATCCGATAAAATCTGTCCAATAAATTTTATGAAATCCAATAAGATCAAAAATAAGCAAAAAATAACTCACACAAAAAAAATAAATAATTTGTAAAATAAACAAAACAAAACACACTATACGTATAATATCAACATAACATGGAATAGGAGTGAATGTAAGAGTACTTATATATGTATATGTGTTCTTGATAAAGTTGACCATTTATCATTTTTATTGTATTCTTAGCTATGATGTGCATATATATTTTAAATGGTAATATTTTATTTTTTGTTGTTTTTGTTATTTTATATATTATTTATTTATTTTTGTCCTTATGTGCTATTCGAACAGCATGAAATTCTTCTTATATCATGGTAAGAGGTAGTATGCTATTAGTTTTTTATCAGTTTAAATCAGTATCTATGCATACATAAGTACATAAAATCTACATATAACACATTATGTTATGAATTGGAAATTCTGTAAGAATATATATCGCTTTTAGTTTGTCTTTAATGCATGTAATATTTCCACAGATATAAGTATATGTATGTAATGTACATATTATTTGTTTATATTACACCTTCACATATATTTATTTACAAATTTATGTACACATTATATGTATTGTAGTATGTACATATTTTTATCAAAATTATTGTGTTCTTCTATTCGAATTAAGATAAAAAATTCAACTATCAAAATGCAAAAAAAAACACCATATTCCAGAATATAATATCCTTTTCATGATCTGAATAGCAAATGAGCATTTTTAAGTATTTTATTTTTCATTATAATAATGAAAAAAAAAAATTCAAGGTAAATGCTTCAGTGTTGTAAGTGTAATGATGACTAAAAGCGGTATACCTTGAAAATGAAACTAATGTTTTGTTTCCATTACTGAAATTGTCATAAATTCCATTACCAAAATGATCTATTCGAAACGAAAAATAAATTATACTGTGAGTAGTTTTTATAAAAATTGTGAAAAATTTGTGTTTGTGTTTATGTTTGTAGGAAACTGGAAATCTGACTACGACACAATTTACATTTTCATTTTATACTCCAACCAACAAATAATATTCACCAATGAGAAAATAAATTCTACTAATTTACTAATGATTGAGAGCCAATATGTGAAAGTGTATTTCATATGAATGGAAAATTAAAAATTTATCGTTGATTTTACAAAGAAAAATTAAAATAAATAAATTAAATTAAATAAACATGAAAATTATAATTGAAATTCTTAATTAAAATTCTTTTGATATTTCTATAAAAGAAAAGAAAATTCAATTACTTTTCACTACACTAAAACAAAAAGAATCATTTAAACTACTATCTGTATAATTTAATTTTCTAACAGTTAAAAATTCCTTTAACTATTTAAAACAGAAGTAGAAAAAAAAATACAAATTCTTTGAATATTTTTAAAATAAATAAAATATTTTATATAAATGTAGACGTATGGTATACAGAAGTAAACTAAAATTATACGAGTATTTACTTAAAAATGCTCTCAAAATAAGGACTTGAATATATAAAATTTCTACTGTGGACATAATAAATATATTCTCATAGACTATGACTATATGGCAACCTCTAACGACATATTTGTATAACCATGTATTAACTATACGAGTATATCTATACCTACATATCTATATATTTAATAATAATATATTATCATGTACGTGTAGTACTTTTTACTTTAAGAACGAATATAAATTAGAAACAAAGTAAAGAAGAAGAAAAAAAATGAAAAAGAAAAAGTACAGACAAAAAAAAACACAAACTTATACTCAAGAATGGTAAATCATACTTAAGTAATACAAAAAAAAAAAAAAAAATTAAAAAAAAAATGCTTTTTGATAAATGTTTTGAATGAACTTTACGTATCGATTTTGATTAAGAATATAAACTCCTATAAAATACAAAAGGTAGAGGTAGATATACTCGTAACACACAGCACAGAGATATATACTAATTTTTCCGAGTAGTACATTTTTATTATGTACATATATATTATATACATATATATATTTTTTTATTTCTATATTCTCAATCCCAATGTATCAAATTTAGTTCTTTTTTTTTTCATTTGATATATTTAACGCCATTTATCGATTTTTTTGATAATAAAAAAACGAAATTAGTACAAATTTATATTAATTTGTACGTATTATCCTGTATATATTCTATATTTATTATAAATACTCATATTAATATATACATATATATACAACACAAACACAACTATAATCCAATCACATTATTTCTCACTTAATTGCAATAAAATACTATATTTTGTATGTAAATGTATAGAGAAGATAGAAGAAAAAATGAATTTGCAATAAATTCAATTAAAAAACATAAAATGAAAATAAAATAAGATTTAGTCCTTTTAATAGACCTATTTACCTACTTTATATATGTATGTACATACATACGGATACGAGTATATATGTATAACTCTATACATATATATATATAAGCTCACGGCATATCCTGTACTGTAAAAATTATATGTATAGTACATACATACTCGTATATCAGAATTTAAGATATTTAATACTTCTTGTCATTTTCGTTCTTATCAATACATATTTATTTATTTATTTTATTTTATATATTTTTTTGCAGTATTAAAAATCAAAAACAAATCTTTTTTATTATATGCTTGCGTGCTTATAAATATATAAGTATGTATGTACATAGTATTATCTACATATATACTCGTAGGTATACAAAATGTTGTATGTGTCTAAATAATATAAATGTACATAGCTAGATGTATGTACATTTACTACAAATAAATATGTAATACGAAATTATATGAGTATGTATATGAAGAGGATTTAACATAATTTGTTTGTGCACTATACACATAATCTAACATCATATAATATGTACTTAACATTTTATTTTGATATTATGTAGTATAGTACATAGTACAGCACATAATAGATAGTACGTTATGTACATATATACATAAGATTTTCTCCTCGTATTAAAAATCAATCTTACAAGTGTACATTGTATACATTTTTTTCAAGGTAACTAAAGTGATTTCCTGTTTGATATTATCCATATAAGAAAAAGAAAATATTTTTTTTTTCTTCCTTCAAATAATGTGTATGATAGGTATTATGTTTACATAGTATATATACATATGATATGCATAAATATTACAAACAATATTCTAGATAATAATACATGCATATCATTTATAATCTATATGTTAATCGTATATGTAATCATTTATTATTCAAATATATTTTCTTTTATTATCCTTCCCTTTCATATATGTATGTACATTATGTCAATATAATAATATGCATTAACCTTCAAAATAGTTAGTATATATAAAAATTGAATGAATTCAATCTTAAATGATATTGCTGGGTATTATTTTTATCGATATTTTGATATACAATATATCTTCATTAATATGTAATTAATTGTCATTAACGTTTATACTATCGATATTTAAAAGTACATATAATACATTAATTTTCTGTCTATTAAAAGATATAATTACCAATGACATATATATGTACATTTATTTTTCATACATATACATTTAACGTATTAAAGGTATTCAATTAAGAGAGTAAAATTACAAACTTGTATTAGAAGTAGGTATTTATTGATAGGTTATTATAGTGAACGCGTTGTGACACATCTTGTATAGTTCAGCAGTGTGTCAAGTCATTATCATTCTCGAAAATTCAATTTTTTCCATGCAACGGTCAGTAGGACCAAAAGGCGGAATGTCAAATTAACTACTAAAAATAAATTATTAAAAACTGAGATGGCTTAAAAAAAAACAATGAAAGTAAGATTTACAACAAATATTTTGCACAGCACTGTTAATACCGGTGGAACAGAATGAGTAGCTATAGCTACCACTGAAGCATGCAATAAATTTTGAAATCATATAAATTAATGTTTAACAACAGTTAACTCAATTTTGTAATTAGCTACACACTTTGTTCAGCAGTACATTCTGTTCGTTACAACCTCATACAGCTTTTCAAAATTGTATTACTTGCTATGCTACATGCTTCAGCCGTAACTACAGCTTACACATTCTGTTCCAGCAGTAATTCAATCATTGCAGTGCAGTCGAGGATAATAAAGAGTCAGCTGATTAACTATCAGTAACCTTACTCTTGACCACCTCTTGACGAACATCGTTAATTTTGTAATCACCAACCACCGTAGTTGAAAATAAATCATACCATTGCAGTTTCTAAACACTTGAAAGTTATGTTGATAGTTATTCTGTTCCAGAATTTAAGCGACTAATTTGAAGAGTTTAATTTGGTTTAGTTTACTGGCTTCGTGTAAAAAATTTTTCACATGAAAATTTTTCAAAAGTGTGCAAATTGTGTAAAAATACTAACTTTACTGCATTAAGTCAATACCCTTATTATATACATATTGGATATAGGCACCTATACCATATATCCCATATATGAATAAAATATTTACTATATTAAATACTTGTAAGTATATGTACGTTTACGCATTCAATGTACATATTTACACGCAATTTTCTCATTAGTTTTATTTATTAATATTTCATTATTAATTTCATAGATATTTGTTTTATTATTTTTGAATTTTAAATCAAAAAATTTTTCAAAATATATGTACTGTTTTTGTGTACACTCATTTTCAATAATAATAACATTTAATACATGTTATTTACATGTTTTCTAAGTATTTTAATAACTTCCTACAATATAATAACTGCTATAATACATACAATCCTTATTTATGTTTGTATACTTACATAGAAACAAAGATAATTATATGTATATCCTAATTTCAATTTGTTTACACATTCAAGTCATGCAAATTAAAAAAATAATAAAATGTAAAAACAAAAATTAATGACGTACAAAAATTGATAAATGTTGATTTTAGCTTGATTAGACAATTGAAACGTATTATATTTGAACTAAAAATTAAAAATTGAATGAAAAGTAAAAAGCAAAAATACGTATATTATGTATCCGGATACGTGTCTGTATGCACATATACAGTATGTTTGTTATGTTTGTATGTATGTATGTATGTACGTACGAAGAATTTGTTTTGACAACATTATATAGATTATTGACTAGTTTGAATGATTTTTGAACAGAGAAAGCCAAATAAAATTCTATTAAATTCAAGGAAAAACAAAGAGGAATTTAATTTTATTTTGATAACAGATTTTTAATTAAGACTTTATTTTTGATTGAAATATGACACCAAAAAGTTTGAAATTTAAAACAATAAAAATTTTATTAGTATACGAATATAAAAAATTATGAAAAAATTACTCGTATTATTGAAAAATAAATTGAAACTTAAATGTTACATAAATACGTATGCACAACATACGATTATATGTATGTATGTATATACACGAATGATTGGACAACAAAAAATTTAATTAAAATAAAATTCTTAAAAAATTTTAACTGAAACTTTTTATATTTTATTTTAAAAAAAAATATATAAGTATGTAAAATCAAACTACTTACATAGATACCTGTTCATCTATAAAAAATATATCCTTGAACTTAACATTACTATTTAGATACTCGCATGTTGAAAATCTAAACAACACAAAACATACACATCATTTATGCACAAGTTATACATAAAATTCAAGAATAACAAATAGAGAAAAATGTATTTTGTTGTATTTTTGTTTTTCATTTTAAAATTTTCAAAATGATTAAGTATAACATAACCATATAACCTATGTACATGTTATAATATATAAGAAGAAAGAAATATTACATAAGAAACACACCATTACTTCGATAATAATCATAATTTTTTTGAAATTTTTATAAAAATTTTTCCTTGAAATATTTTCATTCAAATATCCTGACACTGAATTCACTTCTTATATGTATAGATACCTACGGAATTATTTGTGTATTATTATATGTATTATAGTATAACGTGCGTAGGTTCATAATATATAGATTTACATTTTATATGAATTTACGTTTTGTTTACATTTTATATACATATATATGTATATCCAGTCAATCTTTTATTTTTATACAATGTATATGTGTGTTATATGTATAAATGTAAATGTAAATTTTTATGTAAAAAAAAAAAATAAAAAAATTTTTCTTTTCTTATTTATTTATCTGTTGTTAAATATCGGCGCACGAATAATAATTTAGTCAATAATCTTGATAAACCTTTTTTATATAATAATACTAACACATAAATACATACATATAAATATATATTCAACATATTTATATAATGTTTATTTGTGTATCTATATAATATTTTATTTATTATATATCTGAACATTATATTTCTTGTTAAAATATGGATACTAATTTTTCTTTTCGTTTTTTTGTTTTTTTAATTTTTTTATTTTCTTATTCGGTTTTATATTATTATTTGGTATTCCATCATTATGTATGCATGTATGTATGTAGATGTATACAACGTTACTCGTATACATATATGCATATTTTTGTGTGAGCAATGATAACGTACGTTACGTAAGTAAATAATGTAATATCATAATACTGAAACTTTAATTGAAAAAAATATTAAAAAATTTTCTTTATCAAATTAAATGAAATATAGGACAACATAGAAAAAAAATTTAATGTGGGTACATAAAGAATATTTTTAAAAATATCTTTAATCTTTAATTAAACAAAAAATCTAAAAGCGAACTCTTATAATGAATATTCTCAAATTAATTATTTACGTAAATATTATATTGTAAGAATATTTTTTTTTCTCATTAATTATTTGTTTCAAACAAAATAAGAAAATTTCATTTTAAATCCAATTAAAAAAAACATTGTCTTTTTATTTGTACAAACATTAAGATTAAAGTACATACATAACGTATATGTACATAATAGGTACATTACATATATAATCATATACGATTAGTACATGAGTATGTATACTATCTTTTAAATTATATACCTTTATACACATATTTGTATTCTTGTACATATCTATGTATAAGATAATTATATCTTTATAATTTGACTTGACAGCCTATATATTCCTAAAAGCATATTTCATTAAAAAAATATATATAAGTATATGTAGATATTCATAATTTGATATCATGTAGATGTTGTTTATATATCAATGTGCCCATTCCATAAATCAAAATCACAATAAATGCTTTGATCACAATGCAAAATATATAGTACAATTAAATCATAATACAGACATATAAGTAATGAATACATGTGGTATTGTATACCTTTATAAAGGCATTTTTATTGTGTATTTCATTTACATTGTTTACCTTTATAAGAAAGAAAAATTAAATCAAAATAAAATATACAACAAGAAAAAACAAATTATCCAGATACAAGGAATAATGAAAAATTTACACCTTAAATCAGTAGGTACCTATGTATATGTACATAATATATTGTTATAAATGTATACAATATATTTAAACGTACGTAGTATATGTATATGTTATTTATTTTCTATGTATAATAAAAGTGTGTATGTATGTACAGACGATTTTTCATGTAAAACACGTGTATACGCTTTCAGTGAGAATTGATTTTCATTTTCCCTCATTATACCTTGTTTCAATTTCATACTTTTGTTTATAACTTGTCTATAATAATATTTAATGTACACGTAGTATATTCCAGATTGTGTATTCATCGGCTTTTATTATATACGCGGCGGCATAATACACTACACATACAAGCTCATATTTTTAAGGTAGAAATTTTTTTTTTTTTTTGTTTTAGGTATACATATTTGGTTTTTGTAGACAAAATAGGTTGGTTAAAGTTGAAATAATTTTGACAATAAATGAATTGAATTATCGATATTTGACAAACATTATACAACACTGTAACTTGTGGGATGATGTGAACATACATAATCTATACATAGGAACATAGGTGCCTATAGCTGTACATACATACTAGATATATGTTTACAACATAAATATTAACATTTATTCTGATACACATGTAAATATGCAAGAAATATATTCTCATCATTATACTACATAAGAATATACATACATATGTATGTAGATATATTTTACTTGTTTTAAAAAAAAATTTTTTTTTGATTTTACGCAAAACACAATAAATTTGTTGTGTTATAAATATATTTAAGTAAAACATTTGTAAAGATATTATTACCTATATACATGCGCCCATACATATACATACATCGATTTTTTAACACACATGCACAGAAATATAAGTTGTTCCTATTTCTATACATTTTCTTTGACTTTTATTGTAATTTTGTTAAATGAAAATTAAATATTTTAAGTCAACAACAACAAACCCATTAATAAATATATGAAATAGAGAAAGATAATAGTATTCGCGTCACGTGTTTCCCAAGAACTAAAACATTTTATTTTTATTTTATTATATTAGGTATTATTTTTTTCTAAATAATTTTAAACAGAACAATTTTAATGTAGTTTGTGGTTATTTATAATGAGAGGACTCCTTTGATGATAGAATACCAATTTCATGCCGTATACTTTAAAATATTATGATGTAATCTAAAAAACATTTACATGACGTCTTGAAGAATCAAATAAGGAAAAATTTACAATTGAAAAAAATCTTACAATTTGAATCATGTAATTAAAAAAAAAAAAAAATTGTTATCATCGATTAAACCGATTTTTCTGATTATTTTAATTCATTGCAACTTCGCAAACTTCTTAAATTTTTCCAGCCTAGTGAGTAAATTTGGCTGTTGTTTTTAAAGCTAATCAAATCATGATAAAGCCTTTAAACGAAGCTAACTAAAAACTAAAAACAATCATTCATCAGAGAGTTGTATTGTAGATTGTAGCTTGAAGTGAAGAATTACTTAAATTACAATTTTTCAATTCAATGGGAACACTTCACACCATAATTTGTAAGGATAACTGAACTGTAATTATTTTATTTTGCTATAAAAGGTAATTTATTTTTATGCATTTACAAACGTACTACCTATGAATTAATATAAAAACAAACACATTTTTCTTTCAAAAAATTTATTCAATGAGGCATTATTAATTTACATGCATGCATGTACGTATACTTGTACATAAATGTACATACGTCATGCATGTCATAAATTAGTAGGAAAACACTAATAAAACTACATGGAAGAAGGAAATGATGCTTTTAACAGCTTTTAAATGTTAAGTAAACAAAGGCAAGAAAAATAAAAAAAATAAAAATGTAAAAGAAATACATATGTAGTTTGAAATTTTAATTTGATTTTTCGTAGCAATAATAAATTAAAATCTAAAATTTAATATGCTGTTTGGATATATACTGGTACTGGTACATAATTCAAAATAAAATCAAAAAAAAAAAAAAAAAAAAATTAAAATTTTATTTATAGTCCACTGCAAATATGAAACATGTATTATATCCTTTTTAACTGACACAAATTTATACAAAATATATACCTATCGTGTTGATTTGAATTTTAAGTAACCACAAATCTCACTTCTTGAACAATATAAATAGAATAAAATGTCCTTCAAATAAAAAATACAAAAAAAATAATTAAATATGTATGTATATACACATTTATTTAATTCCAAGAATTTTTCTTCTAATCTCTCGTAAATTATATTTTATTTGATGCGTGCCACATAAAGTGTACCAAATAAATTAATACGTTAACCGAAAATGGAATTATTCATTAATCAAACAGCGGGTAATAAAGTGAACGCATATTTGCCTTTATATTTGATTATAACACACATAACAGTTACTAAATTATTTTTTATGTTTAGAATTTTTTGGATAATTATACGTTATATTTCAATTAATTATGAAAATAAAAGTACACACAATAGCATTTTTAATATAATAAGAATTATCGATTTTTGTTTTTGTTTTCGAAAATTTTGTATTGTGATAAATAAAAAATGAAATTTATAAAAATACTTTTATATAAAAATTTATATATATTTATATTTATATTTATAAATATTTAAAAATACTTTCGTCACAAAAATATTTAACGTGTTTTTCCAATTCAAATGACAAATTTGTATACTGTGTTCTGCTCGTGTATCCATTTAGTAATTATTATCTGTGTTGTGTTGTTGTTGTGTTTTTTTTTCTTTCATATTTTTAAAATGCCTATAAATATTCGTTATTTCAAAATATTCATTATTAGTAAAACATTCTGTTAAAATTTCTCACATAATTTGTAAATTAGAAAACTATGCAAAACCGCATTATTCTAGAATTTATTTGAATAATTATTCTTTCTCTAATTAATTTTCATATAATAATGTACGTACGACTATAATATATGTCTCCGTCTGTGGAATACATAAATAGGATCAACGCAGAGAAAAACAAATGGATTTTACGTCTATGTGAACATAAATAATACCGATGATAAATACCAATCGTACACAATTTGATAAATTTAACTAATTTTCAGAAAATTTTTCATTTATTTTCTGCATCTACATACATACCATACTCGTTTATAAATACATACAAATACATATACAAATTTATACAAGTTTATACAAATTTTGTGTAGTTTTTCAATTTATCAAATTGATCACAAAAAGAAATAAAAAAAAATTTGTAACAAATGAAAATTGATAAAAAATACATATACATAATATCCTTAAAGTATGAAGTACTTAGATAAATATTAAATACCTATGAGGCAGATAATATAGAAATAAAAAAAAAAAAATAATAAAATAAAATAAAACCCAAACTGTAATTCAATTTTTGTTCTATCTATACATGCACACATATCCGAATATTCGTACATACATATATTATTATTTTTCATTCACTTTATATTTTATCTGCAAATCTACATATACAAGAATGTATACTGCATAAATGTGTAAATGTATATAAAAAAACTCGTAGGAATACACTATACATTGTATTTATGTAAATAAATTGAATGAATTCAATACACTAAAACAAACACCAGCAACACAACATCCTACAAAAAAACCAAAAACAGACTTTTGAAAATATCTCCACTTCCATATCAATACAACACTTGAATATTTCATTGAACACTGCATAATTCTATTAAAATTTATCAGATTTTATTTATATTTTTATTTCACTTTTTTATCAGTGTTGTATTTTTTCTTTATTGTGTGGCTTTTAATTTATTATTTTTTTTTTTTTTGGTTTCGGTTTTTTTTTTTTTCATTCATTTTCTCAATTGAATAAAAATCATAAATTAAGGAAAAAACAAAGATCTAGGATACACGATACATGTTCTGTATAGATGCACACCTTCATGAGTATACACGTACATATATTGTGCATACTAATATTTCCATAAAATTGTACATTTAAAACTGTAAAATTCTAAAAAGTATGTCAATGTACACACTTAGGTAAATAAAAAACGAAAAAAACTTTAAGATTTCTTATCAATGTATACAGATTTTTATATACGAGTATAGTTATGCATACAATCGTAGCTACAGATACTCAAAAAAATATTTATACCATCATCATGCAAAAAAATATTTTGAAAATTATGACGTCGTTATACATTGGATTGATTAAAATCAAGAGATTGACTTGATACAGCTTTAATAAGAAACAAGAAATTTACATATTTAATATTATGTATATAAACAGACCATTTTGGAACTAAGTATTTCAAATAATGCAGCTGACTTTGGTGATTTTTTAGCCTCTTAAATCCCGTATCTGCTTTTTTATAGTGAATTTGTTATCTAGAATATCAACTCAATTAAAAAATTTAGTTCACCATAAATTCAAAACAAAAAAAAAAAAAATTAGAACATTAAGATATCTCTAATATTGAATCGAAATCTAGAAACAAGATATACATACAAATGTAAAGAGAACAGATTAAATTCTTATTTAATTCTTATTATCCCCTAATTTGATGTGGTAGAGTAGATAATGACGATTCTATTATTCGATTTGTAATTGTGAATTAGAATACTTTTCTACAATGGAATCTTTAACTTTATTTTTTGAATATGTGATGTTATGCACGAGTATCTCATTAGCATTACAGCTCTAGTTGATCCAAGGCTTTTACTGAAGTAATTACTATCATCAATCTATATCAAGCTATATCTTTGCTATCATGAATGCAGCTACAATTTAACATGGATTGTGAACCACTGAGTTCGTGGTAGAGAATTAAGCTCTTTTCCATGATACGTAAAGCTATAACCTAAACAGACGTGACGAGACGAATGAAATTAAACGAACGTAAATACTCGTTTCGTCAGTTTGACAATTTAAGCCCAAAATACATTCGTTGCGGTCGTGCTAAGTAGAAACGATTCGAAACGAGTAAAATTGTGTATGAGCAAGAATAGAGAAACAAGATATAAATTTGTATGAAACGTACGACCGCTACGGCACTATTCCTTTCGTCTCGTTTCGTCTATTTGGCATTTAAACTTAACAAAATTGAACGTACGTAAGAACACGTCTATTTAGGCTAGTTCTATGTACCACAGTACTATCGTATGTATCGTTTCGTTTCGTTTCGTTTCGTCTCGTCACGTCTATTTAGGTTATAGCTTAAAGCTTAGACTGATCTTTTATTAGAATGTTCAGATGTTCAGCAAGCCGAATACTTATCAAGATTTCCAAGCTCTTTTCCCAGAAAGCTGGTACTCATTAAAAGCTGGTGAACTTTGGGGGTAATGAAAAGTGGCAAAGTGCTATATGCAACGAAAAATTGAAAATTATTTTTCTGAATTTCAACTGGGGCAGGAATCGAGTCTGCAATTTCGTGATCAGTAGCCAGTTGTTCTACAATATGTTCAAAAGTATTTGTTTAAAAATGAAATAATTATTTTTAAGTACATATGAGAGGTTCTTGAAATTTGAAAAAATTACACATGAAAAGGAAAAATGTATGACCTTTAATAACGATAAAAAAATTTAAATAATTTACATACAATATTATTGCCACAAATAATATAATTTACAATTTATTATCAAAAAAAAATATAATTTTTTTTAGTCACTGTTCTCATGAATCTTCGTAACTAGAAATTCTCAGATGTACACTTACATAATATATTTTATGCTTTCAATGTGCTATTTGTAATGTCATTTATTTACTGAAAGTGCCATTTTGTTTTTGTTTTATTTCTTCCATTAATTTTGTGATTTTTTATTTATTTTATTTTATTTTTTTTTTTTTTTTTTTTGTATTCGATTTTTAATTTCATTGGCGTCACACATAAAATGTATAAGAATATAAATGCATATACCAATGAATAATGATTTAAATTAAAAGCTAAAAAGTGTATGTGTAAACGAAATAAAATTGTAAAGGATATAAATACATATATAAGTGTGTATGTCGAAAGTATTTATTTATATAAATATGCAAGTATGTACATGTATTTCTATTTATGTCCTTATGAAGAAAATTTATTTATAAAACTTTAGATACAAAATATCTCGAAACGAATTACTTTAATACTTCATTCAAAATTTACATAGTAACATTGAAAAAATAAAAGTTACAGTATATATTTCGTTTCTCGTTTAAAGAGTTTTTCACTTTTTTATTTTTATATCAAAAATTGTATTTCTCTATTTATTTTTAGATTGATATCGATGACTGACAAATAAAAAATAAATAAATTGAATTCAAAATAACATACAAAAAAAGAAAATTCTTTTTATTTACAGGAAATAAATAAAAATGTAAACAATTTTAGAACCTTAAAATTGTTCGATACGAATAAAAACCATCACAATATTAGAATGCTCTCGTTTCAAGAAAGAGAAAACAATAATAAAAAAAAATAATAAAAATAATTTTTCTACTTTTTGTTCTTCATCCTGAAAAGTCATTTAATAATTTCGTTTGTCTTTTTTTTTGTTCTTTGTAATCGTTTCACATTTAATGAAATAGGCTACGAGATGTTACCTACCTACGAGCCATCTACGAGTTTATGACAACATGATTACAAAAAGAAAAAAATCTTTTTTAACTAACATACATATTTATTTCCTTTATTTATTTATCTATTTTCTTTTTAACAGACAGTCATTTTATTTTCGATTTCTTTTTATTATTTCACAGAATATTGTTCTCTTTGAATTAACAAAACGAAACGCATTTATATACATACATACATATATATTGTGTGCCAATAGTACTTGTATATTTTTTGCAATACATAAAATTCCTGACAATAGACAAGGACAATATTGTATATTTTGAATATTATTTAGAATTTATTTACGACATCTATGCATGATTTAATTTCAAGAAAAGAACGAATAACTTTTTCAAAATATTCAAATTATATATTTTCTTTTTATGTCCTTTTTATTATATTCAGATTTTAAATTTTGTTTCTTTTTGTTTTTTGTTTTTTCTTGTTTTTTGTTTTCAAGTGTATTATCATTAATTCAATGTTTTATTCAGTCGCTCAGAATTTCAATTTAACGAAAATTTAATTTTCTTGAGAAATTATTATCAAAATAAATACATAATCATATTAAATGAAATTCTTTTCCTATAGTAGTATCATTATTATTCAGGATATTGGTATTATTATCATTACGAATTTCGAATTTCGAATTAAACGATAAATAACACGTGGGAATAAAATCAAAACATTATAATCGCAATCCGATTACATACATTTTTTTTTTCATTCATAAATATAATCAAGATTTTTAAATAGGAATTATAGAACGAAAAATTTCTAATTTATATCAAAACAGAAAAGAAAAATGATACTCATGTATTCTTCATGTAATTGGAATCGAAATGTCTGTATGATAAATGACTTAGATTTAGTCACAATCCATGACTCTACTACGCATGTATACATCATGGTTAGTTTGTAGTGCGTGAAATTATCTGTAGAATTTTAATATGAAAAACATAAGACAATTTTTCGATTATATTTTCTTTGATTTTTTCAAATAAATTAAAACTGAAATTTATAGTAAGGAAATATTAGAGATCCATATCTGCCGTAATTTGAGCTGTAATGTTATTGATAATGATATTTTCAATTTAACTAAATAAAAATTTTAATTTCTAAATACATATGTACTTGATACCAAAACAAAGAACCGCCAAAAGGACCTGCTGGGTGATGGTGTGAGCAGGCGGGAGGCAATTTACTATCCTCTTTTCTTTTTAATAAATAAATAAATAACACCAAAAATTCAGAAAATTTCCAAATATCGATATTATGATACTTTTGTTAAAAACGCCTACATATAATAGAAAATAGGTAATTATTTGGCTTTTTTAAGTTAGAAAAATAATACTTGGCAAACTGTATTCCTTAGGGGTGAGCAAACTTTAATCGCCACCCACATTATACAATCCAGAATGTATTTAGTAAAAAATTATTTTTATTTTGCCTCTGTTTCTATTTTATTTTATTTTATTTTTTTTTTATTTTGATTTTGATTTTCTTGATTCCTATCCTTTTTTCTTATTTATTTATTACCATCATAATTATTATTATACATTATTATCGTTAAGCAAATAACAATAATATCCTTACATTTTAAACTTTTCCACTTAATGCCAAAAAATAAAAAATAAATCGTAAACAAATGTTTATCCTTATGAAATCATTCCAAAAAAATCCTTCCTTCCAAATTTTCTTTTCGCTTTCATGTGGATTTTTTTGTCCTTACATTTTGATATAGCAACCTGCAAATTTGCCAATATTATGAGTCATATATGATAAAATTATCAAATGAAAAAGGTGCATTAAACCCAACGAGAATATCTACAACTTCAATTCACGTTCACATACGTATCTATACCTCCACAGAACTGCAATATATTGAAGCATATTCCTACATAGATTGTCGTATATAGACTTCAGTATATGTATATGTGTATAAAAATATGAATAATTAATTATGAAAAATCAAAAATTGAAAATAAATCCATAATAATTTTCATACTATCCTTCAAGGCAATGTATTTTTTTTGTCAGTGAAGAATTATTGATTTTTGTATATAATATGTGGAATGGGAATTGAATTTCATAAAATGATCAGAACCTAACAACACAAAAAAAAAACTTATTTAAACAATAGATAGTAAAACTGAAAAATTGAGGTTTGTTTGGACGTCATTATTTAAGGCGTTTCAGTTTATTCACTCAAAATCCCCGTGTTTGAATTACTGTAATAAATTATCAAATAATATACAAACTCCTACATAAATATAATGATATCCATAGCATATACACATGTACATTCATATCTTTCTCTACATGTATCTATGCATAGATTTTATTATTGAAGGCAGATAAAATATTTTGCAAAATTTAAATGGAATTTTGCTTAATTAAAAATGAAAATCAAAATGTATAAATCAAATAGCTTCTATAAAACACGATTTTGAAGTCACGAATATTAATGAAAATAAAATTAAAACAGATATGGCGAATATGTATATGTGAATTATTGCACTAATACAAAAATAGGAAAAAACAAATATTCGTAAATATATATAAATTTTTTTTTAATTAAATATATTGCTTCGCTTTGTATGATGTCTGATTTGAGTTTATTTAAAGTTTGAGGCGAGTGATTTATTGTGTTAGATCGATCGATAATGGTACTAGTGTTCACAAGTTATGTGTTGTGTTGGTTCTTCTGCTTGTGATTATGTGATGTGATTCAGAATTTGAGAAATATTGTTATTTATCTGAAGCGATATACGGTACGGACTCTGTAAGAATTCTCCATCGAACTCTATTACTAACTATTCTTTTTGTGTCAACCCAGGTATATCTGGCTTTATTTAGTTATGCCATTATTGCCCTTCTCCATGTTTTTAGTTTCTTGTTCCTTGCGGTTTATACTCAAATGCAACTCTAGCGATACTGTTCTCAGAGAGCAACGTGCGCCCAATCCATTTTGATTTCGATAGATATCGATCAAGATGTCAACAACAAGAATCACTGATGATTAATTTTCCTTTAACGTTGTCCTAAAATTTTGAAAACCTCCTAATTAAAATCATAATCTAATTAGTAAACATTTTATATTTTCTTTTGTATACATTATTCATTTATTCTTTATTGAAAAAAAAATATATATCCAACCTGTACTAAATAAAATGCATTCAGGTATATAAATTTAGTACATAGACATTTTCAAAAAAAAAAAAAAAAAACTATTTTCTCGTCCTTATTTTTGAACAAAATGATTTCATGTAAAACTAGGTGCAACATAATTTTTCTAATGAATAAAAGGAAAACAGCAAAACTAAAAAAAAAAAAAATAACAAAACTTCAAAAACAAAAACCATTTATTCTTAGATTGCATATACATACATTTGCTTGCATAAATAATATCACGTCTGTAAGAGTGTGTGTATATGTATGAAAAAGTTAAAGTATAGTTTTCATTTATAGGTCAAAAATAACATAAAAATGTTATCTGCATTATAAATATGTATATTCTCTCACATACAGATATAATTCAGTTACAAAACAGGAAGTTATAAAATTTTCCTTTCGAAACTTTTGATTATTAGGTTTGTGTGTTAAACATAAATTGGGTGTATATAAGAAGCGAATATTACATAACATGCACGTAGTACTTTCATTATGTAGATAAATGACTGTTATCATGATCGTAATATCATAAATACAGAAAATAAAATAAAGTCAAAAAGCAATACAGAAACACAAAACAAAAAACATCAAAAAACATAAGGCAACAACAACAAGATACGTACGTAGTATGTCCTTGTATAGAAATTTTGTACATATAGTGCGGTCAAATTCAATTTTTCACATTTCTTTCAATTTGTATAGTATATATACCTAAAAAAATAGTTACTATAAAGACTCTTAACCGCAGGAAACTCCTACAAAAAAGAAATTCGTTAGGTAAGTATATCATATCGGTTTCACATACATTACATGAGTGAATATGTGTATTTTATAGTTTAAAATTTATAGTTTATATTCCTACATGTGTTTGTGTGCGTATTTGTGATAGTTTTAACTTTTTCGTTTTTATGTTTGTGGATTTCAAATCTTTGAATTCCTTTTTATCCAGTAAATTATATCTAATATTTTCTATTCATAAAAGTTTTATTTTTACATTTTTGGAATATATTTTTGTTACAATGTACACATGCTTTCTATGCATTCTGTACAAAGTAAATATGTACATATAGCGATTGTTCAGACCATTCAAATGAAAATTGAGAGATTTGCATTAACAAAAACGGAGCATTCATTACAGGAAATTGTAAGGAAATATGTTTTTACTTTCTATGATATTAAGAGAAAACTGTGAGTTATTAAATGTGTTAATTGTTAAAAATACTTTCTTTGTAGACTTTATATACGTTATTTTGCTAATTTTTTACCGAAATCATCCTAAGGGTGAAGTTACAAATTCAAAATTTTAAACTTTATTATTTTCCCAGTATACAATTTCCATTTGTCTTGATTTGAAATTTTTGTTAATTGAATTAAAAATCGTATGTACAGTTCATAAACAGCTTTTAAAATACACTTTTCAGATTTATACTTAAATTTATTGCAAATTTTACAAAGCTGACTTAGCTGGTATGGACACATTAAAGAAAGACATGAGAATCAAATACTAAATAGACTGTTAAACATACCGACTAAACTTAAACGTGGTAGACCGAAGACAAAATGGTTGTCGAAGATCAAAAACGATACCAGAGAATTAAGTTTTGAAAACGTGATAATGCAGAATAGGAAGCTGTGGAGGGAATTCACTATAGACGAGCTGACCCAAAATAAATGTAAAATAGCTAGAAAGAAGAAGAAGACGAAGAAGAAGAGATAATTACATTATCTACTATACATTTACAGATATGAATATTTTTAAGAAACAGGAATTATATATGAAAAATATGTTCAAAAATATTTTTCCTTATTCAAAATTAATTTTTATAAAATGTACATATTTTCACTTAGGCACATCACATTATACATTAGAGTACATAAAAATACTTGGATTGCGGTTATTTATATTTTTTCATCTTCATAATCATATAATTTTCTCATGTATTTTCAAGTTTAATAACAGAAATCCTTGACCTTATTTTGAATTTATAGAGAAAATAAATTTGTATTTTTTTTTCTAAAATATCAAAATTAAAAAAATATATATATGTATAAGTAAAGTATATGTATCTTTAATTATTTTTAATTTATTGGTAATATAATTACAAAAGTTGTACAAACAAATACACGAGTATAAACTCAATCTCTATAACACTAACACGCTAACACTAAATGTATGCAGTTAAATTTACTTTGAGATACATCACACAGTGTTTGCGATGATGCAATTTTTAATTACATTTTTTTTTCTCCTTCTTCTTCTTATACATGCAGAATGCAAGAAATTAAAAAAAAAATGAAAAGAAATGATAATGAAAAAAAAAATATATTGAAGTTACTCATAAGTTTTACTTTATGTAGTGCTAAAGAATTTCAAGTGCATATGTTATTCAGTATTTCTATAATCTGAAGAATCAGTATATCTAAAATTCTAGATAAAAAAACAAAAAAAAAAAAAAATAAAATGAAAAATACTTATATTAAAAATTAAATAAGTGAAGGGAACGACAAGAAATAAAAAAAATCCTTACAGAAAAATTGAAGAGACTCATCATAAATCAGTTTTCAAAAGAAAAATTCATTCAGTATCAAAATTAAGAAAAAAAAACATTCCCATACTATAAAATACATTGAACATAAAATCCTTATGATATTTTTTTATGAACAACAAGAAAAAATTATTTTTAAAACTTTATATATTCAGGTTAATTAACATAATAAAAATTGTATACAACTCTGATAAGTGTTTGCTTGCAGTTTTTGCAGAAAACTTTGAATTAATTACATGAGATTATACATTTTCATTTATTTTTCATTTTTGGCTTTTGTTTTTTCTAATTTTTATTTTATGTATTATATTTTTTTAATGTTTGATTTTGCAATTATATTCTGTCTGCTTCATATATAATATAATGTAATAAATCTGAGTATATGATATTATTAGTTTTATACATAAAAAATATATCTCTCATTAATTCACAATTTTCATTAAAAACAAAAATTATTTCAATATGAAATGACTGTATCTAGAATTAAAAATTTAGGGGGATTCATGTCATGTTTCGTATAGCTTGTGTAATCTTCATATTATAGTTTTCTTATAGTTTTGGTAATTCATTTCCATACATTTGCGAACTAGGATGTTTCATCGAGGCAGGTAGAAATCTTCGTAGTAACCGTATTTTCGTAGTTTTCGTAGTTTAATACTGTTAATAATATCATATGTGAAAATGTTAATGTAAATTTCATAATAGCTACTTTCAAGTACTTGGAATTGCCAAATCGAAAGCAGCTAAACCAACCAAAGTGAACTACGAAAAATTTTGAAACGGTCTTTCATATTAATCATACAACGAAACTACGACGCAACGAACAACGAAAAATTGTCATGAATCCCCCTTTTACATCTGTAATTTTTGAAATTTTAATTAAAAAAAAAGAAATAAAAAAATTTGTTGGACAAGGATATTCAAGTATAAAGTTTTTTATTGAATGTGACAAACCAAATGGAAAATTAATGACAGTAAAATGATTAATAAATAAATGTCGTAAACCAACAAAGTTCGAAAACTTTTAATTAACCTATGGATTCTAATCAGAAAAGTGTATGAATAAGAGTATACAGGGTGATTCGTAGTAAAGTGTTCTCAATTCCAACATATACCAATCGATTCATTCAGATGTTATACATACTTTTTATAGCAAAACCTTATTTGTCCTCCTATCGTGTTGGTGTTCCAAACAGAAGTTGTAACCCTTAAAAAAGATGTGAAGGAGAGATTTTAAGAAAAAACGCCTCATCGTAAACGTTTATCACAACACTTCAAAAAATCTGTTAATATTTATTGGAACACTTTTTTTACGAATCACCCTGCACAAGTATGAAAACTTATAAAATATAGAAAACATTTTATTTTTTATATTTGCTTTTTTTTAAACACAAAAAAAAATTGAAATTTTATATTTTACATTTGACTGCCATATAACAATCGATTGTTAAAGATGGCCCAATTAGGAGACGGAAATATTTTTCTAAACTTTAATAATTATATTTTTGTTTTAAAAGTTGAATAAATACGTACGGTCATGTCAATATGTTACGACTTACGACCTATAATGACATTTATAACGAAGAGTTCAAGATTATTTGATACCAAATTATAATTTTACTACATAATCCAACAAATTTTAATCCTTAATTTGTAATTTTAAATATTAATTAATTGCAATAGTACTATTTTTAATTTTGTCAAATGATTTATTATTTATTAATCAGAAATGTCATATTTACCAACGAAAAGTAGTCGACTGCAAAACTTTCTCATTTACCCTACGTCTATACTAGCAATATATGGCCGGCAATGAAAATATTATTTGACAAAACGTATGCGGGCATATTATGGAAGCATATTATTCATTTGCAAAATATGGAAACAAAAATATTAATACAAATTCAATGATTTTACGAATTTTTCTTAAACATTTCATATAAGTATGTAAAATTTCAAAATGTCAGAATTATTTCCACATCCAGAAAAAATTGGCGGAAGTGCAATGTCTACAATTCTACAATCAATTCTACAGTCAATATCTGTATTTCTATTTCCGACCATATCGGTAATACACACGCAGGTTACGCAATTTTATTTTGTTCCTCTTTCAATATTAAAATTATGCATTTTAATTTTTCTAAAATTCTTTCTATTTTCTAATTTAATTTTACAAATTTTTGAAACAAGTCCTTTATCTAACTATATACCATGTGAACATTTTCATCGAACTTTGATCAATTGTTTTTTCTGGATATTGTGGTTTGTAGGCTCAAAAACCGTAACTATCTCAAAAATATGCAATACTTATAATCATGAAAATTCGGTAAATTAAATTCATATGCTTCATGTTCTCTGTTAATTGAATTTTTTATAGTTTTTTTTATCTGTCCAATATTATTTTTATTTGAAGCTATTTATAGTACAATTTTCATTGATGTCTGATCAATATTGTTTTTCCCATAGTAATTGTTGTTTCTATGCTCAAAAATTTCAACCTCATTCAAATAAATCCTTATATTACTCAATAAATGTGTGTATTACTTTTTTAGGTTGCAATATTTAGACTTTTTGAAAATTTATAAACAAAAAGACGCCTAAGCAATGCAAACACAACACAATTAAATGCTATTATACAAAAGTGAATGCGATCGAAAATGCATTATCAGACTCATACATAAATTCTATACTTTTTTGTCTTGTATGTATATAACAGCCAAGCCACATAACAATAATGAATTACAGCTCAATAGAAAAAAGGAAATTTCAAAAAAAAAATGATCAAAATAGAATAAAATAAATAATTTACATCAAATTTCGTTTCAAAAAAAAAAAAAAAAAAAAAAAATTTTATAAAATACAAAAGCTTTGTTTGATATCCTTTGTATCCTTTTCAATGTTTTAGACAGATTTATGTATTTTCGTATTATTATTATATACATATACCTACTGTTTAAATACATACAAGCATTTTTTGTGTAGAAGTTCTATTCGTATACTAATTTGATGAAAAATTTTTATTTTTAGTATTTTATTTCAACTTTATGACACACAATGTCTACGTAAATATAAGAATGATTTAGCACAAAATAATACATTCTTATTTACACATAAAATTTTTACATAAAAATTACATTTATACAGACATATACATATACATTCATAATATATTTATTGCATCATAAACATAAATTTTGTAATAAAAAATAAGTAAAACCCGAAAATTTATATTTTGAATAAATAATTATGAGAATAATAAATATAGCGTTAAGGTGTTCTTATATGAAACATATATTACACTCTATACTCTATCCTTATTTAGAAAAAAAAAAAAACAAATGAACAAAGAAATAAATGAACGATGAAGGTCTGATTTACGTCAAACGAAATAAACAAAAGAGAAATCAAAAATTTTATTTAGCGTGTGGTAATTTTTAATTGAAAGTCATCGTGAATGCTTTTTGAGGACTTTTTGAAAGTGTGTGACTTATTCATTTCATTATTTTCTTTTTCATTTTTTTTTTTTTTTTTTTTTGTAACAGTTTAGTTTATTATTACAATATCTAGGTACCTTATATATATATATATTTTTTTTGTTATGTTATATTTGTTATTTTTGCTATTATTGTAGCCTTTATAATTTTTTTTTTTGTGTTTAAAGCATATAAAAAAGAATATTCTACATTAAGAAGAAAACAAAAAATGAAAATCAAAAAAAAAAAAATATATTACGTATGTAAATAGAATAAAGAAACAGCCAACAAGCTGTTAGAAATTTTTTTTGTTATTTTTCATAATAAAATTAACTAATGGAAATTAATTGATCGCTGAATCATGCACATTATACATATGTACATATTTACTTATACAAGAGTACGTATAAATGTAACATTATACATACATACATAGTATATGTATACAATTATTGATGAAATGTTTCCTTTTTTTTCGTGTAAACAATAAAATTTTAATACATATATTTCTGTATCTATCGACATGTATGTATGTATGTCGGTTCGGTATGTATATTACGTGTATAATTTATTTTTAGAGTTCACCTTAATTATCGGATATCATATATATGTATACATATACGAGTAGAGAAATGAAATACCTATTCATTGAAAGTATAAATATGTAAATTAAAAATTTTGACATAGTCACGTAACGTGGTACAATATACAAAAATATGTCCTACCAGTACTACAGATATTCAGTTGTAGGTATTTACTTCGATGGGTTCGACCCACATACAGATAGATGGTCTATATAATGTATAAACTATAAAGTATAAATTCATATAATACAATTTTTATTTATTTAGAATATACTTTGCGCGACTATATAACATTATATATTTCTATTTCGTACATACACAAATGTAATATATACGTATATATACGTATGTATTTGAGTAAATATTTTCTATACTGCGTAAATCATGTTTACGTACTACGTACTACATACGCACATAATTACACACAAATTTCATTCATATTCGAATTGTGTTTACCTAAGTATATAATACATAATTGCAAAATATCTAGTAAATAGTAATAATTACATTTCATTTTACATTGAAATGTTCTGAAATACGGGAAGAAGTGTGGAAAAAAAAAACACGAAATAGAAAAAAATAAATATGAACATAAAAATATGAAAATATATTAAACCAAAATTATAATTAGTGCTATTTTAGAGGTTCAATTATGGATGGAAAAATTTACTTTGCTCGTTTTGCTACACAAACACAAACACATACATACGATGATTGACGGTATACTTACAATAATTTCATTCATTTAATAACTGAGTAAATAAATATACGAGCATGTATGTATGTGCGTGTATATTGTATGAGTATATGCATATGTTCTATTTTAAATAAATAATCGAAATATTAAAGTATTGGTACTATTATTGTGTAAAAGTTTGAAATTTTGACACAAATACTATCGTGTATGTTACATAGGTTATCGTTGTTAATAGGTTATGGGCTACATAGATTATGAATAAAATTCATTATAAATGAACATACGTACATAATAGCTTCGCATTGAATTAATATTTTTCTACCATTTATTTTGCTCTTTAGAATGTGAAGAAAAATTTAAATTACACCTTTCAAATATTTCCGTTTTTTTCACTTATTTTTTTTTTCACTTTTTCCCCGATATGCATACCATATTAGAGGTTTCATATTTTGGTTTGTTTTTTTTTTTTTTTTTTTTTAGTTTACAACAATACTTCTTTTTCGAACATGATTCATAAGTCACACTTACATAAATATATGTATAACATTCCTTTTATAATAATGTATGTATCGATCAAACATAAAATATATTTCGTATGTATGGGTGTATGCATAAAATTTAACAAATATTTCATATCCTTTATTTCATATAAACCATAAAAAATTATTTTAAATATGAGATTTTCTTCAAAGCATTCAACATATAATACTATTCACATAACATTCTCATACATAAAATATTTTTTTTTTTTTAATCGAATTTGTTGACATGAACTTTTGCTCTATAATTTTGATATCCTGATTACATACAAATGTGTAGATATTCGTTTTATTTAATTTTTAAGGTTGGTATCAAAAATGAAAAATCTTGGCACAATTTGAATAATATTAAAATGAAAAAATAATTTTGATACCGTCAAATTTATGAGAATAAATAAAATAAAAATGAATTGTGGATTACATATATTTTATGTTTTATACGAAAAACTATAAAACTATATTCTAGATGTTACTTAGTTTTTAAACGATAGTTAATAACATCGAGTTCGAGAGAGTTTTTAAATTAAATAAAAATTATAGTGGAAAAAATCTATGCATAAATCTATATGCAATACCACATCAAGGAAAAGAAAGAACTACCCGCAAAAGTCAAAAATGCAGGATTTTTTTTCTTTATTGCACATTTGCAGGCAAATGACGGACATCTGCATTCACTTGACATTATAAAACTTTTGATTTTTGTTATCCGCATTACCAATCAAACTGCAAATGCAGTCTGCTTGCAAATGACATTTCCGAACACAGCATATATTAAGACATTTATCATCAATAGCGCTACAGCCACAGTTTTAGGTGAGCCAGGGTTTTCATTGAAGAGATTTCTGAAATGTTTTAAAACATATACATATGTGTATATATTATGTACATGTTAGTACATACTTATATGGTTTTGAAAAAAAAATTGTCTAAATTCTCAATAAATTCTTCTTCCTTTAGCTTAAATACGTCATGGAATCTACTGCTAAATTACTCAACTCAAACTACTGTATTATGTGTATCCGCGTCTGTGTATAAATGCAATAATATTCATTATATTGATATGAAATGATAAAAATTTGTTATGCCAGTTCAAATGTGAAATATTTTCTGTATTTACTACGTATACGTATAGATTGTATCGTTCTCATTACGAAAATATAAAATATTTCCCGCATGCACACAAATTTAAAAATGTTAAAGAAATATACATTTATATAATAACAAAGGAAATTTTTATGTAAAAAAAAAATATGCATATAATAAAGGATAAAATTAAATATAAAATAAAAAAAAATAGATAATAAATTTATTGTACTGAAACGAAACTTATTGAAATCATTCAAATTAATTTGACCAGAATTAAATGATGATTCTGACTGATTGTATTGTACAATATACCATATGTAACTCATGAAATTAGACTGATATAGTACCATGATGATATTTGAAATAAAATTAAAATTGAAATCATACAGGTTCAAATTATAGTGTACGCATGGTGAGTATGGTGCAATAATCACTGTACAAAAATATATGGACGCAGAAATGCACAATCATTTGAATATTTTTTTAATGTTTTAAATAATAATTATTATCTATATATTCACTGAAATAGATTTAATTTATTCAATTTAAATTCAAAATTTTATATTCAATACTAATAACGCTCTAAACTCATAACGAATTAAAATTGATTATACACAATCATTTCTAGAATCAATGCGCTTAACGATATATACCAAATGGCATAATAAAATATGAATTTTCAATTTTAATTTCATTTTTTTTTCTTGTCCATTATAAAATACATACGGAATGCATACCACTTGGAAATAATGAAATTTTTTGAACTGAAAAAGAACTCTAATGAAAAAAACTGAAAAAAAAAAATTATATAATGAAATGGAATAAAATGAAAAAATTAAAAAAAAAAAGAATCCCCAAACTTTCTCTATGCTGTTGAAATTTCTTGATATTTGAAAAGTTTTCTAATGTTGCTCTAGGTTTTCTTATGTCCTATATTTAAAATGTTCACATATTCATTCAATTTACATATTTAAAAGAAAACGTATAAATATACATATGCGAGTATACTTGTCATATATGTATGTACATATGCATATAAATTTATTTTTTAGGTTTCAATACAACATACATAGACATACATCTATACATATTATGTACATGTACATACATACATATGAATAAGTACACATTACACACTCATATATGTATATTCAAAATTTATATATGTACATATATACATATACATTTTTGTCTAACTATTACCTTGATCGATAAATATGTACATTATTTAATATTAAAATTATGGTTATGATGATATAGACATAAAATATTTTTATAGGTTAAATTATACATATATCAATTTTGAGGTAATCAATTTTTTTTGTGTGCCATTTTGTGGTGTAATTTTTTTTTTTGGTTTTTGTATTATTTTTATTCAAAAATGTTCAGTTTTCTTCTATCGTCAGTTACATAACATCTATACATCTAAGTATATGTATCTTTGCATGCACGTGAAAACATAAATAAACAGTCATGTCTAAAAAAAATATTGACACTTGTTTTTAGATTTTTTTATTGAATAAAATTTATTGAATTTCTACATTGCTAATAGATAACATAAAATATGATTGTGGAATATTACGAATCAGAAAGAGAAAAATTGCTTATTCCAGTAAGAGGTGTAAATACAAAGAATTAATATATGTAACTGTATAATCAAATCATTATTTCAAATAAAAATAATATTTGAAGAACATATTCAAAGTGTTTGTGTTTTCTCATTAACTAACTCAGATTTTTTGTTTAGATAGCAAATATAACGATACCAGAATATTATTGTTAATTCAATAATAAAGCCTAATTATTTCTTTTTTCTATACATATTCTTGAATTTTTAAAAAATAGAGAAACAAGAGATATGAAAAAAATTTATTTTTTGCAAGAAGATATCTGTTACTATAGTTTTATCTTATTCACACTAGTATAGTTCATAAAAATATCTAAAAATCAAGTGTCTACATTTTTTTTTCGCCATGACTGTATTCATAAGGGAACATGCATACATATGTACATATGTCAAATGTAATGAAAAATGTTCTAAATAAATTCTTTTCTACTCATAAAAATTCTTGTAACGCTTTTCGTTGAATTGCATATAAAATACTTATATTACAATATTATGACTTATACCTAGTACATACAAGAGTTCATTATTGTTATTATTTTTATTAATATTATTATTGTTATTCATGAATTTATCATACAAATTTTTTTATGGTACAAATACACGAGTATACATCACATTAACACAAACAGAATATACATATGTACGGAAATATATAGACATAAATGCATAACTATAATATTCAATATCGAAAATTTGATTTAAATTCTTTTCACAACGACATCATTTTTTTTCATTTTCTTTCATTTTTTGGTCGGTTTTTTGTTTTTTATTTTGTTGATTTTCATTTTCGTTGTTTAATTTTAGATGGTTGTTCGTCATTTGAATTTAATATCTATGTTTTTCAAATTTACTAAAAAAATCATTATAAAAAATCATAGTAGAGTGTGGTAGTGATAGTGATGGGATGGGGTATAGAAATGTATGCAGATGTACGTATATATATCTCCTACATACATCTACCTACATACGTATAGATTCTTTTAACAAATCATATGGATGTGTATGTGTAATGTACACATGAAGGAGGAGGAAAAACACAAAAAAAAAAATAAAAAATAAAAAATAAAACTAAGAAAAAAAAATTTAAACATGAAATCAATAACAAACATTTGCCTCAAGAAAAATGATATTTATATTGTGAAATTTTCTAGTCTATTTATTTGGATACATTTCGTGTTTGCTGTATCGTGTACATATACACATACATATAGTTTGTATACTATATACAGTGTTGAATATTCCATATTATATTATATCATTTTATCTTCAATTCTATATGTACCCTTGCACGTACATATATTTAAATTTACATTACATATGGTATACTACGACGTATATGTATATATGTATGTATATGTGTATTTGTGTTGAATACATTATATCATGTACGTGCAAATTTATTTGCATTCATTTTACAACAAGGAACTTGTCTCTCCGTAAGGTAAACACAACTAAAAAAAACGAATTTTAAAGTAAAATATATAAATAGTAAAAATAAGAAGAAAATTCAAATAAATAAATATACTCGTATACAATTTTAAATAAAAGAATAGAAGTCAATTTTATATAGTATGTACATATGATACTTCTTACTATCAGCAATCAAAATTCAAAAGAAAAACAAAATTGAAAAAAAAAAACTAAAAATAAAAACTTACAGCACTTACACACGTTCCACATTTGCATATGGTCTATTTGATATTGCAAATTTTCTATTATACAAAACATAACGATAACGAAAACAAAAAAAAATTGATTGCTGTTCACAAAATAAACCGAAAACTTACATACTTGCGATGTACATCCTACATCCACAGCCACACATATGCATATAGTCAAGTCACTATCAGATATTGGATATTGTGTTCACGCGAAAAAATGATAAAATTCAATTTTTTTCATTTATACAGGATTATACAGGATGTTTCACATAAATATTTCAAAGGATATAAATACATATATGCATGTATTTAGTTTTTATGTACTGAATTTGTAAAAAAAAAAAAAAAAAACAAAATATAAAAAAATATTTACTTTGTATTTTACTCGAAACATGCTGTACGATAAGTATTTGAAAAATTCAATTCAAAATATAAAAAATAAATGATAAAAGGAATTCAATTTATCCTTGGGAAATAAAAAAACACTTTTATTTTAGTTCGTTTAAAAAAAAAAAAGGATTGAATCTCAGTAATATACGTAATCCATTGTGTATTTGTAAATAATCCAATTTGCATATCTGTGTGCATGTTCGTATATAAACATTTTTTTGTTGTTGTCATCATTACACAATCAAAACGTGGATTAATTGCATTTATAAATATTTCATTTTTTTTTTTAACATTCTTTTAATGGAGCAGACAATTATTGTTTTCATTTACGAATATTTCATATTTTATTTGCAATATTTTGAAAGATTTTGTGAATCCCCAATACGCATTTTTACACTTGAACAAGCATTTAGAATAGATACACAAGCATTTGTTGTTGTGAACCAATTATCGTAGAATCAGAATAAAAATAATTATCAATTACAAGAAATTTTCATTTTTGTACGTTTAAATTCTTATTGAAATAAATAAATAAAACCTATCCTTGTTCACCATGAAAGATGTACTTAAGTGCGATTATAAATTTCAAATTTTTATCAATCTAGTAAGATTTAATACATACACTAATTATTGACATTCATTTAATTTCAGTTATATAATAAAGAAGAATACGTTATGGAAAATAAATTCGTATTTCAAACATACACTGACGTTAAAAAATTGCGGGTCAAGTTATAATTTTTCATGAGCAGAATACTGATATAAATATATGATTTTTAGTGATTTACCATAAATGAAAAGAAGAAAAATAATTGCCCTTATGTGATGGAAACTTCACCAATAAAGCCCTGCCCGGGCTTAAATCCTATCGAACACAAATTTGGTTATGTTTAGAAACATTATCATCAACATTAGTGACGCTGTAGCTCATGACAAGCATTGGCCTTCAACGAAGTGATCTCTAGATTGATTACTATTATGTGTGCCTGTGCACCTACAATTCAACATGGGTTGCGAACCACTAAGTTTTCTGGTGGAGAAGCAAGCTCTTTTACATTATAGGTAAATTCTTTTTGTTACTTGATTCGTCAGCGAGTAAACTCTCTTTAACGCTCTTTTTACCAGCAAGCTGGTACTCATTTAAAGCTGAGTGAACTGTGGGAGTAATAATGAAACATGGAAAAAGGCAACGAAAAATTTTTCTTACATTTGCCATGGGCAGAAATCAAACCTGCACTTTCAATTTCGAGATGAGTAGCCTATCACTTTCGCAACTGAGCCCTATCTCAATTTTTACAAACAAAAATTAGAAAAAGATATCAGGATAAATCAATTGCTATAAATTAAAAAAATATTACAATAATAATGGGACAAAATTCCACAAGATTTTGTTAAAAACCTTGTACAGTCAATGCCAAGACGATAGAGGCGGTCAGTGGATGTAAAGTTTGGCATACAGAATATTGAAGTATTTTTTTTTCATACAAATTTTATTTATTTTTTGTACTGTGTCCCATGATTTATTCACAGTGGTTTTGATACAATTTTCCTTTTTGAATTTATTTTTGAATAACAGAATTAAAAATATTACTAGTTTTTGCTGTATTCTATTATTATATAAATTGTATAAAATAGTTTTAGAGTACTTTATTTCGAAAAATGTATGCTTGTCCCACGCCTATTAAAAGTATATATTTACAAGTATATTTATCCTTGTTCACGCCTTTGTAAATATATAAGATACAAGTACAGATACATTAAATATTAAAATATGTTTGTGAATATAAAATATTTTCATTTCTAATTATCCACATAAATACACATTACATTTAGTAATTATATGAATAAGAAAAATAAAACGTATCCTTTTTTCTGTTCCATTTTTACATTTCACATATACGAGTACATACATAATCTACGTAAGTAATAACTTCTAATTCATCAAAAGTATTATGATCAAAAGTAAAATGTGTATATTATGCAAAATATTAAAAATTTTACGAATAAATTATACATAGATTTTTTTTATAATGTATAATAAGATTTTTTTAATTAAAAGCATGAAATTGAAAGAATAAATAAATAAAAGGGATTCATATGTACATAATGTGCATACGTAACATATGGCTTATGAATACAAATAATGTCGATCGCATTTAAATATAATGTACATAAGGTATTCTATACATATATACGTATTCATCTTTACATATTCACATTTATGTAAGATTTTATTGTGCACGTATTTTACGTATAGTACCTTCAATTTCCTTTTTAATATTTAATCATTCTCGTTTCTTATTTAAATCTAAAAGAATTTTGTTAATTCGCTTAAGGTGTAAGTGAAAAAATATCCTTTTTCTTTTTCTGATTCCTTATATAAGCTTAGTACCTACGTAGAGATATTTTGTAATTTGTAACCTTAAAAAAAATTTATATACCAACACTAATAAATGTTGATATAGCGAGATCTGAAACACATAATATATAAACGTATACGTATACGTTACGTATGCGTATATATCTACTTAATCTGTAATAAATTATTATCATTATTATATACGACAACATATATATGTAAATTATTTAATGTAATATTTTTATGGTTAAACATTTTTCTATGTATACATATTCGTATCTCGTGCAAATTACATATATGTGCGTACTGGTATTTTGTGTGTATGTTTATGCTAAGTACTTAGAATGACGGTAGATATGGTAATCGTACATTTAATACATCATATGTACATTATTGTATGTGTGAATATACAATCGTAAATATATAATATGAAGGAAGATGAACCATTTATGTAATATCTATGAACATATGAATTTTATATGAATTTCATATAAATATTTTTTAGATTTTATTTTGAAAAAATAATATTACATAATGCATCTGTGTACATATTCTACTAAATAAAATTTGATATTAAATACACATTTCATACGGAAGAAAAACATTAAATAAAAATTTAGATATAGATACTCACGTGTATGTACATATGTACTAGCTATGTATGTGTACATATGAAAGAATGTATATGTGTGTATGAATTTGTTATATAAAATATAAAATAATATTTTATCTAAGATTTAATACACATATACTTCGCTTCGGTATATATAAATAAATATTATTCATTTTTGATATACTAAAGAAATTTTTTTTTCTCTTTTCAAATAAATTATATGTTATCCATAATGTACATACGTACAGTATTAATGTAAGTATGTATATGTATAACTTGGTATAACTAAGGTGTATGCATCTGTATATGTATTTTTATAGTAATGAATGTTACAAAATAAATTTTTATTTTATCCTTTGAATACATATATGTACACTTGTACATGTAAAAAGCAATCACATAATCTAACCAAAAACATGCATACATACATATGTATGCATATAATACAAGAATATACATAATAAGTATATAAAGTCAGGTTTCTTTTCTATATGTTACCAATATTTCAGATATACATAAATGTATGCGAATAAGCACATGTATATTTTACATGTTCTCATAATAATATCTGAAAGGATAAGAATTTCATTTATTATATTTTCACTGTATATATCTATATATTTTTGTATGTATGTATTGATGGATGTGTAGGAAGGAAGTCAAGACACATATTATATACGTATATCCTTACTTATATCCTTATGTATCCATCTGTTCAGATGTCGATGAAACCCAAGATAAAAGAAAATAAGAAAAAATTTGTTCTTTTTTACATTTTTTATACGTGTTTTTTTTTTTTTTTTTTTGGTTTCATACGTAAATTATTTCTTGGTTTTTATATTTATCACTTTTCTCACACACATTATAAATGTATTTGTGCATGTACATGTTTGTATATGTATGTTGCGGTATATGTATATTCATATCACGCGGTATTAATGATTTGACATATTATTATTATGTTATTTATTAATTTTTTTTTGTCATCATCTTTTTTATTTAATTTCGTTTTGTTTTATTATTTTCTCTTTCATTTATAATAGTTTTTTTTTTCTTTACTTCATGAAGTTCTGGTTCATAGACGTGATAAAGTTTGATGATGTATAACTGCTCTCTCTATTATTACAATACCACTACCATTTTATGCATTTTATTGATTTATGTTATATGTACACAGGCGTAAAAAAATTATGGGACAAAAGTAATTTTTCATGAATAGAATAACGTAATCATACTGACTTAAATATACGATATTTATTGATTTAACACGCACAAAAAGTGAAAACGTAATTGCTTTCATGTGATAGAAGCATCTCCATAAAGTTCCGATTTAAATTAAATCGAATATCATTTGGTCATAAAGACACACAAAGTGCTGATTAAGTCCGTCTTCAGGCTTTAGAATGGACTGCCCTGTCACTGTAACCAACCAGTCAAGCTGTAACCAAAAAAATGTCACCATAACTCAACTTAAAAAAAATTATTACAAAAACAAAGAGTAAGATTCTACAAGATTTTGTTAAATATCCTGTGGTGTCAATACCAAAACAACTCGATTAGATCATAAGATCTATAAACCAAATTTTAGTAATTTTTTGTACTAAGTATGTCCCAATGATTTATTCACAGTGGTTTTGATATAATTTTCCTCTTTGAATTTATTTTTTTGAATAACGAAATTAAAAATATTTCTACTTTTTGTTGTATCACATGCATACTATATGAAAATGAATTGAGTAAAATATTTTACGAATGAAAGTAGTTCTTGTGATTGAAATTGATTGAAATGAGAAATTTATGGTATGAAGATAGAAGAATACTGAACTTAAAAAAAAATATAAAGGCAGTTTTCAAACATGGTGTTATAGTGCACAAGATGTCGGAAACATGCAGATAGTGGACGATATGATAGATCATAAAATGTATATCAATATATTGAAGCAAAATTTCCATAAATCTGTTAGATAAATGAATAATGATCCAAAACCCATTTCATGGAATTCCAAGATGTGGCTTTTCCACAATATCGCTAAATGAATACAAAAATCTTCAGAAATCCAGTAAAAAATATGCAGGATTTATTAGAAGAAAAGGAGCAACATCAAATTTGAAAGAAACAATCCTCAAAAACCATACTAGAATAAGAATGGAAACAAATTTCCCAGTTTTTATGTATTTTTTGTTCTAGTTATGTAATGAATTTAAGTAAATAATTAAAATTTATATATTTTGTATAAAACTAAATAGAAAAGACCAAAGTAAATTGTAAAATTAAATTTTTTTCGTATTTTATATTTCTCTTTGATTATTTCTAGAATTTGTAAGTGAGCGAATACTTTTTGAACTTATTGTATACACAAATGCATATATACATTTATGTATGTACATATATACCGAGAACTTTAATTACATTGTACCAAGGTGAATATATTATTGTGTATATAGTCGATTTTATATATTTACATGTCGTATATGTATGTGCATATTTTTATATTTTTATCATTTACGTTAATAATAATAATGTCCTTTTTTTTATTATTGCAGATATACATATTATAATGTATGTACATATAAACACATAAATACATATGCAATACACTAATGTATATAATGTGCAAATATATATTAAATTCATTATATTCATTCTAAATAAAGAAAAAAAAATTGTATAAATAAATAAAATTATTCGTACCAATCGTTTGATATGTATTTACAAAAAGGATCATAATAAAATAAATAATTTATGTTTATGTATAGATAAATTGTATACACCATACATCCTTAGATAACATTTATATGATCTCGGATATTGTGTAAACATAAAAATAATGTTTATGTGTATTATTAGATTGTATGCGATTATTGCAAAAAAAAAAAAAAAAATTACAAAAAATGAAATATATCAAAAAACTAATAATCACTTAATACGATATTGTACTATATATGACAATTTTTTATGGTATATGTTTTTTTTTCCTTCTCTATATTCTTACAAGTATTAGTGAAACGAAAAATTTATTGCAAAAATTTCCTTTATTAAATTCCCAATGTGATAAAATATGAAATAAATTATTTATTTTATATATGTATTCCTATTCTACAAATTATATCTCACACATAATCTTATAGAATATCTCACATTTTCATACCTTCATACGATACACATCCACCCACACATTATATTAATGATGCAAATCAAACAAAAAATACAACAAATTTTTGCAAAACTTTATCAAGAACTAAATCGAAAATAAAATACTAAAATATTATGAGAATACTTGTATGCATATAAAAAAAATAGGAAATAAATTAAAAATCATTGAAATACATAATAAGGATAAAGGATATGGTTTTTGTTGAAAATTTTCAATTGTATTATTGTATACTTATACGGTTATACCAATACGCAGATATATGCATACATATAAACATCGACTGTAGTATATCTACGCATATTCATGTACATAAATTATGTGACATAGAACAGAATATACAACACAACTGTAAGGCTTAGAGATAATGCGATAATATATAAGTTATGTAATATGAAAACCACTTGGGATTTATTCGAGAATCTTTTTGTGTTTTGTGTGTGTATGTATTCGAGAGAATAGCGCAAAATAGAAACCGAAAAATGAAATAAAAAAACAAAAACTATTTTTTTTTTGTTTTTGTTTCTGAATAAAATCAATAGAATCAAAACAAAAGAAAATCTCAATAAAAAATAGGAATTTAGTAAAAGAGAGAATTTAAATTTTTTTTTTATTTTGAAACGATATAGCAAAAAAAAAAAAAGAAAAGAAAAACAACAAATAACAACATATATAACAGCAAAATACCACAATAAAAAAATGAAAACAAAAAAAAAAAAGAATTAAGGATATTTGATTTGCATAAATGTCAATTTGTTCCTAAAATGAAAGATAAAAAAACAAAACACAATAAAAAAAGAAAAATTATGCACCGCTTTGCATAATACTCAGAATACTGTGTGTAGAATCGTAACAACAAAATATGTGTGTAACATGTAAATTGTGTATATGTAATGTATGAACATGAAAAGTGAAAAGGTTATTTCCTTATACGATTAAAAGAGCAAAAATGCATTATACTATACGAGCTATGAGTATGTACTCGTAACGTCAATCAAAAATGTACCTTTTAGCTTTTAGTAAAGCAAAAATAAAATTAGCTGTTTTCATTTCAAAAAGAAATGTAAGAATATTCATGTATTGTATTTGTATTTGTATTTGCAAATATATACGCAAGTGAGTACCAATATACACATTACATGTACGATATTCATATTAATAAATATATAGTATATCTTCATTTTATTTACATCATGACTGTTATGTTTTTCTCTTTTTATTTACATACTCGTACATAACGTATCTATATATGTATTAAAATATTTTTTTTTATTTTTCATCTTTGACAACTACATAATGTACTTATCTATGTCACAAAGTTTAGAATGTTTGTTTGTGTTTGTAATAAAATATATTTTATAATACAGTTTTTAGATGATAAAAATGACAAAATGACAAATTTACAGACAACTTATATTACATAATTTCATCAACCATTTTTTATTCTTACTATAGATAATACATATGTATGTATATATAAGAGTTACATTGTATATTACACATAGTATCATGTACATACTTATTTATTTATGTATAATGTGTACACAGAATATAAAAAAAATATATATTTTATAACTTCGTTAGCAGTTAACAGATACCAAATATACTGTGGTGACGGGTGTTCATTTACTTACATAATTCAAATTTAATTTAATATTTATGTATTATATATATTTTTTGTTTTTTCATTATTCTATATAATATGTACATTTCATTTCTTGCAGACCAAAGAATTGTACTTAGTTGTAGCCGCATATTTCTTATACATTATACATATTTACATTCTAATTGAATTTTTTTTATCTACAGTCAAATTCCTCTAAGTCGAAATTCCTGTAATTCGAATTTTCCTCTATCTCGAATTTTACAGACATTTTTTTGCGTTCCCTTGAAATTTTCATAGTTAAATCATCCTCTAAGTCGAAATTCCTCTAAGTCAAATATTCCTCTAACTCAACATTTTTGTCAAGTTTTTGTCGATCTTTAAATTCCCTTAACTCGAATTTAAACATGAAACAGTGCTTTAAATTTCTATACATACATACATATTTGGATACATTTATTTCTAGTTAGCTTAACACTTGTTCTATGATGCAAAATATGATTATTCATGTCCACTTTTGTTTGGCTTGTATATATACAATATGCAAAAATTACAATGAAAAATCAATATCTGTTTGTTTACGAATTCTGTAATGCAAAACATGATCATTCTGATTTAGAAAATGCCATTCAAATATTACAGAATGCTATTGAAATGACTCCTGGTGTTCCTGATGAGGTGCATGTTAGCTTGTATAAATTAGAAACCTTTTTTAAGCAAAAAAATGTAAATTTTCAATCAAAAATAACTGATTTTTTCTCAAAATAAATTAAATAAATATGTACATATCTAAACATGTATGCCCACTGTTTTTTTTTCATATACATACATATTTTTCAAAAAAAAAAAACTTATTTTTTATTTATGCCATTTTTGTAAAAATTTATCTAATAAATTGTGTGAGTTTTATTTGTTGATTTAATCCACCTAAAATCATTTTTTTTTTTTTCAATTCCTCTAACTCAAAATTCTTCTAAAATCCCTTTAACTCGAAGTAATTTTGATGGCAGTTGACGATTCGAGTTAGAGGAATTTGACTGTATTTACATTTATTTTTTTTTGGAAATTTTGTACAAAATTTATTTTTATCATACAATTTTCAACATTATAAATAATAAAGTACTTTACAGTAATGTTATTAAAGTAGAACTTTTTTTTGATTTAATATACTGATCGTACTCCTATTCCTACCAAAAACACTTATAAATTGTATTTTTCAATTACGTTCCATTAATATGTACATACAAATATCGATTTATATACGAGTGTATAGCTCTAGCTATAGAAAGATACTTGAATAATTTTAAATAAACAAATTACAGTGAAAGTATTTCTAAAAACTTTTATCACCCTATATGTATATGTATGTACATATAATTTATTCTAATAAAAAAAATTTATTTTATTTTATTTCTTTTTTTATATTTTCATGTGTAACACTAATAAATTTCATTTTGTTTTGAGTTGTTTTTGTTTTGTTATTTTCTTTAACCTTCACAAAAAAAAAAAAACAACAAAATTTTAATCATAAATTTTTGTTCTCACAGAATTTACAGTTTCCAAAATCTATATAAAAAGTCTAAAAAAAATGAAAATGAAAATTACGCCAAGTTTATTTTATTTTTTTTTTATTTTTCAGTCATTTTTGTTCTTTTTTTTTTTTTTGGTAACTTTTTTAATACTCACTCATATTTAATATAAATTTTTGTTTTTTCATCATTTAATTTTCCTTTTGTTATTTCAATATGTTAGCTATATATGTACTTAGTTTTAGCTTCAGTTAAAAAAAAAAATACCACGTAAAAGACATACGTAAGAGAGTGAAATACATATAAGTATGCATTTACATAATATATAAAATGTTTTCGTATGTATTTTTGTTCGTATGTATGTTTTTTTATGAAAGAAAAAAAATTTTTTTTTTGTTTTTAACTTTGTTGATAATTTTGTTGTATTTTATGTTTTCAAATCTTGTTTTTATATATAGATAAAGTAAAATGTAGTAATATGATAATTCTAAACATTTCCTCATAATCTAACTAACTAATAAAAACGGATACAAATTTATGAATTTAATATTAATTAAAAGAACATATAAAATGTATGTAGATACATGTAACATGTTTCATATGCACACTTCTATGTACATATGTGCAGTTCAAATATGATACGAGTTGTATAATACACAAATTAAATAAAATAAATGTTTTCGTTTTTGTGTTAATATTTTTTTTCACAACTTATGAAAATTACAAATTCATGTATTTTACCGGAAATTTGAATATCTACGTATATATATTAATGCAGTGTGAATGTATATTCGCAGAGTTTTGTATATACATATATTTTATGCATATAAATGTACATATTAATGGATGGTTGCAAATTGCACATTTTACTGTGTATATATACGCATATTTTATTAAACAAACATACCGAATGAAACCGGTGTGAAACATAAAGGCACATTCACATATGATGTATTCTATACCACGTACTACATTTTTATGTATGTATAATCTTCATAAAATTGTAAAGTGAATTATGTATCACATACTACGAGTATATGTACATAAATGCTTAACTTTTCCGTAAGTTCTTTTTTATTTTATTTATTTATTTATTTATTTTTTTTTTTGAAAAGTTAGTGATAAAGGGGTTGTTAAACACGCAATGGGAACACATTATTTGTCATGACTGTGATACATGTAATCATATAACAAGTACATAATGTATGTACATTTTACCAATTATGAAAATTTAATTAAAACATTACAATTTTAATAATACATATACCCATGATACATACATAAATGAAATGAATATACGATTAGAATATCATATGCATCAGAATATTTTTCCCCATATTTTTAGTGTTTTCATTTAATTTTTCTCCCTTTCAGAAAAAAAACAAAAGTATTTATGAAAAATTTAAGGCATTGGCTCATTTTAATTGCGAACATTTTTCAAATTACGTATCGTATAGGACTTGTAATGTATAGAAAGAAAAATTCATTTCACTTCTATACAATTTTTTGAATTGATTTCAAATTTTTTTACACATCACTCACAATATACGAGTATGTATGTATATGGAATTTTCTTATATTTTTCAAAATATATGTATCCTTGTTTTCAGTTACGCTTGATATAGAAAAAAAAAACAATTTCTTTTAAATGTGATTTTATATTTTGACAAATCATTGATGAAAAAAATGAGAAAAATGAAAAAACAAAAAAGAAATTATTGAAAAAAATCTAAAGTGGAAAATAAGGAATAAAGAAACGAAATGAAACGAAAAATGAAAATTGAATTCATTTCAATTCAGATGTATATAGCGTATAGGATCGATATATGCGTACACTGTTCATTTCAATTTAAGATTTCTTTTAATGGATGTTATTATTTATAATTGAAATTATGTTTGCCATTTTTGTGCTGTTAGCTTTTCATTATAAATTTCAAATGTTTCCATATGAACTTATTTCTTACAGTACAGATTGGTATACGTGTTTTAAAATAAAGTGGATGAAATGACAAAAAATATGAAAAAAAAAATTAATTAGAACGTAAAGCAAAATTTTTTAAAGTAAAAACGATAATTGCGTAATGTAAAAGTTATATAAAATTAATAAAAAAATTTAACTTTTAATTGTCCTTTTTAGTAGACATACCACTACGTATTAGTTACTTCTAGCTTCTCTTCGAGTGTATTATTTATGTATGTCTAAAAATATTATATTGGTCAAAATGTTGGGCCGCATTTAAAAATCAAGAGAAGAATTATACATGAATGAGATGAGAATCAAAAGTTCCTATACATAAGGAGCAGCGTTAAAATCACTTCCACAACCATTAAAAAGATTAAAGAACACCAATTATAAAATGGTACGTTTACGTTACATGTAAAGGAAAAGAGGATATTACAAACAAACGAAGTTACTTTGGGGCATAGATCTAGATCTATGTAGATATAGAGAGGCGGTCGATAAGAATATAAGAATCTTACATATATACGCAACTGGAAATCAAGAAATCGGAGCATGGAAGAATGGTAGAATGTTGCTGTAGGAGACAAAGGCCCACAATTGGCTGTAGGACCAGAGAGAAGAAGAAGAAGACAACGATAAGAAATCCTTAGCTTTCATTAAAAAATATCCCATTAAATCGTTAATATTAAAAAAAAATCTGTCAGTATAATGTATAATGTTACTACAAAATTACAAAATTATTCTCATTCTCATTACATTTTTTTCTCTGATATTTTCATATACAAATGTTCTGTGGCTTAACGGTAGAGCAATTCTCGACTCTCGAATTTCTGTTCATAGCAGAAGCAAAGTAGCAGAAATAAGAAAAAATAATTTTCAATTATCAATGCCTATATTTTAAACTTTACTTTTCAAAGTTCATTTAGCTTCAAAAGAGCTTCAACTGTCTGTCAGGAAAAAGATACACAGATTCGACATTCGAGTCTACTTGCTTTCAACAAGTCAATAAAAAGTCAAACTCTGACAAAAGGTATATACGTAGAAGAGTAGTTGAGAGAAAAAATGATGTTAGTTTATGTTAATTATTGAGAGCACTCGTGAAAATTTTGAACGTCTAGAAAACAATTTTATCAATTTTAGAGTCACAGCTTCAAATCTCCAAAATTTTAAAAAATTCTGGTTTTAATCAAAATGTATTTTTATTTCAACGATTTTTACATAAAAATATTTATTAATTTTTTTTTCGTTTTTCTTATTTTCTTAGTCCTTATCATTAAGTAATTTGACATTTCATATCGTATTAAAATTGCAATAATTATTTTCCCAACTAATCCAATAAATAATTCCTTCATTACAATTATTATTGATTATAAAAATGTCCTCGGTATTTAATGAAAAATTTATTATTTTTTTTTTTTTTTTTCAGTTTAAATGCAAGGAAACAAATTAAAGAGTCTTCTTTCTTGCAAAAAATAAAAAAAAAATTAATTAATTTGAAATTTCTTGTTTATTTTCACATTCACATAATAAACATACTTTAACATTTTAAATTAGAATTTAATTTCAGATTTTATTATTTTTTATTTTTTAATTGAAGAATAAAAATGAAAATAAATTACACTAAAAAGCAGGATTGCAAAATTATGTTAAAGTGTACAATTTCAAATACATATATACAACAGAAATAAGCAAAAAAAAAAAATGAATAAAAATATATAACAATATACATAAAATTGTGAATAAACAAATATTATAAAATCAAACCAAATGAAAGTGAAAGAGAAATGAAATTCAAATAAAAATTTGATGACAAAATACATATATGTAGAAATAGATATCGTTATTCTTATATCCCTATATGCATATACATACATATGTATATGATGTAAAAGAAGGACATTTTGCTGATGTTTAATATAATGATGAATATAAAAGCAAACAATTTTTAAAGATATATATGGTACATACATATATTCGCATACACAAACAAGCATTTCATTAAATATGAATGAATAATATATGTACGTATACCACCACAATGCACAATCTCATATATATATTTTTTTTATAATGTAACAATAGTATGTGGGATAGTAAATATGTATACGATATGCGTAAATATTGTTTTGTTCTTTTACGTTTATAATATGATATTGTTCGGAGCCACATAATAAAACGTGAACAGAATTAATTTTATATCCTTATGTTGTACATATACGTACGTATTTATATGTATGTGTATACATGTACATATATGTATTATACGATAAAAGAAAAAAAATTTTTGTTGAAAATGTCCATTGAGTATCATTCGAAATGAAATTTTCTTTGAATTTCCTTCATTTTTTCTTTTTTGTGTTTTGTGTAGTGTTGTAAGTATGTGGAAATCATAGAAATGAAGTGGCCAAAAATAAAAATAAAACTTGAATTGATTTTTTATTTATTTTTTCTAAGTGTACATATTTATAAGATTTTTTTTTATGATACAAATATAGTATTTATGTATATGTATATATATATATGTACAAATATATATACATATATGTATCTACTTCACACATACATTAGTATTTTTAACTTTGTTTCTCTTCATGCACACATATTATGTATATTAAATCTTTGAAGTTCATTTCTTAAGAAATATTTTTTTTCGATACAAGTTTAACAAATAAAAAGTTTATTAAATGCACAATAATTGTACATACTTATGTACATAAATAAATAACAGTTTATTAGAGACATCTAAAGAAAATGGATCAACTAATAGTTGCTGATATACAAGAAGATTTGGATGCTGTAGTGTAAGGAAAATTAAAAAATATTTTATCCGAAGAGGATTATGAAAACGTTGTTAACAGATTCTTAAATGAGGAACATCGAATAGCTGAAGGATTTCAAAATTTATTTGGTGATGATGATGAATTCGATAAAATAATAAATTTTTCATATTAAAATATGTACAATTACAATGCAAGTGCATACAGTTAATATGTGAAAAAATAAATTTCACGAAATTCTAATGTAATTATATTCATAACATATCATTTTATATGTACTATCGCATATATACATAATATGTACGTACCTAACATAAATACCTATTTCGAAATTGCATAGTTATATAATAAATGGTAGTTATAAGGATACAGGTATAGGTTTTTGTTTTACTTTTGAGGAATTTATTAATTGAAATCAAACATATTAAATCAAAAATTATTTATACATATACCATTATATGTGTGTATAAGTAAAATATGTATGTATATCTAAATATTAACATACAAATATACGATCTGAATTTTTTCCAAAATGAATCACATTAATAAAATACGAAAATAAATTAATTCTCATTTCTTAAAATTATTCAACAAATAATTCATAAAATTACCATGTGATATTTCAATATAATATGTACGTATGTACATATGTGATGTGGATGTATGTAGTTGTATGTATGTATTTGAATATTTGACATATTATGTGTGGTAAACAAATTTGAGTGGAATCAATTATGTTTTTTTTTCATATTTATTGATATTTATATATACGTGTGGGAATATGGGAATAAATATATGTATATGTGTAAATTATTGAAAACATAAATTCAATAATTAAATGTTATATTCATGTAATTACGAATTATATACATATGTATGTAATATATAGAAATGTACGGCTGTTATATAAAATTAATTATGAAATTAATTTATAAATATACATTCATCATGCCGGAGCCTGGGAATACGAGTATAATACACATTCCCAATGCACATACATACATACATACTTATATTTCCTTTTCCCATATATAACAACATCAACATGATTTTTAATTAAAATATTCGTATATACTTATTTTTTGTAAATTTGACTAATTATTCACACAATTTTTTTTTTTTTTTTTTGCATATGAGCATAAGAATATATTAATTTCAGACTATAATGTCATATTTTCGTATGTATTTGATTAGAGAAAATTACCAGCATCATAACCATTTATTTGGTATCCTTCTTCTTCTTCTTCTTCTTCGTTCCTCCATAATTTCTTGTTCATTTTAACGGTTAGATGGATATTAAGTATGTATGTACACATCTACATAGTTTCAAATAAATGTATAAATGTTTAATACATACATATACAAATACATATTTATGTACAAGGTCATACATATTTATTCCTCTGGGCAATCCAATTAATTAGTTAAAATTAATACTAAGGAAGCTATCATTTTCTAGCATCTATAGAATCTGTGGTTATACTAGAGCAAAAACAATAGCAAATAATAATAATGTACTTCATAAAATGTATTGTATGTAATGTGTGTGTATTACACAACTACATAATATCTAACCAGATACAATGTTGAATTATGTATTATGTATGGTGGATATCACGTTATGTCTAAATAGGATATTTTAAACTTTATATTTCACAAAAAAAAAAAAATTTTTCTCAAATAATTTTCAATAATTTTTCAATGAAATAGTATACATGTACAATAGTCGTTTATTTCCAACTTTAATTACCTCTAAAAGTTTACTCAGCTTCTAATATGTTACCCAGCATACTGGGGAAAAAAGCTTAAAATTACTGATAAGAAGTCTACTTCATGACAATAAGTAACACAAAATATCATTAGCGTATCAATCAAGTATTAACAATTCATTAAATCATTCTGGAAATATGTAGATCAATTATCCCCAGTCAGTCGTATCATGTAAAAGAGCTTCTTGCTCTACCAGCAACCATCATCTCATTAGTTCCCAATCCACATTAAGCTGTAGCACTGTAATGAAGTCTAGTATAATCACTTCAGTTAAAATCCCTGGGCTGCCTAGAGCTGTAGCACCATTAATGATTATGATATGTAATTAGATAAATATATGCTTTATGAAATTCAAACGGTTCAAAAATAAATCATTAATTTTTTTTTATTAATTGTATAATGGTAACAAAGTGTTGAAAATAACAATTATTCCAGCAAGCGAATTCTTAAAAAAAATTTTTCATTGAAATACCTTGGCCTTGTAATCCTTTAAAATGTATTTCCCACTTGTATGCATTATTTGAACATATTTTATTTCTAATTTATGTATAATTTATACATAGAAATTTTTTCTAACTGGAGTGAATAGGAAATGAATAATTTTTGAAATTGAAATGAATTTTCCAGTCAAATTAATCTTATGAATATTTTTAAATTCAAATTCTTCTCTCTCTTCTAATCATTTCATTTGAATTGAATTTACGTCAGCAAAGAAAATTATTACTGCATTTTTGAACAAAAAAATGAAAATAATTTATTAAATAATTTGTTAAAATGCAAAAAACATTTCTCTATAATTTTCAATTTCCATGAAAGGAAATAGTACATTTTTCAAAAATAATAAAATATTACATATCTTTGCTATATGCCGCACGTCACACGTACGTAAATATAATGATTGATTTACACATTTCAGTCGAGTCTTAATTCAGTCTTCGATTCGTTTCAGGGATTTTACATTAAACTTTTCATACATATCCGTTCAGTATCAGTTCAGAATCCTTCAGTCACAATTTCGAACATATCATCGGCAACGATGTGTTCCCAAATAACTGAGATTGTCGGAACTGAATGGAAACTGAACTGAGATGATGTGTAAATAGAAAATTTGTTTCAGCAGATTCAGTTTGTGAAAATATGAATCAACGATTTTTAAAGTCAAAGAACCTTTTACCATAGATTAATACTCTTCTACTTATACACAATTACTTGTACATAAGTATGTGTGAGAGAAAAGCTTGGGCTAAATTTCAAAACGCTAAATTTTATTATATTTTGTATCGGATGCATTTTTATGACAGTCGTAATTTTGAAACACTTCTTATACGTTTAATTTTTCAATGCGTGATTAATTGAAATTTCATACAAATAATAACCGTTACCAAGAAATGTTTTGAAATTAGTGATATTGTCATCGCATCGCAGTCCGGTGTTTGATGTAATAAAACTATGTAGTATATAATTTACTGATAGTTGCGTTAATGTGTTTTGGAATAATGCTGTATTACCATACATTACCATACGCGTATCATAAAGGAAGTTGTTGAATTCTAGAAAATAAAAAATTCTAATAAATTGTAAGTACGTAATAGTAAATTTATAATAGGTATACGTATAATCGCGAACAAAATCTCATCACATTCACAACTTAACAAAATTCAAATAAATTTTTACAAGTATATGATTATGTTGATTCGAATTCGACAATATTTGATTCGCATGTTTGTTAAACATAATTTAAATTCTCAATATTTATTTTTCACACCAAATTTTACTAAAAAGTATTAAAAATATATATTATATGATAAACTTAAATATGACATAAGTCTTATGATGTCACCGAATGTATACAATAAACGCAGCTAGTCCCAAAATAACAATTATTAAAGAATCCATTAAATACTCATATTTCATATTCATTCAAAACATTGACACTCAACAACCATAAAATTGAGATGATATTTTTAACATTTTCCTATAAACAAAACCAAAAATATAATAAAAAAAAAAACTTCTTCTTGTGAAAAATTCTTTTGAGCCACTTTACCATTAATATACTACTCACATATGTATGTGTATATAAAATCAATTAAAATTCGATTAATCACATGTAACGTATACTTACAAATTATTTTATATATGTATTTTGATTTTTATTTTCCATCATATGTATGTACGTTTTATTCCTTCATTTCAAGTAATAATTCACTTTATTATACGCTATACGCTCTCGGTTCCTCGGTCTCTTTCTGCATACGTTTTTTAGATTTTATACACGTGTTCACGTGTCTAGTTATGAACTAAATTTCGTAAATTTTAAGAATTCTTTATATTCAGATATACATATAATATTTTATATTTATTTTGTGTATATATGTGTGTTTTATATTAATTACTTTAAATATTTAAATATTTTTTTTTATATTTATTTTACTTTTTCTCACATATACATTTATCTACATATATAAATCGATCATTTACACATTTAAAATTAAATTAAAAATAATTTCATTTTCATATCATCTTGTGAATTACATACATAAATATTTTATAACGGTGTATGGATAAATAAATAAATAAATATTCACATATTTATGTTACATACACAAAAAAAATATTATCATTATGATTAGATTTTTGTGATGGTAAAAATTTTTTCTTCTTCTTTTCTCATATATTAATTTATTTTTTTTATAATATTTTTTTATAATCATTTTTTTTTTAATTTATATAATATTATGTACAATAGTTTAATTTGAAATTATCAATTTATTTAAATGAATTTTTTTTTTGTTTTTGATTTTGATTTTAATTTTTTGTTTTTAATTATTTTTATATTTTTCTTCTAATTTCACCTAAAGATAATAAAGTATAAATACACTGATTTTATGCGTAGAAAATTAAAATGTGACATAAATAATATAAAATACAATAAGTTGAAAATAATAATTAAAAAAATATTGAAATGAATTAAAATCATATCTGAGAAGGAATTAACAAACAAAAATCAATGAAACACAAAATAAATATAACAATAAAAAGGATTTAATGAAATATATGTATATTTCAGAAGGGTAAAAAGATAAACGCACACAAATGAATTCATTTTCATTAAAGTACATACATATATAAAATTAGAATTTCATATTTCAATCATATGAATGTACTATATGAATACGTGCGAAATGTCACTTAATGTTTAATTCATTTCATTAACAGTGTTTTTAGTTTATTTTATTTTAACTAAAATTTTTTTATAAATTATTTATTTAATTTCTCTTCACATTCGTATATTATTTATACACACATTTTCGCTTCACATATTCTATATGTATATTTTTATGCACATTAATACAAATTATATATAACGCCAAGAAATAAGGTTTACGTATTCAATAAATTATTATTGTACAATGTATACATATTCTGGAAAAAGGATTTCCATTTTCTTTTCACATTTTTGTTTTTTTTACTCAAAGTCATTCTTTCACTCACTTAATTTTTTTTTTTTCGCTCTCATTCATTATGAAAAAAATATATATATGTATATCCTTTTTATATTTTATTTTTGTTTTTTATTTTTTCACATTTCATTTATTTCTATATTTTATTGTATTCTTTCTTATTTTATATTCTCATTCTCACATTCCATTTTTCGATTTGTTTAACGCTTTTGTACAAACATTACTCCTATTATATAATGGGTAATTTTTCATTGTTGCCTTTTTTTATCGATAATTTGCTTTCATTATTACTCACCTACCATTTCATTTATTTTGATTTTCTTTATTTATATATATAAAAACTCGTATTTTATATTTTCTTTTTTCGCAATTCTAATACATGCGGTCATACGGGTAAAACAACAACAACAAAAAATTCTCTTATGTGTTCACGCTGTAATAACACAGACATATTGTATTAGGATATTTAATTTTTAGTTTTATTTTTTGTGCTTGTTTGTTTATAAATTTACATTTTTATATCCTTTTATATATCAATGTTAATATAGTACATATATAAATTATTTATATTTAAATTCTTATATGTACATATATAAATGCGTGTATTATTGTTTTACATTCTATTAGTTTTTATATTTATTTCGTTTTTCGTTTTTCTGTTATTTTGTTATTTTGTTTTTTCTTCATCTATACCTAATTCATTTTGCAAATGTTTAGAATGTAAAATGTACGTTACACATACAGTGCAGGATTTAGAATAGTAAGGAGCTAAATCTTAATATATGCATATAACTATACATTTATTGTCTATATTGCTATATAATATATTCATGAGTACATATGTACGTATATATATATATGTATGTATATATAGAACAGAATTGTTTGGTAAAAATGTTAAATATAATTTTAAACATACACATTTGATTAAATTGATGTTAAACACGCAATGTATCAATGAATAAATACATAAAAAACACATATACATACATATACAGTATATGGATGTATGTATATGTAAATTGTATTTATATTTGTTATACATTTTAATACACGCTTCTATAATTTATTTATATAAAATTTAAATTCATGTTCAAAATTTTATTTATACCTAATATTTGTGCTCGTATAAATATGTACAGTCATATACCTATACATACAAATATTTAATACATATATGTAGGTTATTTAAATATATTATTTTTAAAAATAAAAATGTTAAAAATAAAAAAAACATCAAACTTCACAATAACGTTTAATAAAATATTCATAAATTACACTCAGTTATCATATAAAATGAAGGATTATTATATTATTATGTATATGTACATATAGTATATAAAAATTGAAAATACCAAAGATAAAAAATGAAAAAAAAAAACAAATTCAATTATGTATCAGTACCTATATCTCTATATAAACATAAAGTCGTCGAAAGGATAAAGCAGAAAAATATTTCCATACTACATAATTTTGATGAAAAAAAAAAAAACGTAAATAAATACAATAAATGGAAAATAAAAATTCTTGAATTTACAAGTAGATTTTCGGTATTTTTAAATTTAATAATTTTTTTTCATTGACATAAATAATAAGTAATAAGGAAAAAATGTACATATACAGACGGAGTGTTTATATAAAAATATTATGTATAAAATGAATGAATATGAAAATTTCCATTAAATCATTTCACTTCTTTCAGGATTTTATTAGAATTTAATGTTGAAAACGTTTGCGAATATAAAAAATAAAACAAAAATTTCATGTATATTATGTGCTCTGTATGAAGAAGAAGAAAAAAAACAACAACAACAAATGTGAATGAATGAATAATTGGACGTGAATTTGAGAAGACAAATCAAAATAAATCACTTGTAAATTTTTAATTAAATTGATTTGTTAAATGAAACGTATATAATTTGATTAAATTAAATTGAAATTTCGCACACAATGTACAACAAAAAAAAAAACTACATCAAAAATGTTTTATCCCCCATATCTTTTCATTTCCTTTCCTTCTATACATTTTACATTTTTTTTTTGTATAATAAATGAATAATTCTAACATTAACATACAAATGTATATGTATGCATGTAAATATATATGTACATTGGTTGGTATATGTATATGTACCTAAATAAATATTGACCAGAGATTTAGGCTATAGAAAATGAATGAATTTAAATTATTTTTTTCAGGGTTAAATTAACTATGAAAATGGAATCTTGAAAGAAAGATAATTAATATTGATTTTGTTTTCAAATTGAATTTTCCCGAAAAATGCAAATAAAAACAACAACAAAAAAAATGAAATTGTCTAGTAATGAAATTCATGAGATTATAAGTCTACTGAATACTGACTACCAAGTAGTAAGACAGTCAATTATCATAGGAATTCATTTGATTTGATTTCGAAATGTGATTGACTTAAAACACATAAAATTTTCAATGACAATATGTTACTAAGTACTGGCATCTAAATATCCATACATACATGAATCTTTAAAAGAAATATTTCTGACTGGTACCGTACCACCCACAGTATTCTGAAAAGAATTTTAACTTTTTCACTTATTTTATTTAAATAATTTTAAATAAAATATTTTTGAAAAAATTTGAAAATACTCGTATGTACACATGTATATATAAAATGTCATTCGCATTATAAAAATCCTATTATGGAATTTTCTTGCTAAGGTAAACATAAAATAATTCACATAATTTACAGTAATGTCAACCCAACATTTTTAAAATATTTTTCCAAATAAAATAATAATAATTCAGCACAATAATTACAATTACTTGTTACTGCTCTTGTACAATTTCATTATTCGTACACTCTTCTCGTTTGAATTTTGCGTATCATCATCATAAAAGGATACTACCGCATCATACTACTATACATACTATATGATCATAAAATTACTATGAAGACATTAAAATCATCTAACAAATTACGTTTGCTCAAATACTCATAATTATAAAAATGATGTATTATAATAGTATTAAATGATATAAAATTATGTGGAAATTGTATGATATTTTATTTCATTATACAGATTTTTGGGACATACTATCATTTTATCATATTTTCCTTTTTGTATATAGCAAATGTTATACTATATATTATGCACATCACTCTATTCCACAACAAAAATTATACTTTACATTAAACTGCTATTGCTATACTGTTCCTTGCTATTACAATAAAAGATATGAAATATTATACGTATTTTTGTTAACATTATGAACTCATTATATAGTACATATTTTGATATTTTTATCTATCCTCATAAACATTACATTAAATTATTTATTATAGATAAATTTAATATTATGAATAATAACTTCTTACAAAATAAAAAAAAAAAAGAAGACAAAGAAAAATATTAGATATAAAGATATAAGAAAAAAAAAACTATTTAAGGCATACTAAAGTAAAATGAATGCTTTCATTTAAAATTTAATTAAATTTAAGTTTGTTCAAGAATATCGTTTATTTTTAAATCTCTGAAATGAAATTTTTTCTGAAATTTTTCTTTGTACATACATACATACATTTTTAATATTTATATAGGTAGATAAATACGTAACACACGTATACGTATTATACTTGTATATTATGCTTTTATCCATTCATACTCGTATTTAAGTGATTTAAGTGTTTGAGTTTGAAACAAATTTAAATTATAATAACAATAATCGTAATAATAAAGTAGAAGATGATAAAAAATAAATTTTATTGTCTGTATGAAATATAAGTAAAATTAAATACATATATACATTAGATCCTTTAAAGAATATATGAGTAAATAAATATTGGAAGATGCTAGAAGCATAATAATAAAATTAAATACATTACATAGACTGTATAGTCTATGTCTATGTAGAATAAATTATATACTTAGTTTTACGGTTTTACCATGTTTTACTTTAAAATACTATAAGTACTTGTATATATAAGGAAATTTTTTATAGATAAAAGATTGTGATAGAAAAAGTTATATAAAGTTATTATAAAAGGATTTTTATTTTAATGTTTGAATTTTCAAAATTACAGACGAGTATAAAATATACACACGAGTATAATATTGTGCATTGCACATATGTACATAGTAAATGTTACAATGTTGTTATGTTAACTAATGTATCATATCTTCAAATCGACCCTTTTTTGTCTATACTTATATGTATATAATGATGGGTTCATGAGTATGTATGCTTCATTTAGGCACGTAGTAAATAATTATATTATGATCACTTTAAAATAAAATTACTTTTGAATTAGAAACTAAAATTTTCTGTTTGTTACATTTTTATATAAATTATGCTTGGAAAATTATAGCCTCAATTATACTTAATTATTATTTTAATTTATGAATCCTTTTGTTTATTTTTTTTTTTTTGAAATCTTTTAATTTTCTAAACTAAGTATTAAATAAATTTGTGTTTTTTTTTCAGATGCTTTCAGTTAATCAAATTTTAGGTAGAAGGGTAATAAGTTATGTACGATTTTATTATTATCATTTTTTGTTGAAAATAATTCGTGTGGAAAATAAAAATTTTTATTGTTGTTGCTTTTGTACAATAAATAAAAATTTTAAATTAAATAAGGTATATATACATTTTTCTTTCTTTTTTTTCATCATTTACTACTATTATTTTATATTTTATTCACATTTCAGATAAAATTAATTTTTTTTTGTTTTTTTTTTTTGAAGATGAAAGTACATATAAAAACTAAAAAGTTAAAATTGAATTTTAAATCAGAAAAGAAAATCAACTTAAAAATAATATTATTTAAATATGAATTTAAGTTAAAATTTAATTAAATTTAGTGGCTAATTTGATTTACTTGTGATATTGATTTGAAAACATTAAATATTTCCTATTTCATGTACCTACTTACATTTCTGTTTCTGTTTTTCTTGCGGCAAGAAAAATAAAAAAAGGAAAAACTAATAAATGCATATACATATATGTGTAGGTGTGTTTTCATGTAATTCTTTTTTTTTTCACAAATTTTTAATTGAAGTGCATTACAAGGATACAAAAACATTATGTCGTATACGTACGTAAGCATCATTATGTGAGTATACATTATGTGTACATGTACGTCATACGAGTACATCAAACACACACTTCTTAAATTAGATTGTAAAATACTCGTCTGTACATAGGTAACACATTTAGATAATGAAAAAACTTTTTAAATCTCTTTCTAGTTCCTTTTTTGTTATTGAATTTTTTTTTTTTTGATGAACTTTCTAATGTTTTTTTTCTATTCTTTTTTTTTATTTTGCTAGCACATAAAAAAAATACTTATAAAAATATGTACAGCAACATACTATGATACTTATACCTATGTATATAAACATTTTTGTTCTTGACTATGACTTGACTTGACTATACAAAAACCTAAATAAACAAACAATCTAAAAAATAAAAAAAAAAATAAAAACATTGATAAAAATTAAAAACTAAAAATAAACTATAAAATTGAAGAAAAATGTTATTTATAAAACGATTTTCACGAAATGAAATTTCAAAAATTTTGATTTCATTTCTCCTCATTCTTGAAATGAAATTTTTTTATAAATTTTTCTTTACTGTTTTTTTCCTTCGAAATATAGTACATAATAATAAAATTATAGTATATTTAAAAAAAAGGACTCTTTTATATGTAATTTATAATATGTGGATGGCGATATAAATGCATGTACTATACAAGCTACAAATATATGTACACATAACTTACATTATGTCTATAAGTATATGTATACATACACCTACTTACAAGTGCATTTATATACTATATCGCTATGGTCTATTGTAGAGTGTATGGTTGTGTTGATATTATTTTATAATGATTTATTTTTGTTTTAATTTTTTTAAGTTTTTAGTTTTTATTCTCTTAAAATAAAAACATTGAAAATACGTATACATTTAACAACGTAAAAAATATTGTATAATATACATGCTTTGTATGTATGTACATATGTATACATATATAAACTCGTAGCTTGTATCTCGTAAAGCATGTAATTTCTTTTATTAGGATATATACGTAAATAAATATACGTAAGACACTATATGGTCGTTCGTATTCGTCCACACAGAATAATGTAATTTATTTTGTTTACACATATCTATATGTACGTACAATGACATTAATACTACTCTCTTATGTTATTTACTGTTATTTTTGTGTCTTATTCTACTCATTATTATTATTATTATTTTTTTTTATTTTTTTTACTTTTTTTATTCATTTATTTATATTTTTATTTAGCTTCAGGTTAAATAATACTTCAGATTATACCTACTACGAGTATATATACATACTCGTATAGCCAGCATACTTATTTTAATATGATTTTATTTGATATTTTTATTGGTTTTGATATTTTGTTTTGTTAACATTATTAAATTTTTCGTTTAAAATTTCATAATTTCTTATTAAGACTTTTATGTGTTTTTAAAGATAGGTATTTTATTATTTTTATCTTGTTTTGATTTATTATTTACATTTAATTTTGTTCAATTTATTTTTATCTGTGTACATAAATATCTTTATATCGTCTACAAATTCATATATGTACATCATACGATATTCGAGTATGTATAAAATTTTTGACTTTCTAACTCCTTCCATATGTCTTTATTCATTGTACTATTTATTTAATTTTTTTTATTTTCTTTTTTTCAAATTTACGCTAAAAATAATTTTTTACACTACTTTCACGTTAGTTACTTTTTTACTTTTGTTTAGTTCTAGGGTTCTAGTCCTTGTTTTTTTAGTTAGCTGTACACACATGTTACCTTTACAATTCTGTGTTTTTCTATTATGCACTTTGTAAAGCAAAAAAAAAAATTTTTTTTTAATTATATTTATGCATGCAAGTGAATATAAATCCGTAAATATATATGTATGTATACATTTTTAAGAATTAAAACACTTACTAAAATGAAAATCATAAACTGTCAACGAATAAAACAATGTAGAACAGATAAAAAATATTTGAAATTTTTTCTACGAAACTATAAATAAAATAGGTGCACATTAACTTGTACATTATTCAAAATTTTAAGTTATAACTTTTACAAATTGTTGAAAGATAAAAGTCTTTTTCCTTCACTTTTTTTTTTTGTTATTTTTAAATTTAAACAGAAAATATGTAAAACATGCAAAAATTATTTATCATTTAAATTATATGACGCCTTATTATTAAACAAAATACGTATGAGAGGATATATATGAACAAATTTTTACTCGTACATATCTTATATAATTCACTTTAAATTCGTAAAAGTATACAATTTATGTTGCATAAAAAATTATCATTAATAATTGTATTTTCAGTTCACAACTCTTTTATTTTCATTTTTCTTTGTAGTTTTTGCTAACTTTTTTTTTCGAAATTTTAATATTTTGAATTTCTAAAAAACAGAAGATTTCAATTTAAAAAACAATAATACTCTTTACATTAAAAATTTGCACGTTTATGAATTATGTCCACATTTTGTTCGTGTGCACATTAGTAAGTACTAAGAAATTTCGAATGAGTGTACAAACATTTTTAACGTTTGTACATTTTCTTTATTTCTTGTTTTTTTTTTTTTTTTTTTTGTTTTATTTCAATGTTAAACTCTTATGTGTGTCGTATTATTGAGAATCATTTTTAATTATTTCTAATTATGTGTGTATCTACAAATATATTCGTAGAATTGTTCGTGTAAAATAGAAAATAAATATTTTGAAATCCATTATCATTTACATAAAATTATTTCAATTTATCCTTTTTTTCAAAACCAATTTTTTTTTGAATTTTCAATTTACTTTTTCAATATACACCTCAAAGTGTTTTTTAAAAAAAAAAAACACATTTTTATTTTAATTTTCATAGTAATTTTTTTCATGTTTAAATTTAATTAAGGATAGAATTATTTAAAAATAATTTTTTAATATTTTTTTTTTATTTATTCACATAAAATATAATAAAGATACATGCAATCGGAAAAATAAATTTTAAAGAAAAAAATGAAAAAAAATAAAAATAAAAATTGAAAAAAAAAATAAAAACAAACTAAAACATTATCGATGATAAGCACGTAAACAATTTGATTTTAATCGAATAAATGAATGAATGATATTTGATAAATAATAATAAATAAAATAAGTAAATGAAAATTTATGTACGTTTGTAAATTACATATGTACACAAAGAAACATTTTATACTTATTACAGTATATAATATATGTACACACACACTATATTTACATATATATATATATATATAGAAAGAAAATATTCACTAGATTATTTATTATATTTTGTATATCTGTATGTATATGTAATGTTTAATTTTTAAAACTATTATAAGTCGCGTCTAAACAAGAAGACGGATTGTTTTGAACTGAAAAGTTTTATGTTTTATAACATCTGAAGCTTTTCTTCTTTGTTTTTTTTTTCTTCGTAAGTGAAAATATTACCAAAAAAAAAAAGGAAAACAACGATTTTTTTTTTTTATGTGTTTCTTTCTATATATTATAGTAATTCAAAAATATAACAAAAACCAAAATATAATAAATTGTGTGACTTGTAAACACACTCGTAAATATAAATTGAATGAAAGGATAACATCAGCAGTATTGCAGTATTCAGTATTATAATAAAGTTTTCATTCAATAAAAAAGCTTTTTTTTTTATTTCGTTTTTAGAAAAAGGAGAAAAATGATGTTGAAAATGAAAATTCCTCGAAAAATTTTCATTTTTCTCCGATATAGGTAATAAAAAATATTGTAATTGTAACGATATTTTAGACAGTTTATGAACGTTATAAAGTTTTCGAGTGTTTTTTTTGTTTTTTGTCAATTGAAATCGAATCTAAATTTTAACACAATTCTAGAGCTCTAGAGGATATAGACAGGACCATCAGAATATATTCATATTTATGAGCATAAACTTATGTACTCACATAATGGGCTATATAAGTACTAAGAGTACTTATACTCGAACATATAGTAAACCAATTTTCAGTAAAATAAACGTTGGTAATAAATAAAATGAATTGATTATGTATACCATATGTGCATATATGTACATATGTATGTATGTAAGTCTATATATTACGTAAATATATACTCAACTAGATATTCATGCATATACACTAACACTTATTATATGAAAATAATTATAAAGGGTACGGGTATTATGTAATATGATAATTTAATTGATTACATTGCAGTGTAAATGACATTTGTTTCATACTAACATACCACCATATACACACATTTATTTAATGTATTATGAGAGGTCGATTATGTGTATGCGTTTTACAAACAACATTAGAATAAGTATATCAAGACTAAACATATGCATATTTAGATACATATATGCATATACATATATGCACACAGACATTATAAATATGTAAATTTTATCCATGTAGGTATATGTGCAACATAATTTTGTTATAAAATGATCCCTTTATTAAAGGTTTTAAATTTCATAATAATTATGGTTGCTGTTATTAATTTAGATAGTATTTATACACTCGTAATGTTATATTGTACCTAAGTATTTTTTAGTTTATCCTTCCGATTGAAATCGATCTTTCATTACTCGTATATGAATGTTTTTTTTTTTTATTTTTTGCGAATATTACATGCATCGATTTAATTACTTTCGAATTTTCTTAAATTAAAAAAGATAATTAAAATTAAAAAAGATAAATTTCGAATAAACCATAATATTTTCGAATTAATAATTTTATTATTCTTTAATTTTTTTGTTATTTAAAATAAAAATTTACAGTATAAACGAAGTAAAAAAATTTTTAAATGATAGAAGAAAACAAAACTATACAACACTAATCAATTCATTGAAATCATTTTTATGAAAATTTATTTTATTAAAATTTCTTTCTTCTTTCTTTCTTAACAGAATGATAGACACTAGCCCATATAAATTCATCCTCTTTGTATATATTTGGAGGAAATAGACCGAAGGGGTGGCCAAAAAGCAGTTGGTGGACGCAATAGGAAAGGACCTAGATAAGCTACAAACGATCAATTGGAAAAAGAAATCCACAGATAGGCGAACAGTGACGACTTTTCCTCGTATTTTTATTGTATTTCAAAGAATCATTTAGAAAACTTTTCTGTAAAATTTCGAGAATATATTTAATGTCTGTGTCAATACCATAATATTTTTCATTGATCCTTTTCATTTTGAAATGGTGAGATAAAACTAATTATGTGCACTAAATAACTTCATTCATATAATAACGTACATGAATAAACTATTGTACATATCTATAGAATTAAATAAATCTAGAATCTAGAAATCACTTCAGTAAATATTGACAAGGAATTTTAAACCACTTTCTAATCTTAATAATCCAAAATAGTATTCTGATTATTTTGTTATGCATTTTGAAAACTAATCTTATTTTAATCACCAATGTAATTAGATAGAAGAGAAAAAAAATTTTAAACAGTTTTTGGAATAAAATTTAAAACAATTAATATTTTAAGGATAACACTACATGTAATACACAAATCGTTTATAAATAGTTATGCATGTTTAGCCAGACATATATGGACATTAAATTACTTGGTAAGATTTTATTAATTATCTAACGGTTTTTTAACGGTTACAACGTCTTTTAATATATTTTTAACGTTTTTTAAAGAAAGTTTCAGATTGAAGAGATAAAATTTTTCTCTTAAAATACCTAAATACTATTTCATGTACCACATGTGTTATTGTCCTGCGCATAATTGATAGAGAATCCAAAATTATAACGATAATTTCGAAATAAATCACGTGATAAACGGGTTAATTTCACTGTTTACATTATTAAAAGCTTTCAGAACACAAATTTTTTCAATCTATTCTCGTCTTTCTGTTGTTTTGTATGAATTTTAATTGCAAATTCAATTGTATTTTGTGTTTTGTTTTCATTTTCAAATTATTTTTTCTCTTTGTTTACAATAAAACACTTTCACATGTTGTTATTTAAAGCATTTTAAATTATAAAACATATGATGTACATAATTTTTATGCAATATTCAAATGAAATGTGACAAATACATATATGATGTATATTCATTTAGAATTTATAATTGGTCAATGAAATATCAAAAATTGAAATGATTCATTTGGAATTTTAATAACGGTATTCTTTTGATTCATTTTAAATTTTTCACTTAACATTTCATTATACTTTAAATTAATGTAACTTTAAGTAAATATTGTTTCGAACATTACATTTACATATAATTTTCTGTAAAAGAAAACTTTAAAAATATGTATTTAAATAATTTGATTTTGATTCATTTTAACAAAGAATATTTACGAGTATATCAGAAAAGGATACATTTTCATAAATGTAAATATTTTCGTATTTTCTGATAGATTTTCTCAATTTAAAAAAATAATATGATTGACAAGGCCTAATTTTGTTTTCAGTTAATTCATGTACTTTATTTTGTCAACATTTAGGGTTATATTCACCAACCAAGATTATCTTTTATTTGAGATAAACTGTATTCATCAACCTCGATTATACAATATTCGGATATTTTTAAGACAACATGGGAGTGGTGCTATAAATATCGTTTAAACATAACCTTGTTATTAAAAGCAAGAGTGCAGCAGTCATATATAATAGTTAGTAAGCCTTCATAATAAAAATACTAACTTTTCGCAATCAGATAATATGTTTTACACTCCGAAAATAAAGTCCGGTTTATTTAAGTTGGATGAATAAGTTGAAATTATGCCAGGCTAAAATATATTCGACGGATAATCTTGGTTGATGAATACGACCATTATAGATGGATTAGATGTGTAAGCAAATGTGTACATATGTATCTCCCATCTTCAATGTCTAATGAACAACAAACCAATGTCTGTAAGTACATATGATTTTTTTTCTTTTGATTTATCTCATTCAAGAAATATTTTCATATATATATTTGTGTATATTACAATATCAATCATAATCAATCAATATTATGTTTGTCTGTAACTACAGTAGTATAGCTCCAGAGCTACTTAAATGAACAAACAACACAAACTGGTAATTCTAAGTAAGAAAAATAATTTTTTTGTTTGTCTGTTTCTATATTTTCAATGGGAAAATTTAACACAATGATTTTCGAAGCAAATAATTCTTATTTATCATTTGTACATAAATTCAGATTAGTATAAATCGGTATATCGATATATATATAAAGAGATTCATTCATTTGGCGCTGCTTTAATCATTTAGCACTTTCATTTAAAAATTTTATCAAATATGTGAAGGTATGTGCTTAATAAAATATAAGGTATAGGACCACTATGACTTAATTTCATATAGAAAGCAGAAGTGTAAATAAAAAAATAATATTAAATAAAAAGTTGTAAAGGAATAAAATTTGTGATCACTTGTATAAAGGTTTCTGAAAATTGGTGAAATAGAATTAAATTTAATTTGATTCTTTTTTTTTTTTTGTGAAAGATAATTTTAGATTATTTTGATCAAAATTGCCTTTTCAAATAAATTTTCATATACATATGTATGTCGTGAAAGATATATTTGGAAGTGAAAAAATGTGTATAAATTCTAAATATCTGATTTTGACATTTAGAAATTTTATGCACATTTCAATTGCATAATAATTGATATCCTTCATAAGCCAATGCGGTTAATTAAATAAAAAATAAATCAAACGGTAAATAAATTTAATGGTAAACAATAAATATGCTAAAAATATAAATTTACGTGTAGAAATGAAAAGCATTGATATATTGCATTACACAAAACACTTTAGACATCAACTGCCATTTTCTATCCAACATTGTAGTAGGCATAAAATATTTTTCAAATTCAGAAATTATATTTATTTACAGAAAATTCCCAAATGTTATTTAAATTATAAAATCACTGATGCATTTTTTATATTAAAATTTCAATTCCCAAAAAACAAAATACAATATTCGCATTCATAAAATTGAAATCGTAACATTATACGAGTAATGTTATTTTTAATATTAAAATTGATTACTCTCTAAACAAATTAACTCATCACATAATACTCTAATATTGGTTTAAACTGCATAAATATGTGAAATATGAGTGGGGGATATCATTAATGAAAATATGATCATAATTTATCGAAATTAAACCACACAAAATATGCCTATATACGTAATTGTATATAATAAACATACATATGTATGTATATCATATGAATGATGTATACACTAATAACTACAAGTTGCATACACATACTCGTAAATGTCTGTATTTATGTACAATTCATATTGGAAAAATTTTTATCTGTTTCAAAATAATCAGGAAAATTTAAAAATTTTTTTTTGTTTTATTTTCAACAATTAATCTGATACCATAGTGTATTCGTCACGTTTATAAATTTTCATAATTTTATTATATGTATAATTATATTTTTTTTTTTTCAATAATATAACAATTAATACTGTACATATTATCCTTTATAAAATGTAATATAAAAAAAAAAAACTTAACATTATATACTCATATAATTTTATATATGTATGTACCACTACCCCCACAAACACGCACACATTTAATTACACATTTAATCAATATATAAAACATGTTCAATTTAAATTTACATTATTTAGCTTTTAAATTGAATACCAAACAAAACAAAAAAAAAAAAATAAAAATAATAATAAAATCGTGCAACAAAAGGATAAAATATTCATTTGATAATCCACATAAAAATGAACAATATCATAAATTGATGTGATACAATGTAAAAAAAAAAAATTGTATGTATGTGTGTATATCAATCATTTGTACATAAATAGGTAAACCCATTATAGTACATAATTATTTGTTAGTGTAGTGTGCAGGTGCAGTATAATAAATTTATATAAAAATTCATAAATTAAAATAAAAGCTTAAATAATAAAATGTTAACATATGTAGGTATGTAATATAAAAATTTATTCACACTTTTAAGCACATACATTCGTACTATATGGAAATATAAGCACAAAAAATGTATAAATTATATTCGAAAATTCATTTTTATAATATAATTTGAACAATTTTTTTTAACAATATAACACTTTTATCATGACATATAAACAGTTATGGATGAATTCATGTTTGCAGTTCTACAAATTAGTTTGATTGCAGTTTTCTCAGATGTAAAATGATATCTGCAAACGAATACGAAGAAAAAAAGAAAGCGTCAATCATAGAGAATGAAAATGAAAATGTCGTTTCGTTTCTAACATTTTTTTTTTTCAATTTTCCATAATTTAAATCTATTATGAATGTTTAATAAAATATTTGAAAATTATTTTTATTTTGATTTTGAAAGCTGACATAGGAAACTTTGGAAAAAATAACGAATGTTAAAGCGTAACATTTGGTTAATTATAATGGCATCGATAACACTCTAAGTAACAAACAATACAAATTTCACAAAAGTGAGGTTATGTGCTTATGTTACTTAATGTCATGTACGCTCTTGATCGTACTGCTTATGTCAAGCTTACCTATGTTTAAAGAAATTTTAAAGAAGGACAGCGATGTTAATTATAATTTAACTGTGTTTGTAGTACGACATAAATGTCATGGTCTATGTCACCCATATAGTTATAGATGAACTTTTAGAACTGAAAATCCAGTACTCCAATCAAGATTCTGTAAACATGAACTCGCCCTATCTCACATTGTGTTTAATTACTAACATATGCATTTTCGATTATATTATAACGTATTCAAGTTTAAAAAAATACTATTTTTTTATTTATAACATTTGCAATGCTTTTGCATACTTTTTTTTAATTATAGTTAAAAATAACCATAAAAATCTTATAATATTTTATATTATTAATCGCATTTTAATTAAATCGCATTTGATATCCATAAATGCCTATAAAAAATATATTAAAATTTAAAAAATATTAATTACACTTTCAACATACACTACTTAATATATGCATATAATATGTACACTATATATAAATAAATTTATATTAATTTTTATGGGCAAAAGTATGACTACAATATTTTTCTACTTTTTCATAAATTTTCCAATAAAAACGAATAAATCATGTACACGGTATCCAGTATGCCTCAATTCTTTTTTTAATTTAAATATTTTTTCGTTTTTAGCTTTGTATCTTTTAATTTGTCATATTAATTTAAAAAAAAAAAATTATTTTCATTTACACATTATATATGTACATATATGTAAGTACTTTGAAAAATTTCGAAAGATTTCAATTTATAGTATTGACATACTGTCAAAAAATATTTACGTGAAATATAAAGATCAATAAGAAAAATTGTTTTTTTTTTTAATTAATTGTATTTACTAATTAATTATTTATTTCTTTATTTTGTATCAATTTATTGATGAAATTTTAAGTTTATTTTTTAATTAATTTGTGACTTCTATAAGCGTAAACTTCGAAATCAAAGTGAAATTAAATTATATACCACTTGTATTCAAAAAATAAAGTGAGTTTTCCATTTAAATCATGGTGACTAAACGAAACGATTACATTTTTTGCCTTTAGTGACCTGATAGACGTATGTGCTAAATTTCGTGTCAATATTTTAAGTAAGTAGTTAATGAGATATGCTTGATTATTTTCGTACAAAAAAAAATTCAATCTTCAATTTTTAAATTAAGTGAACAAGTTAAGGTACGTTTACAATTCAGCCCTGATTACATTCTACATGGTTCCACGTTAGATTTTTCACACATTCTTCAAGAAATCGCTATCCATTTTCCGCCCAGCTCAGACTAATCCGGAGTGAGATTGAAATTAGGTTGTATTTCTAATCTCATGCTGCCAATAGGTGAAATTAAAATGAAAATTTGTGTACGAATACCAATGTTTCCATATAAAATAACATACGGTAATCTATACGCTGAATTTTGAATATCGTCTAATCTCGCACGTAATCTGGGCTGAATTGTACTACTTATTAGGGTACTACTTGGTACTACTAACCTCCAAAGACAAAAATTCTAATCGTTTGCTTTTGTCCCCATGATATCAATGGAAAATACATCTCTTTTTTTAACACAGTATTATATAAATAAATTTGATGTTGTTGCACTGGTATAGCTTACACATTTAAGCGTAGTCATTTTCTTATATACTAAATTTTCTTTTATTACATTTTTTCAAATAAAGTTCTAATCAATTTACGATCATAGATGAATAAAAATCAATAATAAATTAGAATTAGTTAAGTATACTATATAAAATAATGAATTTCAGTAGTAAACTAAATTATATTCTATTCGAAACATTATTATTATTATTATTATTATTATCACACATATAGAAAACATATCATTAATAATTACATTTTGCGTAATATGTGAATGTATTCAATTTATATTATGAATACGATTGCCATTCACTATAAATGAAGGTAGGCAAATTTTTTATGAATTCATATAAATTTTTTGTTGTCTTTTCATGGTTTTATATAAAATCGATTTTCATACAGTATATAATTATTTTATATGTACGTACATAAACATATTTCATACTTGTATGCAATGTACATACATATATACATATAAATTAAATATGAAAAATTGCATTTAACATTACATAATAATATATAGTAATAATAAAAGCCTTCAAATATGTATATATGTACTCATATGTATAATATATAGGCACATATTTATGTACATACTATCATACATACATATATTGTATAAAAATCGATAATTCAATGTTGTAGAAATTTTCATTACACATATATTAATCATATTGTATACAGTCTATCAGATCTTTATATAAATTTTATAACGTATTATGTGACTTTAAGAAGAACCGATTTAATTTAAAATGGAATCAAAATCATTCGTGTGATATTATTTGACCTACACTACGAGTAATATGATAAATTTGAATATCGTACATATTTAATGTGTAATGTATACATACCATATAGATTATCTCGAATTCTGAGAATTTTAATTTCCTTAATTATAACACAGACAGTATTCTTACCTGAAAATGAAATCAAAATTAAATTATTTAATGAAAATCATATACAGAACGATAGGTAATTTCATATTTAATTTGTTTAATTTAGAAGAAAAAATATAACAGAATATGATTATATGATTATAATAATTATCAAATTTCAGTTAAACATAAAGTCAGTTCAGTTCAGTCAGTTCAGTTAATTTCAGTCATTCATAAGAACTCCGATATGTTTTCGAAGCTACTTGCAAAGCCAAGAGATTTTATGGATATCACTTTCCATACTGATAACTAGAAAGAAACTGAAAAGCACTAAATTATCTTTGCTAAAAATGATCAGACATTTATTTTTGACTATAAATTAAATAAAATACAAAATTTCGATAAATAAATAATTTTAAAGTAAGTACTAGATGCTTTAATTCATTTTATTTCTTGTCTATATAAATGAAAATACGTTTTTGGTTGGTAAGTCAAAAGAAAAAACAATCGTTTCATCGTAGAATTAATTAATCATAATTTAAGAATATATTAGTAAGCATATTGTTATTTAATTGTTCTGAAGTTATTTATTTCTTATAGTGCACTCTTTTGTGTAAACATAATAAGTTCACTTTCATTTAAAAAAAAAATTAAATTAAATATTAAATATTAATAATCTCTTACAACAGCTCACATAAATATTTTCTTGTAATATTTATGTTTTCACTTAAATTATGCATTAATATAATCTAATCTTTAAAAAAGAATATAAGTAGTAGAAGTTTTGGGTGTATAATATTCTGTTGCAGTGTATACTAGAAAATATCAATAAATCTTATAAAAATCCATATAAATAAAAAAAAAGCTAAAGTAAAAATATAAACAAACCAGTATACACACATCTCATATAAATTGTAAAAGGATACACTGCTACGAAATCATACAGAATGAATAAATAAACTTGTATACTAGCCGTATATATACTAAATTCACTATGTGGTTGTGTAGTATAGAAAAAGGAAAAAACAAAACAAAAATTACTAAGTTTAACGAGTAGACAAATATGTAACCTATGCTATACAGAACAGACTAAAGTAAATAGTAAAATTTCACAGAATATTACTCTTTTGAAACATTATGATGATGAATAATAATTATTTTTAAAAATACAATGTATTTAACTCGTATATTATATAGTAATAATATTCTGAAAAGTTTTAATATGAAAACTTTAAATTACAAAGTTATGGAACATTATATGGCTTATAATATTATATTATAGTTAAGTCATTCTTATTAAATAAGGACAAAAGAAAAACATATAACATATAATGTATTTACTCGTAAAAGTTAAGAAATAATTTACTATTACAAGTTCAATGTACCATTCTACAACATACGTACTTTCATTTCATATATATTATGAAAATATTGTATCAGTTATGGATGTAGAATAAAATTGGAAAATCCATTATTATGAAATTTATAAATAAAAAAAAAATTTTTTCTTCAAAGAAAAGGATAAACCTTTTTTTACATATTTTTAAATTTCTATGAAAATAATTATATGAAATTTTACAAACAAAAATTCTGTACAAATTTTCTTCATGAAATCTGTATATTGTGTAGTAGCACTCAACAATCTTCTCATTTGAATTTCAAAATGATTTAAATAAATTTCATTTTGAAGAAATATTCAAATCATTTTATTCTAATCAATAATAATATAAAATTGATTTTCTTTTTCTACTTATGTATGTACTTGAAATTTAAATTAAAACCTTTCAAATTTACAAATTGATTTCAATATCAAATGTTTTACCTCAAAAACGATTCAAATTAATATTGAATGAATTTCTAATTTTTTTCACCAGATTTTTGTTTATTTTTCTTGTTGAAATATTTCTAACTTTCAAGTGTGTATACAAATAATAATTATGTATTATGATAATCAAATGTTTAAAATTCGTAGTATTAATAATAGTCAATTTCAATTTTTGACACTAAAAAGGATCACATCCTCAATTTTACTACAAATACCTAATAATGTTTTTGAAATTTTACATTGGAAATTTCCTTAAAATTAAATTTTTTTTATTCTTGATATATTTTATCCTTATATGTAAAACTATAATACCTAGTTTCTTAGCCCTTTATGTTATCTATGATTGTGTATACAATAAATAGAAATTCATTTTCAAATTCCTTAAATCTTGTACATTAGGTAGGACTACACTATAGTATTGCAGGACGAAATACTATGATAACCAGAATCAAATTATTTAAATTTCTCTTAACATATCGGGCTAAGGCGGCGTTAGGATTTAACCCTCAGGAGAACAGAATTAAGGGTAGGCCAAAGACCACATGGAGGCGAACAATAATTACTGAACTGAAAGAAGTGGGCTATAAATGGAAAAAGGTATCGCACATGAACGGGTCCGATGGAATAAGATATTGGAAACCGTATGCTCCAGAGGGAGTGAAGCGGATTAATAATATCGAGTTGTAATTATACCAAATAGTATATTATATTTATTTTTTATTCGAATATCTAATAGAAAATTCCATAAGTAACAACAACGTACAATCAGGTAATTGCAATTATAATTCATATTAAGATTTCAAATTTCGTTAAAAATGAAACCGAGAACACATTTTCGTTCATTCCCGTACATTTTACTTAACTATATTACTTAAAAATATCAATTCAATAAATATTTCAACGTTCAAGCATTATCATCTCATTAATTTCTTGTTCACATTAGTTCATCTTTATTTCAATATTCTAAATTTATCTCATGCTTATTATTTTACGTTAAATTCATTTTTTTTTTTTGACTTTTATTAAAAAATTGTCAACGCATTATTACTCATTTAACTTAGCAAAAATCAGAAGCAAAAAATTGAGTATTACGTTACGATAAATGAAAAATTGAAAAATGGAATTTGATATTATTTTATATTATCAATTTTTATTTATCAGTTAATATACTTCTTTATATATAAATATTCATTTTTATTAAAATTAATCAGAGATGTGACCTAATTATAGAATAAAATCAATCAGTAAGTGATATTTATAATGAATTAAAACGGTTAAAATGTAAATAGTTAAAGTTCTTATCTTTTCGCAAAGTTCAAAAGTAATACTATAAAATTTAATTTTTTCTACAGTTATAATTTTAGCAAAAACAATTCATATACATATGTATATTATATGTACATACGTATGTGGATATATGTATACCTTATTTGAAGAGACGAAATTCATCGCATCCGTAACATCATATTTGTCATTATTTTTCATATAAAGTAATCCTATTGAATCGAAACTTTTACATTTCCTTATGTTACTGTTCATTCGATCATTAAATTTCAAATTATCATAAACATTTAAATTATTTAAGTACAACGGATCATAACTACCACTCAAACGAAATGATTCTCTTTGTACATCATTCATATGTTTCAATTTACGATCATCTAAACTTTGTCGATATAAATTTCTTGGCTTATCGAAATTTGAATCAATGTTCATATCGAAATTTGAATGTACTAAATTATTTTTCTCGCTACGATAACGATTACGATAATGATTGCGACGTCGTACAACATCTACAGTAGTCGTTGAGGCTGATGATGTACTCATCATCAATGATGATTGTATTGTTGTTGTTGTTGTTGCTGTTGCTGCTGCTGTTTTTGTTGTATTTGAAGGTATTGTTTCTGTTGCTGTTATTGGAATTGTTTGTTCTGAATTTTCTAAAACACTACAACTACGTGCTATAGAGGGTGTTGTCACAGTCAAATCTTGATACGATAAACTTTGTTCTAGAAATTTTTCATAACTACCTAATTTATCGTAATCGATAAAACTAAGATTTTCATAACTGATCATATTATCAATTTCTTGAAGGCTATGCAATGAGGCACTCCATCTAGGATTCATATCCTTTTTTTTATCAGACGATGAATTACTAAATGTCCGTTTCAATGTAGATATTATCGTTACTGAACGTTTTTTAGGTTGATGAGATGATGATGAATCTTTTGTATTATCTGTATCTGTCTTATGATTTTCCTGTTTACTAGTTGCTTTTTTGATATTATTTGATTCAATATTTCTTGTCGGAGATTTTTCATTTCTCTCAATTTCTTCACTTAATTGTTCTAATTTTGGTTGCTCGATAACACTTCTTTTGGGTCGTCTCAGTAGGATCATACTCCGACTACGTGTAAACTTATATGTTGGTTGCTCATCATATTCGTCATCATTATTAATATTTGGATTAGATAATCGAAGATTCTCTTTACTACCGGTTATGGAATTAAAAATTTTCGAAAGTTTCCGAGTCAAAAAGAAGCTATTTGATCTTTCAATTTTTTGATAGGGTGGGTGTTCATTTTCATGATTAGAACAATTAAACACTGGCACTGTTGTTGCTGATGTTGTTGTTGTTGTTTTGGAAGATTTTGACGTTATCACTGATGGTGATGATGATGATGATGACGAATTCACCACTTTGTGTGGTGAATTTGAACATTTTTCATTTGCTTTTGTTCGTTTATCATTACTACTATTATCAGATGTTGTGATTGTAAGATTTTTATAAAATTGTTTTGCTAATGATCCTCTACGTTGATTTTTTGATTTTATTAAATCATTTTTTGAATTATTTATATTTGTTGCATTCGTTATTGACGTTTCATTTGTTGCTAATGAATTCAAATTCGAAGACTGTTGCTGATATTGAGGTATTGAATTTTGACGTGATCTCAATATCTTTGATTGTTTATGCACTTTTATTGATTTTCTAATACTGTGATCATTCATTTTTATGGATTTTTTTTTCTTTTTCTTAAAATAACAATAAATACACTTGTATCAATAAATATACGTATTCGTATGTAGGTATATGTAAATAAATTAACAAAAACAAAAAAACAAAATAAATTAAATAAAAGAAAAAGAAAAAACCCGAAAGCCGAGATTGTAAATTCAAGATCACACCTTGATGACTAATGTAATAAACACACGTGTTTTCTATAAATATATGTATATTTTACATACTCGTATTGTGTATACATATATGCATAACTAAGATCATTAAACATATAAAACAAAATCAAAAAAAAACAGTAGGTAAAATATAAAACGATCGAAAATCTTCAATATTTATAATTTAACAAGATTACGTCAACATCAGAATTTTATTTTATTTAACACTTGCTTCATACACAAATCTATGTGATACATAGTACTCGTCGTGCATGCATATTCATGATCATGACTTATTTTATCACACACTCACTTCATTTTTTATGTAAAATTTTTTTTTTCGATTTTTTTTCAATTCACAAATTATATCCACTGGAAACATTTACACATTAGAGCTTTTGTATTATTATTTTGTTTTTTCTTAAATAAAAAGCTCTTCTCTTATCAAAATTAAATTTATAATCTGTTACACTTTATTATCATTTCACCTGTCATATACGATTACGAGTATATACACGAATTAATGTGTCTGCACACTACACTTTTAATTATGCATCTTTTCGAAACTCATTATTATTCGGTTTCAAATTGATCACACACATAATATTTAAAAAAAAAATGTTTCTTTTTTTAAAATTTTTCTTTTCATTTTTACATTTACAAACCGAAAATATCGTCAGACGATTGTTGAATCAAATTATTTCCATTTTAACGAGTAATGATCATTATTTTCAGTACGTACGTATATGACTTTTAAGTCAGATGACGAATTTGTCGTCGTTGTATTATTTTATCATATATTCATATATAGCCCCTAAAGTATTCATATCCACACATATGTTGTGCATTGTACACTCGTATTTCGTATATATACTGTACGCAACTATGTACTTGAAAATTTCGATTTTTTTTATCCGTTTTTACTTTTTTTTCATTTTTTTTTTAAGTTATTGCTGTTTTTTTTCTTGTTTTTATTAGTTTATGACTTTATTCATTTTTATTTTAATTAGGTATTTCTCGTATTTTTTGTTCTTTCCTAATTTTTTTTTATTTTTTGTCTCTCGTATATTATTATTCGTATAATGTATACTAAACTTTGTTTATTCCAACCAACTGTTGACAGATTTTATGTACAATAATGTGAATAGCAAGCAATTTAACTTTGTCGTACACCACAGTATAGTACAAGTCGAAAGTAAATTGAAATATTTGTACCTAGATATATACGTAAATATATGGGTGTATGTGTACGAATATTACTTGTGTATAAAATTATAATATAAATAAACAAAATAAAACAGAAATCAGTAACAAAACAAAAAGTAATAATGTATGAAAAAAAAAAAAACTGATAAGAATTCTAAGTTAGTAAGTAGCTGGCTAAGTACTTATGTATGTACATACATATGTACATATTCCCCACCGGTGGTTGGATATTATTATGTGTATTATTATTATTATTACTACAATATTAAATGAATAACAAAAAATATCAAAAGCAATACAAAACGATACTAGCAACAACAAGTAGTATCGGTACGTAATATTAGTAAGCAACAAATGTATATATACAATGTATATATGTATATATACAATAATTATAATCGTGTAGTGTTTTTATACTACTGTGTGTCTAGTATAACACGTTGATATACTTGCATACATACATATATTAATATAAAAATATTGACCATATATTAAACACATATTTATACGATCAAAAAAAAAGAAAACAGAAAGGTATTCAACAGGTACATGTCTCTTTTAAGAAGTAACAATAATGATCGTTTATCATTTGGAGTATGAAGAGAGAGGAAATGAACACATACCATACCATACCATAAACCATACCATAACCGAACCATACAATATGAATATACAATTTACGATATACGACAAAAACAAACAACATGTTATGTGCATATGTATGTACTCGTATAACATAACCTGAGATCGATCAATTTAGACGATATGTATCTATCTACTATAACAAATAATATTGTAATTATACACATATGTATACTCATATACATACTATAAGTAAATATGTATATGAATTTTGTATGTAAGTTGATACTTGTATCAACATTTATGCAAAAAAGAATTTGTTTTTTTTTTTTTATTGATCGCGATCAGTAACATAAGTAGCGTATATTGAAATGTTGTTTTTTTAATTTAAATTATTAGTCGTCGTTGATCTCATGCTTAATGATTCACATAATGTACTATTACTATGTACACATGCATATTTACGTACCATAATTATATACATTTGAAAATTGTTATTGTATAACGATTATATTATGATAATTTTCGAATATCGTTGCGATATTATTTTCATTTAATTATTTTTATTATTATTAAAAACTAAAATAAATAAAAGCAAAAGTGTGTCTGTACCTGTATTATAAAATTTGGATGGCAATATTTATAGTCACCCACCACGTATAATAATATAGATTATTATGTAGAGGAGAGAAATAGAGAGTTAAATAGAAAGAGAGTTTAAAAAATTTTTGTTATTTTTAAAAGATTACTTTTCTTTTCTAATTTTCAGTTATTTATTTGCAATAAAATGTTTTCACTATATGTGAAATAAAATTTTTGTGATAAGAACTTACAGAGAGAATAATATTAATATAAAATATAATACTTACACATTTGTACCTATATAAATATGCGAGTAAAAATTTTTGTAATTATTTTTTTTTTTATGTCATTTTGTCAGTTGTGTGTGTGTGCTTTTATTTTAATACAAAATATACAAGAGTAATTTTCAACAACACACAAAAACTCTAATAATCGTAAAATACCTAATATGTATTTCGATTTCAATTTGAGAATTTCTTATCAATTTTATTATCTGATATGTATGTACAAATATAGATACTTAAAAGTATATTATATATGTACATGTGTAGATGTATACATATACATATTACGTAAATATAAGTCTTTGTCGGTAGAATTTTTAATATTTACTTAAAAATATATTATTGTAATGACTTTTTAAATTTTCTTATTAAATAATACACAATTATGTATATACACAGTACATGTGCCATACGTACGTATGTATTTGCGAGTATATACTACATAATTATAATTAAATTAAATTTATTTTTTAATTATTTTTTAATTTAAACATGTATGTAGTATGTGTGTTTGTATATATGTACGATTTTATTGTACAAAATTTTATATAATTATGAGTATCTGTATTATATGATAAGATTAAAATTATTATCAAATAATTTTTACATTATATTAAGAACAACAAAATCAAAGACAAAACTTATTTTATACTTCTTATATATGTACATACGTATACCCAAAAATTAAGTAAATCAAAAATTTACAAATAACACGAATCTTTGATTCTTTGATATGTGGATAGAAGAAAATTTTTTGCATATGAATTAAAATTTTCATTTAATCAAAAAAGGAAAATTTTAAATTAACAATTTGAAATTTATGCTTTGTGATTTGTTCTTATTTGATTGAAAAATGTTACAGATAACATATAAAGTTGGTTCATAATTCATGCAGTGAAATGGAACACAGAGAATTAATTTCTGTAAATGTGTATAATTTTGAAAATATTTTCAATTTATAAAAAATACCCGCATATGCCTGCAATTTTCATATCTCAATAATATTTATCTTTTGTCAAGGATAAGTGTTACTTTTACATTATGTAAGTACATATGTAAATTTTCTTTATTTATTCATTTTTTTTTATAGTTGCTATTGCACTAAAAATAATTTCAAACATTTTAACATAGCATAGATATAGATACTATATAATATATACATATAATGTATTAACTCTCAACTGAAAAAGTGCGTATTACGTCACAGATAACATAGATAATATTCAAGAGAAAGATAAAATTATTAATGAATTATAAATGAAGAAAAAAATTTAAAATACAACATAATATTTTTTTTTAACATCTATACACAAACAAAATTTTTTTTAAATTTCTAATACACACATACAAATAGAATAAATATGTACATATATGTATGTATAACACTTAAATGTGATATTAAAAATTTGTAATTATCTAAAGTGTTTAGTGTTAAATGTTAATAGAACATGAATATTTTAAAAAAGAAGTTTAATTTTGAATTTGAATTTTTATTTTCTTTCATTTTAATAAGACAAAAAAAAAATAAATAAATACATAAATAAAATTTCAATTATATAAAGTGTTTTTATATTAAATAGTACATAATATATGCAAAAATTTATCTTAAACACAAGCATAGAAAAGAGAATTATATTCACAATGTGTGCTCGACTACTATGTATATTACCAAATATTAAAGAGAAATAATCGAGAGATAGAGATTTATTAATCCCATTTATACCAAAATATCACACTAAATATGAAATTATTTTCTATTTTATTTTTTGTAGTGGAAAATATATAAAAAGTAAAACAAATTAAAATATTTTTGATATTATTTTGATTATTTCAAATTGCAATGTACTCTTGTTTATTACTACATAGAGTAGTTCAATTAATCAAATCGACTTATGTCATACTCGTAATTATTTATCGATTTGAATTTAATTTTTTCTTTTTATTTCGATTCGAATCAATTTATACACTCAGTACTACATCAAAATGAGTTTGAAGTTATTCAAATCAATTTGTACCCTCAATACTACAGAATCAATTTGACATTAGTAAAATTTAACAAATGCTCATAATGAAAATTTCAGTTAAAAATAAAAGTTATAATTAAAAGAAAATTACATTATATATTAAAAAAAAAAAATAGTCAACAGAAATAAAAGATTTTCAGTTATAAATAAATAAAAATTAATTGAAATCATAACAATTATTGTTATGTCACGATATAAACGATTTTAAATTTTTTTTATTTTTCTTATAAACGAAAATGAAATGAAAACAAAAATTTGAATAAACATTTACAAAGTAAATATGTATGTAATATGGTAATATTTATACATAAAACAGTAAAGTTTAATAAATACATTAAATTAACATAAATACTTACATATATGTACGTGTATATACACACTAATCTCTTATAAACATTTACTTTTACGCTTTTACCAAAATTATACCTAGGTATCAAATTTGTAATTATATTCCAATTAATAAAACATTTTTTATATACTCAAGTATATAATCATCTAAAATCTAATGAATTATTATCGTTGTAAATGAATGAAATATCGGTATAAAGAAGAGCAGTGAACATATTCGACACAAACTTATAATTAAAATTCATTACACGAATTCACCTAATATTTCACCATAGACCATATAGCTAATTCTGTACATACCTTCACATTCACATTTTCATGGGTGGTGTATGAAAATAAGTCATAATCATTCTATTCTAATGTATCATGTATATATATACGTACACCATATCCTTTATACTTTTACTATAGACATACATTTTTTATACCATAGGTAAAAAACTTTTATTTTTAAATAAAAAAAAAAGTGAAAGTATTCTGCTCACGACTTAAAATTTTTAGAGATACTCGGATCGTATGTATAAGTATGAGTACAATAACTATACATATTTAAAAAAAAAAAAATGAAAATAAAGTCCTCATGAAAAGTTTTTAAATTATTTTTAGTAAATAAACATACGTGAATTTATTTTCAAAATGTTACTTATACATACACATAAAAAATATGAGTCAAATAACAAGAAAAACTTTTATTTCCTGGAAAAAGTTTAAAAACAGGATATAATGTATATATGATGTAATATTAATGATGTATATATATAATACAACAACGCAGCATAGGTATGCAGTTATAGAAAAATATGAGTTAAGGGTATATAAGTGAAATATAAATAGACTCTTAAATTCAGAAATTTTATTTAAATTTTTTCATTTTTTAACTTTTAAAAAATTTTCAATGGAAATATAATTAAAATACACCTACAGGAATTGACTTTTTGATTAATCGATATGACAATTATGTTCTAGAAAATATTTTATTTTTTTTTAGTTTGTGCATACCCATATGCGGTAATTGTTTTGTTGAGTTTTCTATCCTAGAATGAAATTTATCGGAAATTAATTGTTGGTTTTTATAATTTAATTTCAATTTTATTTAAAAATTTTTTGTCGTAATTGATTTATAAAAAAATCACTTTAAATATGCAAATTAATTAACTTGAATATTTGAATTTTCAGTAGAGATTTTTTTTTTAAATTACATTAATTTTATTACAATTTTAGGATTAGTTTTACATCAACGGAAAAGAATATAACGATTTTTGTATTGGAAATCGATTAAAATTTATTTAAAAATATTGAAATTGAATAAAAATGGAGAAATATACATACTCGTATACATTCTGACGTTTTATATACATATTATTGGAATACATTTATATTTTAAGTTTGGATAGATTTTTGGATGTATTGTGAGCTTTTTTTTCACTTTAAATAAAATAAATTCAAACAAATTTTAGTGATTTTATTTAGATACATATAAGAGTAAATAAAAAATAATTTATATACAATTACCGCATGATTATTTTAATTACAAAAAAGGAAAAGATACATGTGGTAATGTACCACTAAATTCTATTGCCTATTGAAATAAATTTATCATTGATTTCAATTCACAAAATTCAAAATTAATCTCCTATATTCAAAATATGAAAGTTAATAAAACGTAGATTAGTTATTACTGAATTCATTCAAAAATATATACAAGTAAATTTATATTACAATCACATACATCGTACAATTTGTGAAATAATCGAATATGACACTCTTAACTGAAATCAAGAAAAAAATATCAAATCAAATTATCAAAAAGTACCTACACGTTAAATCGATTAATGATGTGATAAAATTATTCTTGCATATTTTATAAATTCGTTCACGTAATCATCATAATAACGATGAAAATTTCGTTAAATGCATATCGTACATCATACATGTAATAATCACACATTAAATCATATATTAAATATTGAGATCAGTGAAAATGTGAATCAGTGATGACATTTTCACATAAATATAATTACGTGCACTGTGTACATTATAAATTCTCATATAAATGTTCATACTTACGTAAAGTATATTTTTATAAAGTATAATTAATGTAAAATTTAATTTTGCTAAGGTGAAAATATGTAATACAAATATAATAATTCATTTATTATAACGAACGAGTACCAGTATACTATATATAAATATTTACGTCATTTTAAAATTTACATGACATTGTCATTTATTTATGTATTTGTAAGTATATATATATGTATATATGTATGTAGTTACACATAACATTATACCATACCCTATATAATACACACATGTATCCATATAATTTATAATCTGACAGAACATAAAATAAATAATCATGTACCTACTATAAATCTTATGATATTAAAATCTGTCTGTTTTCTTTCAAATTGAAATAGAACAAAAAAAAAGTTTTTTTTCTTTTGTTTTCAATAAATTCTAGATTTATAAAACTTTAAATTATAATATAATGTATAGAAATTTTCTAAAATGTGTTTTATATTTGATATTCAGTAATATATATATACTATGTATATTATATACAAGTACATATATAAGGATGTACATAGGATATATTATGTAAGAAGAAATTTTTACCATTTACATATATTATATTAAAATTTTTATTTAAAAATGTACATATACATATACTTAAGTATATATGTATTTATTTCCTAATTTCCTAAATTTTCCTATACCCAAAAAAAAAATATTCAGAACATTAATTTTATATAAAAAATATACAAGTTATACTTTCTTAGTCATGCCAGTCATCTATCTAGGTATCTTAAAAGATCTTAGAACTTGTGTGCACATTATACAAAAATTTACTTATCATGGTGTTGTAAGATCATATCAGACTAGTTATATTTTAAATACATATTATTTTATCCTTTTTTTTTATTTTGATTGACAAGCAAAAAATAAAAACAAAACCGACAAACAAACAAGCAAATTAATATTAACCAGAACAGAACCATCCAGAACCTTTTATAAACCCACAATATAATACGTATATACTTATGTAACAATAATATGTATAATGTATGTGTGTGTACATATGTATGTATGTTTGTGAATTATTATAATAATGTGTAAGAATATAGAAAAAATAATCGAAATTATTATTTTCCTTTTCAATATATTCATAATGAACTTTCGAATATAATATAATTTATCAATTTGATTTGATTTTCTTTTATTTATTTATTTATTTTTTGCTGTTTTGATAACAATAAAATTCGAATTTTTCATATGGTATTTACTATTATATTTATAGGATAGGATCGGTATTTATAATTATTGATATTCTCCTATACATCCCATATAATAATATATAAATTTTCTCTATCTCTATGTTGAAAACCAATAAAAACATTAGAACATAGAACCTATAATGCGTAAAGTAAATATAAAATTATATTTGTTCACAAGAATTTTTTTTTTCAAGAGTATACACATTTCAAAAGATTTTTTTATTTGTATAAAATATATAATGTGTGTGTATGTGTGTTTTCAAACAAATAAATTAATCTTGATTTTTTTATTGTCTTTTATATTCCAAATGTAATGAATTTATCGATTTCTCATTAATTGAATGAAGTGTATACAAACGTACATACTTATACATATATATACATATGCATGTGCATAAATAAATAAAAAATATAGATGTTAATATCTTCATATGCAATGTAGATTATTTATGTGTGTAATTAAAAATACTAATTAACTTTTATTTTTTTTTATATTTTTTTTTTCAGAATTATTCTACTTCATTCAAAAATAAAATTCCAAAACTGAAAATTAAATGAAAATCGATAAAACGTTTAGTTTAGATGCAACTTCTTTGTTCTTATACATTTATGTACATAAATTGATTTTTGAATTTCACAGAAATAATGATTATTCTATTCAATTAGCTAAAAATTACATGTGCTTATGTGTACTTGTACCCGCATATCCAAACATTAAATTCACACATTCTGTAATTACACAAATGAAATATTCAAAAAGAATTAACTTGAAAATATAATAATAAATAATTAAGAAATTTTCCATAAGAATAATTAATTTTTCAACCTAATTAATTTTGAAAAGAAAAAAATCTGCAAATTTATTTCATAACCAAAATTATTTAATTATATATGTAGATTATGTTCATATACGAGTACATATTTTTAAATACTACTTATAAATACATGAAAATGTAGGCTCATATTACATCCGTACAAAAATAATAATAAAAAATTTTTAAATTTCATTTAACAAAGAAATGAATAAAATATTAAAATAAAAATTAAAATTCGTTAATTACATATCCTATCTCGAAAATTACGTGTACAATATATTACATATGTCAATTATTATTACACGAGAAAAATAAAATTTCAATAACATTAATGAGTGAATTATTACAAGAGATGAAACAAAACCTCAGAATGAATTTATACTCTATAATTTTCTACTTTTATCGTATTTTAAAAAATTTTTTACCTCAGCATATTTTATTTAATTATATTTAATATAACATCTCTATTACATGCAAACATAACATATATATGCACATATATCTACAAGTATACATACATTAACTATACGATATACGAAAAACACTAATACATATACGTATATTGTATGTATATGTAATTGATTTTCCCTTTCAATATAAATATTACATCACAACCACATCTTAATCTTAATCATAACCAAAATCATAACCAATAATTCATTATGGAAAAGAATGTGGTATCTGAGTACATAATAATAACGTATAAAATTTTAATATGAAATTTTATTATTACATATTTTTGTGTACAAAATATATCTACGTACATTATGCATATAACATATGTATTTGTTCATTATAAATGTAGATACATATATTTTTAAATACATATACTATATATAAGCATATTATATACATATCTATGCTATAGGTACATATTTTCACTAAGTTACTATATACACATATTGTGTAAGGAAATAAATTTACATATACAATGATTATCTCTATACATGTATACATATACGTTTAAGCATCATTTTATTATGGAAATATGTACCTTCGTACATCTTTCAGAAATGAAATTTTTTACAGTAAAATATACAACTATATTGTATACACAAAATGTAAATTTATTATAATAAATTAATAATTCATTAATGGAAAATGTGAATAAACTCATTAAACACCCATAAAGGTATACATACGTATATATATATACCCTTGTACGCATACTCGTACATGTAATGTACGAATATTAGTCGTATTTATTCGTAATAGCATTAAAAATATATTTTAATAGACATATTTGAACAAGAACAAAGTTAAAGAAGTATATTGTTTAATAAATTTGCGTATTTATCTTAATTAACATAGTATTTAGACGAAGATTAATTTTACAATTTTTTTGTTGAAAATCTTAAACTTTCTTATGTACAATATATATGTACATAAGTACAGTGAATAATGCAATTAAAATTAGAATTGTATACTCCCATATTATATCTCAACTATAAAGATGAATAGAATTTAGAAAATAAAACATTTTTGTTTTTAATTCTCGTGAAAAACCATTAAAAACATCAAATTTTTAAAAATGAAATCCAAAATAAAATATTCAAGTTTCTAAATAAAATAAAGTGAAAATTTATGTATGACATACAACTCAATTGACATTATTATTTGCAGTTTTATTTATTTTTTAATGAAGATGTCTTACTTTAAAATGTTCACTAGTAATTTTTTTTTTTTTCCTAATTGAATGACACAAATATTTTTTTTTAACTAGAACATATAACTTGTGTGCACGAAAAAAAAATAATTTCATTAAGAACGTGATTTCTCAAGTTATTAAAAAATCTATTCTAGATAAATCGAAAAAAAAACTGTGGAAAATGTATATTAAATAATGTACATACATAACAGATTACAGTCGGTTATCAAAAATTTATAACCATCTCAAAAATATTATATTGATATGTACTGTTTACAGAATATTTTTCTAAACAAATTTAATTGTTTTCAATCATTTTATTTATGTATAATTAAAATGCATTATATGTACATAATTTACTTCCTCTTCTTCTTAACCAAAATCTCCTGTAACAAGGAACTCCATTCAGACCTTCGCTTGTAACCCGTTCCTAATTATCAATATTCAATAGTTTTTGGGCATACTTTCCCACTTCACCTTCCCACCTTGACCTTGATTTTCCTCTCGGTCGAACAAAATCCGCTGGTTCAATGCAACCTCTTGCTCTTAAACGCATAAGTTTTATATGAGTTGAAATCGATGGTGACTGATCCGTCAATCATGATTATCATTGATTGACCCTTCCCGTATATTCTCTGAAGAATTTTTCCTTTCAAAAGTATTAAAAGTATTAAATTATAGCTGTCCTCTACGCGAATGATACATAACGTACAATATTTCTAATACTTTTCAAGTTAAACTTACTTATACTACACCTGAGTAGGTAATGTACATACAACAAATTATCCCTACATAGGAAAAATATAGAAATATCTAAAAAAAAAAAAAACAATAGTAAAATACTTTAAAGATCGATTTATAACAAAACAATTCCCAAACAGTTTACATGATTTTTAACTTACCGATAACACTTTTAAATGTTATATCACCATATCATATCATATGTTTTAATGTATTGTATTACTATTTTCTGGAAACGCCCTCAATTAGTAAACGGATTGTAAATAATTTTTCTTATAACCCATTGTATGTACAGATGATACTCGTAATTGTTTTTAATAAAAAAATATTTCGTACTAAAAAAAAAAATTATTCCAACCAAATGAATATCATATACACATTCCTGTTTAACGTACATTTTTTCGTACATGTATACTCCTACATATTACATATACATATACACAATATATTTACTTATATCCTGTATATAAAATTTAAGGTATAATGGTGTAATAATATAAAAGTTCATCTTCAACATTTGCATTTTAATAGCATATCTAGCTATCTATTTTATGTATTTTATGAGTACAAGTATGCATATTAACATATATACGGTAATATAATATATATAAAATATATATTTATGTAAACTTATGATATGATTCAATTTTATTTTCATATTATAAATTTCTTTTTCTTTATTCAGTTAAAGTTAACCATGTAAATTTTAAAATATACATAATTATGTATGTATAGTTACTTAGTTATACAATTTCATGTGAAGAAAATAGGTATTACATGGTAATATATTAAAAATGAAATGCATACCAAAGAAAATACTTGTATAAAGGGTATTCGTTTCAAATCGTAAACTTACGCAACACATGTCTACATTGCTAATTGGAATTCATGATCTATTTTGGCGATTGTGGCACACTGGCAGAAGTTTGAACAAGGAACATAAACGTGCCTGTCCAAAACACAGGTTGATCTACATAACTAAAAGTTTCAGTCATTTACGCAGAATTCTTAATTCTCAAAACAAAGGAAAAAGTTACGAAGTTTCGTGAAAATATACGACTAATTACGCTTTTACTTGAATTACGAGACATATGAGATTTGAAATGAATACAGAACAGAATACTCTCGTATAATATGTATATACAATCGTATATTACACTTTCATGTATAGTCAAAATTTATTGTTTGGTATTAGTATATGTACGTGCACTCATAATGAAAGATATACAAACATATTATACATGGTATAAAATGAAAAAAATTGCATATCATATTATATGTGTGTTATAAATTTGTTTAAAACAATGTTACAACACAATGATTACAATTTAAAAATCTGATGCAAATACCATGCATATAAGAAGTATATGTGTCTACGTAAATCGAAAGGATAATATACATATGTGTATATATATACATGATGAGAAATCTTTATTATTTAAAATTTACAAAATTTCTTGAATTTAATTAACTTGAATTTTAAAAATTGAAACAAAGTAAATGATTTGCTGTTGGTTAAATAAAATACAATACTAAACTAAAATAAGTATTTGTGTATCAGGAATAATGAAAAATAGCAATATGAAAAAGTAAAATTTATGACTTTAATAACAAATTTTGTAAAAGATATAGAAAACTTTTTATTTAGTATTTTATGTTTTTTTTTTTTTAAATATACATATTTTTTACGCTTACATTATCTACATATGTATTTCATTTATTTATTGTTTAATTCTAAAAAATTGCTGATTAAACTTTTTTACTTTGTAAACTTCAGGATATTATATACAAAGTCATGATTATATGTAATAACTACATATACAGTAATGACATACATGAGCAAGAGCATATTTTACGTGTAATGTATAGTTATTGTAAATGTTTGTACATAATTCTTAAATTTTTATTTTTTTTTATTTTTAGTTGTTTCGTTTTATTTTGAAAATTATATACACATGAATAATTTTATAAAGATAAATGCATGAATTGCAAACACTAACATGACACTTATCTTACATAATAATACATATAATAAATATAAAATGGCATGTACACAATATTCATACATATACAGATAGATATTGTATGTACACAAAAATGTTTTCATATTCACATATGTAAATTCATAGTTCTACATAAATAATCTGCTATATCATAATCATATAATTACATTTTGTATAATACTATCTATAACATTATTATAAAATGTCTCATGAAAAATATCATAAACAATGATTATCACATTTTTTTTTAAAGAAAATGAACTTTTATATATTTGTACAAGCATTTTAAGAGAATAAAAAATTTTATAGTATTCTTTACGTGCATATATAAATACATATGTTTTGAAAAAAAATACTATTATCATTGTGTGTACAAGTAACTTGTGTAAAAACGAAATTATCTATGAGTATATAGTTTTTAATTTACTGATTTTAATGTCCTTTTCAAATAAAAAGCTTTATCGTTCACATAAATACTATATTTTTATTCTTTTCAAAGTCAAAGTAACAAGAAGACTAGAGTTATATAATTTTATTTTTATATAAAATATTTTTATGTATACATGTATACAACAATTACAATCTGTATATGTATGTATATTAAGTTCATGAAGATACTTAACTCAGTCCATTATGACACCGCCGATCAGTAAAGACCTGAATATGCTTAGTCGTCACCGTAAAATATGACGGCCACCACCGGCAAATTGACGGCGATATATTAAACACGATAAAACGTCGCCGTCAGCGTCAAAATGAGCACAAAACCGTCTTGAACACAAAAAAATTAATTTTTCTTCAAAAACCATTTTTAAATTTTATATATTTTTTATTTTTTTCGTCGCAATCAAAGAATACATTTTCAAGTATACTAGAATTTAGGTTATGTACTTGCCGTCACTGTCAAAAGTAGAAAGTTGAGCTACTTACACCGTCACCGTCATAAAAACGGCGAAGGCGTATCATATTTACTAACATTAATTTTGTATATTTGAAAAATGACGGTGACGGCCACAAGATATTCAAGATTTAATTCTGTCACGGTCAGATATATCATCCAGTTTATCATTAGTAATCAGTTACTGGTGGTGGTGGTGGTACATTGCTGATTGCAATTAATGATTTGACTTGGGCGAGAGTAGCAAGCTGGCTGAAGTTCGAACTCAGAACTTCAAGTGTGCCAGCCCAACATCACAACCATCAAGCTATTCAAACCCTTTTAAATGTAAGTAGTACGTGGTAGTACATAAAGGAATATGCATACGAATAAAATAAAAGTTTTTGTATATTTTCACGTTTAATATTTTGTTCACAAAAACGTTGAAGTTTTAGGAAGATTTCATTATTCAATGTACAGAATTGCAAATGTGAGTTTCAAAAAATTTTTCATAAATATTTATGTACATATTTAAAATGTTTTTTTTTACAAAATTCAACCAACCGCAACAAAATTCAAAAAAATTTTTGTTGTAATCCATATAAGATACATTTCAATTATATTTTCAGGATGCAAACAAAATTTTGGAATAGAATTTTTTTTTTAAATATTTTTTTCATATCTTTTAACTTTTTACCGTACGTAATTTTTACAGAATTTAGCTAATATGATAACCTAGATGTATGTTATGTAACCTGCATACATAAATTACTAGTATAAGTATACACATATGTACATATATTTTAGTCAATCATATAACATAATATAACATAAAAGGAATTTCAAATATTCTTTTGAATATTCGTTGTAATACTGTTCTTAAATTTATTCAAATCCTAAATTTAAAAGGCAATAGCAATATGGTTTGCAAAAGCTATCTATATGTGTTTACGGGTATATTTAAATGATAATGATAAATAAAAAAAAACCCAAAAAAAAGACATTATTCGAATTTTGTTCGCATACCGACGGAAAGAACTGAAGTATGAAAAATAAATAAAGGACATCACTAATGTACTTATATATGTATATAAATAAAAAGTTCTAAAATTGACATGTCAAACATTCCTCAATATTATAATAAATTAAATAATTTTCATAATTTTCTTTCTTTTTTAGCTCTCTAGTTACCGATAATAATTGACGTCACTGTTCGAATAATAAATTTAATAAATAATTTAATAAATGTATGGATTAATGACAAATAAGAACATTAGCAATTAGCATTTATAGTTTATTATCTATACAGATAATCATTATGATTTTCCATTATACTCTTAATCATTTTCTTTGTTATTTTATCTATTTGTTTTTGCTTTATTTATGTAATTATTATGTCTTAATGATGATTACGTTTTGTATTTTTGTATTTTTTGATTTTCTTCAAAGATTAAAATTGAACTTTATATAAATCATCTTTATCGAAGAATTTAAAGTAATCAAACATCCTTCATTTTTCATATCATTTATTACGGTGTATATGTAAAACCACACACATACACTTAAATTTAACAAGAAAAAATTAAATTTAAATTTAAAAAAAAAAAAAAACCATCAATTATTATTAGTTATCAATAAATTGTCCTGATGTAGCAACGTCATTTGATCATCATTTTTTCATTAACAAATAACTATTTTTTGTAAATTTCAAAAATAAATTTTTCATCTGAAACATACATAATGTATACATTCTCGATAAAACTAAAACCATTTAAAACCATAAAAATATTCAAATTTGTAACAAACAAAACAAAAATAAAATGAAAATCATTATTACCTATACTTTTTTTTATAAATTTACAGATTTTTCAGTCGATTAAGTTAGATACTCCAGACTCAAAAACAATAATTAAAGTCTTCTTAATTTATATTAAAAATTCAATTCTATCATTTCGCAAGTACATTATATAGGTAATATACATGAGTGTGCCTAAACTAAATTCAATTAAAATAGTTTCACATTAAATCATTTGTTATGTTGCAAATACAGTTGTGATAATTATAACAACAAATAATAGTGAAGACGATAGAATTTCGTATTAATTGCGCCTGCAATTCAAAAACTTTTGAGTATTCAAAAAAAAAAAAGGAAAAGAACATTTTGTTAAATTTTATAACTTTTCTCATTAATTTAGAACTTTTATTTCAAATAAAGGCATCCATTTGTTGTATATTTAACAAAAATACAATCAGCAAACTTACATAATTTTTATTGGTATAAAAAACCATAAATTATTAACTGAAAAGAAAAATGCATTTATCATTAAAAAAAAAATTCTTACAATTCGATTTTACAACTTGTAAATGTACCTATTTACGTAAGAATACATACAAATACATATATACATTATAAATGTTACCATTTCTAATTTCGTGTATAAATTATTTTTATATTTTAGTGTTGTTTAGTCATATTTTAATTTTAAATTTGTACGAAAATGTATCATTCCCATTGTGATTTTATTGCAATTAAATAGTTTCTGTTCTGTTCATTTAATTTTCTTTTTATTGTTATATACATATACATATGTATGTATGTAGCTCTAGCTAGCTATTTAACTATTCAAAAGTTTATGTTTCATTAAGCACATGAACAAGTGTAAATTTTACAATTGTATACTATACCGAATACGTATATATATACGGGTTTACTTTAAATGAAACAAATGACTCAAACGTTTTCTTCATAAATGAAGCATTCTCCTTTAGATCTTTTGCACTCATGTACATTTTATGTTTGTGTAAATGGGTTTTAATAGTTTCTGTATATGTATAGATACATATGATACTTACATATATGTACCGTACATAAGTAATTGAAATATATTACTGGAAAATTTATATTTCTCAAATCGTTCCAATATATATTTTCTATTCTCCCTTTTATATAGTAAAATAATGTGTAGATACCATCTAATTTGTAACTATGTACAAATGCCATATTATGTATACGAAATACTTGGTACAATTTTGTATGTGTATTGTATGTATGGTATTCATGAAATGATGAAAATTTAATTTCTTAGATGGAACATAAAAAAAAAAAAATGAAAAATTGCATCTAATAAAAATGTTAAAATTTTATTACAGGTATACAGTGTGTAATGTATAGGTGAGAGCATATATAAAAAATTGTATATAATTTAACAAAATTAAAAATTAAATTTTTAATTTAATTTAATCTTAGTAAAAATTTATATGCATGCCATTTATCTAAAATTAATATTAATTTACAAGAAAATTAAGAACAAATAAATAATTTAAATCTTGCTAAACTATAATTTCACTTCGATAAATGTTTTGGGTTAATTATAGAGATGTACGAATTACAGACAATTTAAGAAGAAAATCTGTACATGCACATACATAATAAAATATTACAGTAAGATCTGAAAGTCAATGAACAATAAATTATATTGTTGCTAGCATGAATGAGTTTCACAAGTAAATTAAATAAAATATAATTTCCAATTTTTAATTGCCAATTTCCAAACTTTTATCATCCCCAAAATTCACTCAGCTTTGAAAGAGTACCAGCTAGCTTTGAAAAAGTGCTTAGAAACACCGATAAGTAGTCTACTTGCTGGCAACAAGCAACACAAAGCAAGTATTATTAGAGCACGTTAGATCAGTATCTAAGCCCTATCATGTAAAAGAGTTTGCTTATGATCACCAAACTCAGTCATTCATAATCCACGACTGTAGGTGGAAACATGATAGTAATAAGTCCAGAAATCAATTCTGTGAAAGCCCCGGCCATCCTAGAGATGTAGTGCTTTTGATATAATAATAAAAGTAAGAAAATTTTAAAAATGAAAAATCCCTACAAATTGCTACAACAAATTATATCTTTCCCTACCATTTGAAGTCAACTACTTAGAAACAAAAACAAACATGTACATATTATGTATGTATGTAATCATGAAAATTTTTGAATAATCGAGAATTCTTCTACTTCGCCATTTTTTTAGAAGAAAAATTAATTCTCTTAGATGACAAAAAATTCTTGTTTGATTAAGAAATTTTCTTCAATCTAATAAAAATTTGATTTGAAATGAAAAAAAAAAAGAAATTAAATAAGCATGTAATTATTTTTCATAGTTAATTTTTTAATTATAAAAACTATATGCAAAAGTAATTTATTAGAAAAAATTTTCATTACCTTCTATGTGTATACATTATGTATAAGTTACTTGATAAATAAATTATAAAAACGATGTTATAATATTCGTAAGTTTCCTGCCAACGTATAATAACCGTCACTGCAGAGATATATCGCTATATACTCGTATATGAAAAACTTGGTACGCTGCTCTGATTGTGATTGTATGAGTATATTTTGTACAACTATAAGTACTTGAAGATTAGAGTATATCTCATTCAATTTGTGTTGTACTTACGTTGTACTACACATTACAAAAATGTTAAAACATCATTCGTTTTTTTTTTTTGTTTCTTTTATGTGCACCACTTAACGTTCTTACCATACTTACATAAAAATTTTTTTTAATTTTCAATGAAAATACTTTTGTATACATACAATGTTTCAAAAAGGAAATTTCTGTATTAATATTAATTTATTATTGCAACAGATGTTTATTCTTTGTTTTTGTTATTGTAGATTTTTTATGTTTTTGTTATTTCTGAAGTATTTTGCTTTTGTAATTTTTTTTTTTTCACTTCATTTCCATACCTTTTCAAAGTATATATCATCGCCTAAAGTAATACATATTTTTATTTTCACAAAATGAATTTTGAATTATACATTATTTCTCTTTTTCTATCTTTACCTATTTCTTACTTTTTATAATCATTTTTATCATTTATTTTGAAATTTAATTCAAAAATATTTTTAATTACACAAGAGAATTGATATCAAGAGTAGAATTCTGAATTAAAAAATATATATAAAATGTAATCATATGATACACATGCATACAGATACAATATATCTGGATAAAATATACAACAAAATATATGAACTTTTATATAAATATAGATATTTAAAGTTTAAATGAAATAAATTTGAAGTAAAAAAAAAAATCTTTTTTATCTTTTTTATATCTTACATAATGAGAAAAATCTCAAGTCATAAACATTATTAAAGGAAATATTATGATCAAATTTTTATACTTTCTCGTATATGTATAAGCTGAAACATACTATAAATTCGAATTTATTTGTTGCGGTTCATACAGTGTGTATCCATCCATCCATGACTAAATATGTATGTATATTTCGTATTATCACAAAATACATTATTATAACGTATATGACTCGTATATTCACGCACATAATAATACATTACTGTTATCACCATACATAAATACATATAATATCTGAATTATATGGTTTTCTATATGTGATTATAAGAAAACTGAAAAAAAAATGAATTGAATGTTTTCTTCGAATGATGATACAGGTCATAAATAAAACATTTTGGGTATATAAGGAATTTAAAATAAAATTGTATATTTCTGAAAAAAATTTATCAAAAATTTAAAACAACACAAATACATTTACATACTTAATTTCTACATTATATTGTGTAAGCGTATAAATCTCATTTTATATACAAATCACATATAAATCTGATGTTCTATATTTATAACGCTTCATTTGAGAATGAAAATTTTATAGTATGTACTTCAAAGATACAAAAAAATAAAAAAATAAATAAATAAAAGCCACCAAAACAACTAAAACAGATATAAAAACGATTTATTAAAACATTATCATTTACTAGGATATTTCTTTTAGAGCTGCGAAAATCTGTTTTTCGTTTAATTTATGCGAGGAAAAAAGTTTTCTTCATAAATTTTTATTTACTTTTTTTTTTTGGCTTGTGTCTGAAAAGTTTTTCCTTAAAAATTAAATAATTCCAACACTACGAAAAAAATTGAATTCTGAGACTTTTACGATTATTATGAAATGTTTATAGAATTTTCCATGATTTAATTTTAGTTTAAGGTTGTTTATCTAATTGAATTTTTTTTTCTCTACCAACAAGTATGCGGTTCGCATAGTCTACAACCTAAATACACCAAACTTATTTAGACGCAAATACTTACTTATGCATGATGATGATATTTTGTCAGTCTAACAATAATTTCAGTAAAGATCTTGAATCTAATTGAGATGTACTATAATACAGACCAATGCAGGACAAAATTTCTGACTACATCAGAAATTGGATTTCTGATATCTTCAATTGTATTACATAATCGAATCGATTTATCCGAAATCACAGCAAACTCATAGATGATGAACGTATGTCTTTAAAAATATATTTTTTAACTAACAGCAACTGCTATAAATGGTTAATGTACGATAGTTCGTTGCCGGAAGCTTTAAAATTGAATAACGTAAGTAATTCAATTCGAATTTGATTTAGTTTTTTTTTTTTTTTTTTCATTTCATGTCCTTAAAGTATATACAATTAAAATTGAAATAGTATTTTAGTGTAGAAGTAAAACATTGTGATTTTATTGCATCTACGAGTTTTTTTTATACAAGATAAAAGTCATTTATTATTTGTATTCATTCTATATCCTGTGCCATAGATCATGCCATATTCCAAGTACGAGGAGGGTTTTTAAGTTCTTGTTTCTTAATATATGTTAATGATATCCGTATTCTGTAGTGATTGTTGTTTTTTATCTTAATAATTTATTTTTATTATGATTTTAGATTTTATGGTTTATAAAATTCAATTTATGCTTTTTAACATTTGAATTAACTCTAAAAGCGTATTATTAGCGTTTAACTTTAGTCCTGTTAAAAAAAAAATGTAAGGAAAATGAATTCCCATTTATATATCTCTACCGGAATTTGTATCCTAATGTATTATATAACTGTAACATTAAATATTTATTATAGTAATAATTATAGTAAATATTTATTCATAAATTTTTAATGTTATTCAAATTCGTATATGTATGTAGGACATTTTTTACATATCATATTTACGAGTACTTATTTTTGAGTATTTATATACATATACATAAGTATATCATAAAAGCTCTTATATACGTATGTATATAGGTATATAGGCATGTATGTAATTCCCTAAAGCACATTATATCGTTTCATTTATTTTGTCCCATTTTTCTTCATTTTTTCCTACAAATCTTACAAATTTAATATTGGATGTCATGTACACAATAGTGTCTTTTCACACGCGTTGAAAAAAAAGGAATGTTTTGATACTTATTTTCGAAAGATCGAGAATTTTTTTCACACATTTTATTTAAGCGAGAAAAAAAAACCAACGTGACTAAAATATGAAAAGTTTCGATTTAAAAATTATTTTTTTTTTGTGGTGTAGAAATTTAAAAATAAACCAATATCAGTAATGGGCTAGATGATTTCATGAATTTTAAATTCAAATTAGATAATGTGTAAAAAAAAATCACGTGATTGCACGTATTCATTGATGATTTTAACTTTGTAAAGGGATTAATAATAATTTGAAGAGAAAAATAATTAACATCCTATATAGTATATTATTAGAAGTAAAATATGTCTTTAATATTGTGTATGCATTGAATTAGAAAAAGGATATAAAGGAAGGATGTCTGTAAATAGCAACTAAAATGATATATTATTGCTAAATATGTATATTAGATTTAGTTTTAAATATATACTAGATTATATAAATAAATAAATCTTTGACTAATAAAAAATCAAGTTTAATAACCTAACCTTATTTATTTACAGACATTAAGTCTACGCGATTGTATACTATGATGGATGTTATATATATATAGTATTTAGTGTATAAGATTCTGCTGACTGAATAAATGATTATTTTCTTGATAAATCCATCAACTCACATTGTACATAAAATTATTGATTGATTGTAAATAATATGTATTTTGTATTTCATTTATGTAGGTTTTCTTTCGAAAATTTTCTTATCTCCTTTTTCAATACCTATTCAATAACAATATTATTATTATTATTAATTCCTTTTTTTTAAAACCTTATGAAGAACACAGGGCCATCGAAAAAATTTCAAGCGGACTTTATTTATTTTTGTTTTCTATCAATAATTCAATAAATAAAAATGATCCAAAAATTTACATATAACAACAAAAAAAAATCTCATTTATTTCTGCACGAAATTAGTTATTCAAAAAATTTTATTTATTACAGAAAATGACAGAAATTATTTATAATATTTTGTTATTTTTATTATCGTTCTATACTATCAAAAACTTACTTTTTAATCAAAATTAATTAATCACGAAATATATCAAAATTAATTTTACTACAATACAATATAGTTTTGTATTAAATGTACATATGTACATATAAAATGTGACCTACACATCATTCATTTCATACTTACTATATGTTATGTATGGTGATGTGTATATGTATGCGTAAAATATGAATTTATTGCGTGATGTATATACGAAATACGAAAAGAAATATTTTTTTTTTATAATTTTATCAAATTAATATAATTTCGATTCTGATAACGATTTGTTTTATTATATTTAACAAAAATAATATAAAAATGAAACGAAAAACTAAAAAGTTGATACCCCATTAATAAAATTTAGTAATTGTTTTGATTATTTTAATTTTTATTGAAAAAGGAAAAATAAATATGAGTATATTGCATATTATGTAGTGTATATGTATATTACACAAAAACACACACATATATACGAGTATGTTGAACTTGAAACAGAGGCATATAAACATATTATATGTATATACCTAAATAAAATAATTATGCGTTCATAAGTCGTAGTTATCAAATTCTGGCTAGGGTATGACGATGACTCGAACCACCTCAAACCTATAGTTGAACGTTAATATAAATGCGGTGAAAAAATCGTTTAAAACTCTGGATTGTATAGAGGCAGTAATTAAAGATGGGACTATGATGTAAGTATGAATGAAGAAAAGACGAAGTTTCAGCTTCTACTAGTAGTAGTAAATAGTAATAGGAGATAGTATAGAATAGAACAGAAAATCGTAATTGACCAATATATAAATGTAAAGTCGTTGTAAAGTTCAAATATTATAATCAGGCTCTATATTTGTGTTTGATTTCAACTTTATTATATTTATACGTTCAATATATAATTTTATGTTATTGTTGTTATTTATTTGAATTTCTTTTATCCTTAAATTGATAAAACATTTACATACGTACTATATCATACATAATAGTAACATATCTATACTACATGTATCTATGTGTACATTTTATACAAAATTTTCATTATTGATTACATAACATACTAACCAACAAATACATTTTACATGGATTTAATTTTATAAAACTGATAAAATAATAGTATTATACTTATGGTATTACATTAAATTCCTACTAAGTTAATTACGAGTACGTACATTATGTAAATGTACATTTGAATAGAATAAAACACATGTAAATAGAGATGTAACAATGTGAATTACATAATAAATACATGGAAATTTATTATAATATTATTAAAATTTCTTTCAAAAAGATTTTAATTTACAAATGAAAATAAAAGAAATGAAATGGAAAGGATATATTCTTCTTCTTCTTCAATGGCGCTACAACTCGTTAAGTCGAGTCTTGGCCTCCAGAATTTTACTCCTCCAACTAGACCAATCAGCAGCAGCATTAAAATTAATGCGGTTATTAATCATTCTTTGCATGTGACCCGCCCATTGCAATCGTAATAGTTTAATGTGCTCAGAGAGTTTTCTATCGTTATATATAATTTATACAATTCATGATTGTATCTCGATCTCCGGGTTCCATTTTCTTGCATAGGCCCGAATATTTTCCTTAGAATTCTACGTTCAAATATGTCCAGCATATCTATAGACTTCTGCGTCAGTGACCACGGCTCACTTCCATGCGTAACTACTGTACGTATGATTGTTTTGGAAAGGATATATTACTTATAATTAATAAAATTCTTATTCCATTAAATTTTCTTATTAAAAGTATGAAACCATAAATTATTAGAACGTTGCTTATAATATATAAAAAAAAAGTAAGAATTTTAATATATGCACTAATAATTTTTTCCAGCAATGAATTATGCATAACAATCGAAATCTTATTTGCATATTTTTTTTTTGCTTTTCTTGTACAATAGTAAAAATTTGCAAAACAATAAATATTAAATGCGATAAATAAAAGGATGTAAATAATATGCGCATAAATTAATTTTTCTTCTTGTTGTTTTCAAAATTAGTAAGAAATTCATCTGAAAAAGTGAAATTCTGTTTAAATTGCTCAGATTCAAATCATTATACATTGTAGCAACAATTTTATGCCCAAAGCGGTAGCCTATAGTTATTGAAACAATTTTCAGAACACAGTTTTGCCAGCTATTGAATTGCTTGTAAAAAAAAAATTAATTTGCTCAATAAATTTGGCTAAAAATTTTTTTATTTTATCCTATAATTGATTTGTTACGACTTTTATGAGTTTGAAATCAGAACTTTCTTGATATAGAGAACATAGTATTCTGGCCATTAAACCATCTAATCTGTTTTTCGGCCATTTTCAAAATTTAATATTTAGAATACGGAAACGGAAGAGCTACAATTAGAATAATATAAAATAACAATTTTTTCATGACTTTCAATTTTATATAAAATAAAAAATTTATTATTCTGGATATCCTGTATTCAAAGTATAACGACATATAACTTTTTAAATTAACAATTTCAACAAACATTTTCAAAGTCCATCTATCAGTCAAAATTGGTAAAACAAATTTAATCATAACATTTTCACCATCATACCAAACGTACCAACAAAAAACCACCTCCATGCCCAACATGCCTGATGCCTGTCATTATCTATCCTTTTCTTTCGGACAAAGAAAAGAGTGAGGTGAATATTCTCTCTATATATCAACTACCGCTGCTGTTGCTGCTGTAGCTGTGTCTGATGTCTGTGCTGTCTTGTCTTGCCTTTGGTTTGGTCTTATCTTATCTGTCAAATTAAAAAAAAAAAAAAAAAACTATGAGAAAAATTTTATACACAATCTCCAAGTTACAATTCCGCCAATTAAAAATCAAAACAAATTTCTAATTTTATGTATATTTTCGTGTATCAATTTTCAAAAAATTAATTTTAAGAATTATTAAATTAAAAATTTCATAACCAAAGAAATAGTTTATTTATTTTTTTTTAATTAGAATTGTGTGTGAATAAAAATGAGTACAGATGAAAGTATTACTAAAGGAGAAAAAATCAAAAGAGGTTTTCAAATGTAAATTATATTAATTCCTTATTTGATTAGATTTTATTTATCTAATAATGAATATAATGTAAATGTAGTTAATATGAGATTTATTATTTTATTTTTGTATATATTTTGTTGTTTATTAAGAAATTGGATGATATTACGTGATGCTGATACTGGTAATATAATATGGCAAGATAATAAAGATTTTTCATCACCAGATATTGAACATGAAGCTCGTGTACCAATTAAAATACTTGATTTAAGAGCTGTATCAAGAGAAATAAATTTTAGTACAATTGAATCAATGGAAAATTTTCGTTTAGATCAAAAAGTATTATTTAAAGGTAGAATTATGGAAGAATGGTTCTTTGAAATGGGTTGGGTTAGTCCAAATACAACAAATACATGGCAAAGTACAATTGAAGCAGCTCCAGAATCACAAATGATGCCAGCTAAAGTTTTAAAGTATGTAAAAATTTTTAGTATGTATAAACAATTTATTGTTTACAGTATATTTTATACAATTCTATTTTATTGTTTCTTTAGAAGAACAAAATTTATTATTCCATTTTTCAATTTCTTATATCTGAAATTTCAATTTATTTAATATCAAAAGATAATTTAAATTCAATTTGATTCGCTTTATAATTTTCAATTTTTTTATTTTATTTTAGTGGAAATTTAACGATTGAAACAAATTTCTTTGATGGTGATACATTAATAACGAAATCTGTTGTACGTCTATATTATGTTTAAAATATGAAAATATATCATACCTATTTCTAACAAAAATAGTGAAAGAAAATTATTATAATGGAAAAGAATGAACGTAAAATTGACATGAATTTCAAAAGATAAATGAAATGCATATAATGTATCTGTACTTTTGTTTTAATTTTTTTAATGCTATAAAATCATTTAATATGCATATTTTTAATTTAAAAAAAAAAAAAAAAAAAGATAGTCTAACTTTCTGCATTTTAATTTATCTTTTTTCATAATTTATAAATTTATTTAAACTTCAATTTCTAATTATTAATTATAAAATATCTATGCTTAAGTAATCAATTAATAATGCATAAATATAATAATTATATTGTGTATATTCCAGATGCAAGAAGTTAACAAACAATAATACAATATTATTTATTTATGATTCAATTATCTTGATAGTATGAAAATAATTTGAAAAAAAATAAATAAAAATAAAAATCTTGTATATTAATATTTATAATGGATAACATAAACTCGCAAAATATAATTGCATTTCTAGTCTTTATTAAATCATTTACATTTTATTTAATTATTTTTTTTTTTTTTAATCTTGTGTTTATATTCAAAAATAATATTTAATTTATTTTTAATATTAGTTGTAAGTTATAAATTAGATTTTTAACTTAATTTTAAATGTTTTCATAATGTAATATGATTTGTAAATTATGTATTTTTTTGCTTAAACTAATTTGAATAATTAATAATAACAATTATTAAGTAAGAAAATATAAATCATCATTAATTGAATTATATATATCTGTTTTTATATATCGATTATTTAAACAATTGAATTTATTTTATTTTAAAATTAGTTTATTCGATTCAAATGATATTTAATTTTTATTTCAAATTGTATATAAGTAGAGTTTGTTGAAAATTATAGAATATTATAAGTTAAAATGTATTGCAAATTTCAATTTAGCAAAATTCATTCAAAATAAATTGAAATACAATTATGTATGTAATACAATTAAATGAATAAAATACGAAAATAAAATTTAAATAATTTCTATAAAATACATAACATATTTGAATGACGATTGATAATAATAAATAAAATCACATATGTATGTTATGTACATGTTATGTGATATAAACGAACGATAATATTATAAACATTATGAAAAGTAATTAAAAACTTTAATCAAATACACTAAAAATGCTATTATAATTGTATTAATTTAATCTTCAATAAATACATAAGTATGTAAACGGTAATATATTTTAAAATATTAAAAAAGAAAATATGAATGTTTGCCTTATCCTTAAATTTCAACTTATGAATAATATTAAATTCATTATAAATCATCTATCGTATTTAAATTTTTCTTTTATTTAATATATTTTTTTTTTAAATTACATTTTCGTATTAATTTCAATTAAAAATAAATAAATTCAATATTTTTATAATAATATTATGTAGAAAATTAAAAAAGAAAATAAGCAAACAAAAAAATTATTAATTGTGTGATGTATTATTAAATTCTCAAACACATCAAAAGTATAAAAATTATGTAGTTTAAAAGAAAAAATTATTAATAATTGTATAATATTTATATATTTGTTAAAATTTAAAAAGAAAAAAAAATTAAATTAATTTTAAAAAAGGAAAAAAATTTTTTTTTTTTTTTTGTAAATTTATGTTATTAAATTTTTTTTTTCATTTATTAATCTAGCAACAGAAAAAATGGTACACTAAATTTAATGTGAATTTAGAAATAAAAACAAAAATAATTAATAATAATAATACTGATAAAATAAATTAATTTTACAAAAAGCAAAAATGTTTTTATTAAAAAAATTTTATTTAATCACATCGAAATCGATATGTCCCAGATTCTAGAATTTAAACGGAATGCTTTAAAATAAAAAACAAGGAAACTAGAAAAATAAACAGCACATTACATAACATTGGCGATTCTTTGTGAAAAGAAAAATGAAACGAAGAAATTAAAAATTTACTTTTGCGTTACGAACTTCCTTTTAGACAAATTTCAAAAAGGAAATTGAATTAAAAATGTATATGATATGGTTTTAGATGCTCTGACTGTTTGGAAGATTGTAAATTGTTAAAAATGTGTACAGTTTCAAATTGTCGTTAATTTTTTAATGAAAAATTTTCATAAAATGTCCTCTGCGTTACCCATGAAATAAGCCATTTAATTCTGTATCCCATTTGACTAATCATACTCGTCTCGTACATACTTAACTTAAATACTTAAAGTAATCAATTTTCTATTATATAATGGGTATTCACGGTTTGGTGTATTTCTTAGGTGTACTATTGTACTGTGGTTAAATTATACAACAGTACATCGTGGTGTAAATTTTTTGTATGAACAAACAAAGTACAACACTATTGTCGATCTACAACACCTTCCAGCTGTTGTTAAATAGTGTAGTAATGTTGTATGATTTTGACATTTGAAGATTTGTTTTCAAATTATTTTCAAAATGATAAAGTAGATGAATAAAAGAAAAACAGAGAACTTTTATTTTATATAATTTAATAAATAATACTAAATCAAATTAAATATGGCAACAGAAAATAAAAAAAAGGTTAGAAAAATATCAGATAAACCAAATAAAAAATGGAGTGAAAAAGAAGTGAACAATTTACTGGAATTTTTAAAAAACGAAGAAACATTCGAAGTAAGTTCTCTTAAATTTTTGAATAACTCCTTAATTTCATATTTCTGTAATCAAATATATGTACATTATTAAACAGAAACCAACTGCTCAGTATTTTTATAAAAAATTTATTCAAAAATATGAGATTGATGCAGCTTGGAATCTAGTGCGATGGAAAGTAAGAAACATGAAAAGAAGCTTCAAGAAAGCAGAAAACTGGAGGAATTCTACCGGTGCTGGATTGATGGAAAATAATGAAGTGTCAAGCATTAAAGGTAATTGTTTTAATCTGGCTTCTATAATACAAATTTTCAATACTGTTTTTAAGGACATTTAAATAGAATTTGCCCTCATTATGATGAGCTACAGGAAATTTTCATCAAAAAGACCATCGATCAGTTACCAATAATACTCGATACTGAAGAATATTTGATTGAAAATGTGATAAGTGACTCGAATCAACCTTTATCACCACACGACACTACTTCCTTAGAAAGTGCTAAAGAAATAAATGTAGAAAGTCCAACATTTACAAGAAGTGTGATAATTGATGAAAATTCCACAACTCCACAAAGTCAAGCAAATAAATTTGTTGAAAAATTGAAAAATAAAGCACCAAAATCAGCAATTAGTAGTTTAACTGCTATACAAAAAGAAAGAAGTGAAGTTCAAAAAATGAGGTTAGATATGGAAAAAGAAAAAATTCAAAAAGATTTAGATTTGAGTGAAAGAAAATTTCTTTTTGAAAAAGAACAAGCTCTCCAGAAAATTGAAATTGAAAAACAAATGATAGATTTAAAAAAAGCAGAAATTGAAAAAGATGAAAGAATACAATTAAAAGAAATTGAAAAAGATGAAAAGCTAAAAATGTTAGAAATTGAAAAAGAAGAACGCATAAAAAAGTATGAAATTGAAATGAAATATAAATTTCAATTAGAAATGGCCAAAAAAGAATAAAAAATAATTAATAAAACTAAATTGAATTTATTCATTCATTAACTGTAGTACAGCTAGTCGTTTCGCTTCATTTGTTTCATGTTCAAAATTATTTTGTTCTCCATCATCATCTTCGTTAAAGTAACTTATATTTACATTTCCATCTAATTCTTCAAGTAAAACATTATGCAATATACAACAAACCATCACCCATTCACAGCATAATCTTTGGCTATTTTCGTTATCCATTCGCATTCTTAATTCTTTTAAACTGCAAAATTTTTCTTTTAATAATCCAAAACAATGTTCCACTCTTACTCGGTACTGGCTGAATTTGAAATTAAATTGTTTACGATCTTTTTCCGTAAGTACAGAAGAGTTGCTTCTAAAAGGTGTTATGACTGTTTCAGTTAAGGCGTATGCCGAGTCTCCTGCTATCCATTGTGGAGATGTAAAATACTTTTCTGGTTGCTGAAACATAAGGCTATTGGTGAATATTCTTGCGTCATGAACGCTTCCTGGGTAACCAACTACTAAATTCCTGATTTTTAGTTTGTAATCACATACTATTTGTGCTTTAATTGAGTACATATGCTTCCTTGAAAAGTAAAGCTCATGATTTTTTACTGGGGACTCTGCCAGTTTGATCTCCGTACCATCAACATATCCTATGCAATAAGGAAGTTCATGAAAAGTTTTTTTAACTATCGCATTTCTTTCTTCCTTGTTGGGCCAATATATGACTTTTTCTTTAAGTTTTAACAATACTTTAAACACTCTATGAGTGATATTTATTATTGTGCCACCATCACTTATTCCAAAGAGAGTAGCGATTTTTCTTATGGAAGCACTTTCTCCTGAAGACCCCAAACGGTACAGTACAACTGCAAGCTGCAACTCTATTGGATGTTGTTTACATGAATGTGGTTTTAAAAACTCGACATCATCCTTAATCAAATTAATTAAATATTCAAATTGATGACGGCCTACTCGTAACATCTGACGAAATCTTCCTTCATCCAATGCTGGAAGAATTTCTCGAAGCCATATATTTGATTTGGAAACATTGTTTTCGTGGCCTCTACGACACGCCAGAGTCAAAAGAATATCGTCGTATAAATTGTCGAAAATAATTTCTTCTTTTTGATAATTTATAGTATCTGCAATTGAGTTTATACTACAGGAGTAAATAGATAGCGTAGTTTCATTAAAAATATTTACCTGATTCTCCACTGTCTTCCAATTCCTCTAAATCACTCGCCGCAGTTTCAATTAAATAAGTAATTAATTGATCTTTTTCACTTCTTTTTGGCATTTTGTGCAAATGGAAAACTTATAAACTTAACATAAATATCACATAAATGACATATTATGTCATTTATTACCAGATTTACAATATTACCAGTACAACAGTATTTAAACTAGGTGTTCATGATTTTTGATAAAACAGTGTTGTAAATGTACAACTTTTACAAAGGTACACTAATCCGTGAATACCCCTATAGTATTAGAATTTTATTCCTGAATATTTCAACATTAATTTATTAATTAACATTTTTTTATATCGATTAGATCGTGACCTGATTTTTATTAAAAATGAATTCATATATAACATAGATTTCACTAAAATTTAGTTGAAAGCGAAATTCACCTATTAATGTATATTGTACCTTGTACACCTGTACGTATATAAATGTATAACATACCTAAATGTATCGCACATGATTATATGTGAAATAAAATATGTACAATTTACATCATTAGAAATATGAAAAAGGTGCGGCAAAAATAAATTAGGACAAAATAAAAATAATAAAAACAGGAAATTATAATGCATTCGTATAATATGTTTAATGAAATAGAAATGGAATTGTGTCCCATATTCAAAATTATAAATTCATTATTTACCTACATTCGCTTCAGTGCTAAAGACAAAAAAATATTTATTCGAATCGTCTAGATTCTAGAAATACAATTCATTTGTGAAATTAGTGATTTCTAAAGTTCTAAATAAAAGAGATAGCTAAGTACAAAAAAAAATGAATTTTTTTCTATTTAATGTAATTTATAAGTGTTTTATTTTCAAATAGATTTTTCTTATACCTATATATGTATATATACATTTATACATTATGTATTTATACAAAATTAAATTTGTTTTCAAAATAAAATTTAAAATTGAGAAAAAAAAATTAATTAATTGTATCCAAAAACGATGTTTTTATGTATGTAAGTAATTGAAAAAAAAAAACATATTATTTTTATTAATGAATAAGAATATAACAATTTTCATATAATAATTAAAATTTTTTTTATAATCAGTACATAGTTCTATTACTAATTCTATTACTGTTATGTATGAATATGAATGTTAAGTATGTAACTACAATGTCACCGATTTATTCATTCAAACTTCATATTCATATCAAGTAAATTGTAATAATTGATTGTATAGTAGATGATTTGAATTTCTTACAGTAATAATTTTCGTTTGACTCTTTGCAAAAATATTTATTTGTATTGTTGTAAAATGTTCGCATATCCTAGTGGTTTTATATGTGTAATACAAGTTAAGTATATAATTCTTAATTAACAAAACGTACATATGTATTTACAAATGATTTGATTTGAAGTATGTACAATGAAAATAAATAAATCATGATGACATAGGTATTCAAATTCAAAATATTAAAAAATTTAAAAAATAAAAACTTTAAATTTAATATTTATGAATTCAAACAAATTGTATATTAATTGAAACACAAAATTAATGAAAATATTTAAAAAGATAAAAAAAAAATAAAGTAATATTATTTTAGTTCGTAAAGTAAACTTAATTATTTTAAACTTATATTTAAATTGATCAATTATAATTATTAGGTATGTACATTGTACGTACATAGTAATAAGATGAAATATTATATGAAGTATGAATGAATGTATATAATGTATAATAATATAATATAATAATAATAATTGTATAATGATACCAAATGTCGGTTGTGTAGCAGCTTCGATTAATATAGACAGAATATTTTCCATGGTGATGTCGATTGTCGAATTTAAGTCCCAAGAAGTGTATATAAATTTTGTGTATTATTCGTTGTTATCACAAAAATTTCACCATCGTCCATATAAAGATCAAAGAAAATTTTACTAAAATAATTCGTAAAATCTGATTTTTGTAAAGAAAAAAAAAAAAAAAAGAAATTATAAAATAAAATAAATAATATTTTTACTCATAAAAAAAATTATTTCCAATAAAGGAACGTTGATTGTGTCTTTAAATTACATGTAAAGATCTTTTACAATTATCATGTCTGGAAAGCAATGATTTATTCATTATTTGATTTTGATCCAATTTAAATTTTATTGCACACATTTTATTTACACACAATTAAAATTTGTGATATTTTTCTGACAATTCATTATTTAACAAATTTTCAATCACATAATTCTTCGACAATTATCCTATTCGAATTTCTTTAAGTAATTTATCCATGAAATCAATAGTTCACCGTCACATACATGATCTTCATTTAAAACTCAAATTGTTTTGCCTTAATAAAACACAAAACAAGAACCTAAAATAAAAATATCAAGAAAAATTAAAAATTCAAATTTTTTTATATAGATAACAAAAGATGGCAATATGAAAATTCAATAGATTCAAATTTAAAATCATAATCTCAACTGTCCAACGATTTTCAATTATACGTTATGCTTAACTTGTGAAATAAATAAATGGACGCGCGTTTTATATATTCAACATTTGTGGTGAAGAATTTCAAAAAATGCCTGTTGCTAAAACCAAACCTATATTTTCCGTATTAAAATTAATAAAGAAAAGATTGTTTTCTGATTGATATTACAAATGTATTTTTTTAGTGATGAATAAGTTTTAATAATATAAATAATTTGCGTTATTTGTTCTCTTAATAAAATAAAATTAATACAATTAATACTTATCTATTTATATAACATTTTTTTTCTCAATAACATAAATAATAAATAAAAATGTACAATAGAATTTCAAATTAATTTGTTTTTCTTGCATTAGGAAAATATTTTCTTATAATTAAGCAATTACAGATTATGTATATTAATTAAAATTTGATTAATTTATCTTATTTTCCTAACTAAATATCTTGCAATTAGAACATGACGGCTCATCAATTGTACCACAGCCACTATAATAAAAAATAAATATGTATTAAATAAAATCATTTCAATTATTCATTTTATTTAGGTAGGTACTTACAATATTGTAACACAGGCCCCACATAAATGAATACTACATTCAATGCAACTGTAGCCGCAATATTCACAAAGTTGCAAATTACAATTTGTACATTCTGAATTGATTACAGCAATTTTATTGCAACATTTTGATTTACTTTGACTTTCAAAAAATTCTAGTGGCTGAAAACGAAATCAAACGTCCAAAAATATAATTTTTCAATAAATTATTATATAAAATTTCTGGATAATATGTGAATGAATGAATACAAACCTTAATTCCATTCTCAAATTGTATATTTCCATTTCCAGTTAATTTTATTTTTTTCATTAACTCTATTTTATTTAGCTTCAAATTATTATTGTTATTATTATTACTGTTTGTAGTATATAAATTTTTAAGACCCTGAAATAGTAGATTTACTGTTCTACCTATAATTAGCAATACAAATAAGAACAAAACATTATAGAAACAAAGATATTTTTTATTTTCTTAACACAAATAAAATATATTACCGTGAATTTGTTTCATTTTGTCTTCATTTTGTGAATCAATTAATTGTTGATTTACAAAAATTTTACTTTGAAGTGAATATGAATTATTATCGTCAGATCTTGTACGCTTTCTATTACAACTTACTGTTGTCATTTTTAAATAATTTGTTTTGATTTTTATATTTTAAATTTTAAATAATATTGAAATTAAATTTTTATTATTTTTCGTTCGCGCTTCTTACTTAAAATTTGAAAATTATGAAATTACTATTTTAAATATTTTATATTTAGATGATGATTTATATTATATATTAGATCGTAAAATTTTATATATATGTATAATATAATATATGTAATATATATTTATAATTTAACATTTAAAATTTAGAAATATGTAAAGGCAAAATTAAAATTAAAATAGATAATGACTAATTTGGTCATATGTTTTAACTTAGCACTAGCAGGAGCAGCAAAAATTCAACTTCAACACAATACACAATACAAAATATAGAAGATAATGGAAATGACATAATTCTTATAAAAATATATTTAAACATATAAATACATACAATGAATTATTATTTATTTACATGGTAATTAATATACCATCATTGCCATCATATCTTATCCAATCCATGTACCATACAACGACCATAAGCAAACGCGTACTACAAAAATGGAAATGCCATATCGTATTGTTATATGATGATACATGACATACATATGATTATGACATTATGACGACTAACATATCACGCACGGTATACACATTTCTAAACTAGTGACATATAAAATTGCATATCAGTATCAGATATCAGTACGTCACAAACATTGGAATCGAAACCTAACATATAAGTGCGTTGCGTATACTGCGTTTATAGGTTAAAATTTATTTTTTCGGAATTTTTTATTACAAAGGAACTCTCTTTTTCTCTAGAAAAACAAAAAACTAAATATTTAATATAAAATATAAATAACAAAAAAATGTAGGTTATGGTGAATGCGTGAATGCGGAAAAGTTGAGAGTTGGTCTACTCTTTCATAGCATTGTGTTGCGTATGATGCGTATTCTTTTGTATTTGTTAGCTCATATGCTTTTATACACGTTTTACTTAATCTGTTAACGCAAGTACGCAATTATCTGCCATATGCATAAAGGCCAAAACCAAATGCTTACCTCAGCTTCAAACTGTTGCCAATATTATGAAAACAAAAATTATATACATGTAAATATAATATACAGTGGTTACCAAAATTATTTGTAAGTAACAAAGTTTTTTTTTCTTTTTGTCCCTCTTCAAGCTCTATTTTGTACAATTCCTTAATTATTTTTCTTCAGGACTTAATATAGAATGGTATTTCTGTGAACTTTACTCTTTTTAACTAAATCTTTTAAACAATAACAGGAATGCCATTTGTTATATTCAGCAACTATAGCAGCTCTTTTTTCTATCGATAATTCACTTTTTCGTTGCATTTTTACTTCCAATACTCACTAAACGCACTTGAAAATTAAATTAAATGAATTATTTTCATCTTAGTATTCGTATTATTGACCAAAACCAATAAATAAATAATTCAAGTTACTCCTCAGAACACTCCATATACATACAAATAATTTTCGTCAGCACTGTATAATCTTTGTACATATATTACAAATAAAAATGATAGATGTCAAGAAGCATATTTTGCATTATAGATGTTGGCATTATTGTTACCTCAGACTCAAAATTCTAAATTTTCAGAATGTTCAGAATATGCATTTGGTTTTGGCCTTAAGGCAATGTAAAGAAATTCTGACGTTTAATGTCTGACGTCACACAGGTCGTCGGAATATAATCACAAAATACACTTCTACGTGCTTCTATATACGTTTGTAAACTAAAATATAAAAACAATTGAAATTTGGAGATGAAAAATGTGCTAGAAATTTACAGAAAGATTATTATGAATGAAACAAAACATAAAATTAAGCCGATGAAGCCGATTAAAATAATTGAAATTGAAACGTAAAATAATTTGAAATTTAAATGAAACAATAAACGGAATATTTATTCAGTCGTACAACATGTAAAATTAATTTAATTTTTTAATATTGTATTTCAGTTATACATTTTTACTCAAATTTTTTCTATTTTTGCTGATAGTTCGTATACCGTCACCTTAAAGCTAAATTATTTACTATTTTACCATTTTACGAATTTCATAAAATAAAACTGAAAATTAATATGTATATAACACTGGCAATATATTGTGGTGGTATTGTACAGAGTACAGTTTGACAGTTTGCAACTAGTTGCAATTTGGTGTATTACGTACGAATTACGATGTGTCAATTTTTTGTTGTGTTTGATGTAATACTACGTGGTGGAAAAAATGAAATAAGTTTGACGTTTTCTAATTAAATGAATAATGAAAAAGTGAACTCATTCAAGTTTTATATTGAATATTGTCTTTATCAATCAAATTTTTGTAATAATTTATTTTCAGTAATTTAAAAATCTATTATCTATTATTATTATTGTAATTGTATAAAAATTTTATTAAAAATTAAAAGTAAAATAATTTTGTGCTTTTTGTGAATTATTTTATATGTAAATATCTGTATAACATTTAAAACATAAACGAATTTGATATATTTACAGTGATTATTACTTCTCAAATAATACGAAATAAAATATTAATTTTGAAGGTAGAATGAATATTTTATTATGAACTGCATATAGTATACATACACATAGTATTCTTAAACAATTAAATTTTATGCTTATTTAAGTGATTTTTTTAAAATAATTTTTCGTTTTTACTTCAAGTTTCAAATTTTCATTTGAATGATTTGTTTCATCAACATAAAAAATATTTTTATCAATATTTTTGCAGTCTTAACTTCTAATTAATTATTGCATACAAAATATATTTAATTTATACTAAAACAATATTTAAAAAAGATATAAATAAAATAAAATTACAAAAATTATCACTTTTACTATCTAATTTAATATATAATACCGTCAGAACAAAAACTTTGAGTAATCTCTCTTTTTTTTTCTTATCTTTTTCCATAGAATATATTATTATTCATGTTCATAGAATTTCCAATACCAGATCATTATTTTTTAACGTAATCACATTTAAAACTTGATAAAAATATTACATTATAATGTATTTATATTTGCATGCACCACTAGCCCACCATATAACATTTATATTTTTATCATAGTGCTCATACAATGGCAATGAAAACGTTCTTGAATCAATTTCACTGTAACAATAAAAATTAAACAAATTTTTAAAGATACATACATATATGTATTACATAAATACAGTATGTCGTATGTGTGTATATATTTTTCATTTTTGAATTATATTCACCATTTTCAAATATAATTTTTATTGCTATTTAATTATAATAATATTCGTTTTTTTTTTTATTAATTTTTCATAAATAAATTGAAAATTCTTTTAAATAGAAAAACAAAACAAAAATTGAAATAAAATGTCAATGTCGTATGTAAGAGCTTTATATGATTTTACTGGTGAACCAAATACTTCAGAATTATCAATTGTAACTGACGAAATACTAACAGTTACAAGAACAGATGTTGGTGAAGGATGGTGGGAAGGTAGAAATTCAAAAGGACAAATTGGATTATTTCCTGCCGCATATGTTAATGTATTATCAGCAGCTGAAGTTCAACAACAACAAATAAATGGTGGTAATAATGTTAATCAAAATAATGCAACAGCTAATAATATCGGAGTACAACAATCATCACGATACGATCAAACTGCAGATGAATGGAATGATGGACAAGATGAATGGGATGATGATTGGGACGATGATAATGATACATATTCAGAAATTGGACCAAGTACAACGCAACAAAATAATAATTTTTCGAAACAAGGAAATTTTATGCAAGCACAGTCACAGCAACAAGCAAATTATGCAAATATGAATTTACCACCAACACCGTCAGATGATACAATATCAATAGCTTCAACAATGAATACAACAAATTCAGCTGTTAAACGTCCTGGTATATTTTCAAGATCAAGTGATTCATATATATCAGGATCAGTTAATATACCAGTACCAGAGAACGAAAAAGTGAATATAATTCAAGCTGATAATTGTTACTATTGGCAACCAATTAGCCAACCATATACAGTTACTGTTGCATCACCAAAGAAAGAAACAAAATTTAAAGGAATGAAAAGTTTCATAGCGTATCAATTAACTCCAAGTTTTAATAATATATCGGTATCAAGACGTTATAAACATTTTGATTGGTTACATTTACGTTTACAAGAGAAATTTTGCTTAATACCAATTCCACCATTACCAGATAAACAAATTTCTGGTAGATATGAAAAGCAATTTGTTGAACATAGAAGAATACAATTACAAGAATTTGTCGATTGGGTATGTCGTCATCCAGTTTTATCACAATGTCAAGTATGGATGCATTTTTTAACATGTACTGATGAAAAAAAATGGAAAACTGGTAAACGTTTAGCTGAAAAAGATCCATTAGTTGGAATGAATTATTGTTTAGCGATATTTCCACCAGAAAAACAGCTTTTAACATCATATGTTGATGCTCAATTAGACAGTTTTTTAAAATTTGTAACATCAATGGATATTGCTGTAAAAGAATTATTTACAATTGCAACTGATCAATATAAAACGAAACAAGTTCAAGCTAGAAAAGATTTTCAACGAATCGGTGATGGTTTAGCTGGATTAGCTTGTGCATTAGAATTAGATGAACGTCGTTTTCAAACAACTGAATCATTATCAAAAAGTATCGGTCGTGTAAGTGGATTATATATAACTATTGGTCATTTATTTGATGATCAACCAAAACATGATTGGATTCCATTTTCTGATAGTTTACATATATACAGGTTAATTGAAATTATACATAATATGTATAGATTTTGATAATTTAATAATAATAATTATTATTATTTCTTTTTTGTTTAATTTAATATAGAGGCATTTTAGATACATTTCCTGATATATTAGCATCTCAAAAAAATGCAATACAAAAACGAAAAGAATATGAACGTCAGACCGGTGAACAGAAAATGAATAATGCACAATTAGCTGAAATTCATCGACGTGTTGATGTTATAGCGTATGCAATACTTGCCGAAATATCACATTTTCGTAGTGAACGAGATCAACATTTAAAAATGACTATGAAACAATTTATTGATGAGCAAATACAATTTTATATGAATGTTATAGATAAATTAAAAGAAGCACAACATCATTTTTCATAAATTTTAAAATTAATTTATAATTGAAAAAATTATACAAATTAGAAATATGATACATAAATATACAAACAAACAAATACATATATACATATAATAATAATTAAGTACATATAATGATAATATAAATATCTATATATATATATATATATATATATATAATTTGCTTTATAATATCACAGATAAGGATACAAATGTTTCACTGCCAATATTAAAAATGTAACAAAATCAAATTGATATGGACCTATTGGAAGGTTCAGATTCGAGTCTTGGATATATTTAAATTTAAAATGTGTGTTAATATTCAATTGTTCTTGCATTCGATAAAAGTTTTAAAATGTGGTTCATAAAATTATGTTTGCATACATATGAACAATAAATTTGAAGTATTCGTACAGCATATAGCACCACAAACAATATAATATAATTATGTGTTATATTGTCTGCGATAGCACATAGATTGAAATGTACAAGAAGAAATTTACACTGTCTATTGCAGCAAATACGTATAATTATTAAAGCACAGGGAAAGCAAAGTCATTCGTCACTACTACATTATACTGTCTAATGTTAAAATATATGAGTAAGAATGTGCATTTAAATACACTGATAAATACAATACAATACTAAATTTATATTGTTTCCTGGTGAATGGGTGCTATACTATAATTATTGTACAAACATATATCTATATTAATGTGTAATATGTATTGTACTATTAACATTCATTTAAAGTTTGGAAAAATTTGAATATTATTTGTATGGATTCAAAACTAAACTAACTTAAAGCATTTTGATTTAGGTAAAGTAGATGGGGACACATAATTTTTTCATTTGATATAGTGACACATTTTCTTTTTGTTCTAGATGAGATATCTGTATCCTTATATGTGATCTATATATTATAATTTTTATCGTTATGCATACCGTATATATATATATATATGTGTATTTATATACATACAAAAGGATATTTTTAAATTATTGCATTTTTGCACGAAAAAAAGGTCATAATAAATTTTTAAATTTATTTGTAAATGGTGTTATGTATTCCTCTTTTAATTAAATATTTTATCTACAATGTGAAATAATAGAATGAATATACATTTTGTATATTGAACAAATTTGTGCACTAAATATTTTTTTTTCTTTAAAAATAATTTCAAATTTTAAATGACAACATTGTACACACATATTTATATTATATTTTAATTATTTCAATTTATTCAAGTGTACAGAATTGTTAATATTATGTAATTTTTTTTTTTTTTTTTAAATTGTATATTTAGATAATTTTATTTATAACAAAATAATATACAAGCATAATATATTAGATTAATTAAAAATTAATAATTTTACATGATTAATCTAATTTAAAATATACATTAAATATGTAGTATAAATTCGTTAAAATGTAACATTTGATATGAATTATTAAATCAATATTTGCAGGACAGAGCTCAGAAAAGATTGCAGTACCACTAACTGGTAATGATGATGAATTTGAATAGATTTCATTTCATCAACAAATCAATCTTTTATTAATTATGCTAGCACTGTATATTCATTTTGAAGCTATACCTACTATACATATAAGTTATATTTTGCTCATTTTATTTTATTTTTAAGACAAAAAGTGCTGTTTCCACAATTAAATTATGTAATTTCTTTTCTTTTTTTTTAACGAAATTTAAATTTTATTAAAAATACTATAATAATAATTAAATAATTAACAATGGAAAATCATTCCATTCATTATACATATTGTTAACTATAATTCAAAAATTTATTTAACTTTAAATTTTTACCTTAGAGAACCCATATTTAAAAAAAAAAAACAAAAAAAATTTAAAAACACTCAGTAGTTCTGGTAATAATTAAATAATATTATCGTTACTATACCATACAGGTTAAAGTTTCTCAGGGTTCTATAAATATAACATATATACATACATATTCTGCCTTAAATAATATTGAATAGGAAGAATGAAAGATAAATAAGTGAATAAATATTAAATTTTATTTTTTTCATTTATCAGTTTTGATTTTAATTGTTATTATTGCAATATGCATAAAAATAGTTTTAATTTTATTCATTTGAATTGCATTTAAAAACAAAAATTTATGTTCATTCTATCAAGTTAAAATTTTGTAATTCTGAAAAATTAAATGCATATTATTATCTTCTATTTCAATCAATGAATCAAATAATTCTAAAAAATTATTTTCGAAAAATACATATAAAAATTAAAGATTCACGACAACAGAGCAGAGCGTTAATTGAATGAAATTACAATCTAAAATCTCATACGGAATTTCTCTATTAGACAATTTTTTTTTTTGTTATTTATTTATTTATTTTTACTTTTTATTATTATTTTTTTTTCAGGATGCATGAGTATAGTTTTTTGTATTTCATGTACTCTATGTATATTAAAAATAAACAAAACATAAAAATTTATGATAATGAAAATGGAATTGATATGAACATTTTATATAACGAACGAATTTAAAATAGATTTTAAAATTACATACATATATATTATACTTTATTTTATTTTGAAATGAAACATTAATTAAAATATGTAATAGATTATTATTATTATAAAAATTGTTCAAAAAATCAATCAAAAATGAAATTATAATATTCATATTAAATATGTACAATAATTAATAAAAGAAATTTATCGAATAATTTCTTTCAGTTAACAAGTACATATAAAATGTTTAAAAATAATATAAACATACATATGTACATTACTCGTATATATAATTTACGAATAAAAAACAAAAAAAACATTGAAAATATAATTATTTACTAAGTAACAGTGATTATGTAATTTATAATTTTAATATTTTTTTGATCATATATGTATCTTTAGGCAACATAGATTTTGCTGATTTAAATTTAAGCAAATTATTTACAAAAAAATTAAATTAAATAAAGATTAAATGTAACAAAAAATAAAGCAAATAAATAAATTTCATTCCAAAGAAAAAATAAAATGATAAGACTATCAAAAACAAAAATTATTTAAAAATGAAAAAAAAAATTAAATCAAAATAAAAATGTTATGTAATATTTTCAAACTTTTATTTTTATTTTTATTTTTATTTTATTTTATTTTATTCAATTTTTTTTTCTATACTTACATATTATATACTAAATTGCAATATTATAGATAAAAGTAGAAATAAAGATTATTTTTTTATGTACCTATAAGCTAAAATTAAAATATACAATATTACAAACATCTCTTTAGGAATTTGTAAAATTCTGAAAATAAAAATTATGTACTATTTTTAATTGTAATAATTTTATGATAATTTGAAAATTTGAATTATACATATTTACAGCTATTGTAATAGTTATTATTAACATTTTTTTTTATAGTAGATAATACAGAAAATTATAAAATTTTATATTATAGTTGAACATAAAATAAAATAAAAAATATTTATGTAATAAATAATATTTGTTTATTTTTTCTCTTTATATTTTCATTTTGAATGAAAGTTTGCTGATATTACATGACTAACTAATTAACTTATATTTTATGCTACATAATGTAATAGATGGTTGAAATTTGAATTTTAGCAAACTTTACCTCTTTATAATTTTGTCATTTTTGCACCAATTTCCTTCAAATTTCGAGTTAAGAAAGTTCAAAAGATGGAATAGATTTTAAATGGAACAGATTTTCTATAGTAATTTTTGTTTTAGGTTTATAACCTTACAAAGTAAGTTATTTATTTTACCAATTCTTACATATACCACTCTATTACCATTATTTTTTGATCAATTTGTTAACAAATTTGAAATATACCAAAATTGAAAGGAGAAATAGATTTTAAAATAAACGAATTTTCAAATTTTTATTTCTAAAATTTATTATTTAGAACTATTAAAGCAGGAGTCTGTTTTCCTAAAAAAAAAAGTCAAGTTTAAGTTTATACTAGTAGATAATTGGAATGGAATGGAATATTTAAAAAAAAAAATTGTCTTTTGTCTAGTATATTGATTTTTTAACAAATAATATAATTCGTGACTGAAAAATTTATAATTAGTATTTAAGGAAATGAATTTGGATGTTGAAACATACTTACCTGACGCAGGGGTTACCGTGATCATGAAGGCGGTTCCCCCGGAGCGAGGCCTAGTCATTGCACTACGGTTGGGTTGACCTCCGCGATTATCCCTAATGCGGATAACTCGTGTGTGAAATTTTTGGTAGCCGGGAATGGCGTTCGCGCCGTCCCGAAAAATTATTCATAAAAAAATACAACTCATTATATAGTTTTACGTTTTGCTTTAAGAAATTTATTGTGAAACAGGTACAGGCAAAAGACAGGTGCAGGATTACCTTACCTGCCTTTTATTTACTATAGTTACTACTTACTACCCAGCCAGAATGATGCTGATCCTGCCTGATGTCGCATTCGCATCGCATCGCATGTCGGTCGTCGTAGTCGGGGTCGGGGTCGGGTCTCGGGCTCGGCTCTCGGCTCTCGGGTGATAATGTTATGATATATATGGTATGGATATATATGATAAAGCCCAAAATACATTCGATGCGGTCGTGAGTTGTGAGTCGTGAGTTGTAAGAATCTTATAAAATCACAACTAATAGAAAATGTACAGAATTCTTACAACTTGAAATACATTCGCTGCGGTCATAAGAATTCAACGCAAAGATTGTTTCGATTTGAAAGTCATGAGTTTGCGTTCGAATAAAATGATGAGAGAAAGCTTTTTCAGTCTTTAAAATAATTTCGAAGTGAAAGGTTATATTTTTTCGTGCTCATTTTGATTTTCACGCTTAGCCTTTAAAAATGTTTTTATATGAAATGCATGTTTATTTTTTTCACTTTCAGTGTTTAACGGTTTTGTCCAAACTCTTTTCTTTTGTCTTTTTTTTAGCAGAGCTATTCCTAATGCTAATCCCAATACCAATTCTATATTTTCACCCATGATTACAAATTTCTTTAATTAATTAAAATTTTAAAAATTTCTACAATTAATTAATTGGTGTATTTATTAAAGATTTTCTTTATTGTATTTTTATAAACCAATTAATCTAATATTCATAAACTAAACAAATCACATCTAATTACAATTTTCAATGATAAGTTTAAGTTGTCTTACAACTCACGACCGCAGTGAATATATTTCAACTCTCTTGTGGTAGTTTAGAGCTTTTGCTTACGACTCACGACCGCATCGAATGTATTTCAGGCTTAATTATTCAGATTAGTATAGGCTAATAGATTTTTTATTATGTATCTTTTATTCTAAGAAAATTATATAATACTATACCATTAAGAATTTTATGATATTATATAATTTGTTTTTAATATTTTCTTTAATTACTTTTTCGAAAATATTTAATTTTATTTCGAACAATTACAAACACTTTATACTCATATTTTTTATTATTATTAATTTCGTCATGATTATTATAATAACTTTTATAAATTGATTGCGATTGCATTGATGATGATGATGATGATGATGACGTATTATTGAATCTAATCATAACACTATTATTATTATCATTATTTGTATATGGATAATTTTCTGTTGTTGATGCATAAAATTCACCATAAATATATTTTCGATTTTCCATATAACCCATTTTATAATATTTTGGTAAATTTTCATAATTAATTTTACCATGATTATCACATTGTTTTGGATTTATTTCAGCATAAAAATTATTTTCAAATGCACTATTATAAAATTCAGTACATAAACCATGTGATCCATATTCAGAATTTATTTTAGTAGCGGCTAATTGATAATTTCCACAATATCCCATTATCCAATTTTGATGGCAATTATTACGTTCTATTGTACCTTTATCATTACTTGTATGTATGCATTGAACATTTTTAGCTGAATCCTTTGGTTTAAAATTATTTTTTAGATGTATATCAAAACCAGGACCAGCCATATCACATGCTTTTCATTTTTATAAAAATTAGAAACGAAAAAAAAAAAAAAATAATAAAGGAAAAACATTTTTAAATAAGAATTTAATGAAAATCATATACGAGTTATACTGGATCTTACTATCGATTTCAGCTAATTTCTGTTTTCCAAACATTCTACCAGCCTGAATAGCAATTCTTCCACCAAGACTAAAACCAAATATATATCCCTGATTCGGATCAAATTTAGAATTTTCTAATTTTTGTAATTTTTTTGTCAATACTGTAGCAATATCTGTAGTATGTATAGCTAATAAATAATATGGTATGATTGCTATTATATCATAATCCATGCACATTATACAGCCACCACGATATTTTTTTAAATCTATGTATACAAATAAGGACATATGTATGTGCATAAATGTCAATTTAAAAAAGAAAAAAAAGAAAGATACAAATTTTAAAAATGTTGTGTTATGTGTAAAAATGATTTACTTTCTGTTAACTTAATAGTCCACGGTGTTGAGCAACTTTCTTTCCATCCATGAATAATTATTGCAAATCTTTTACTGTATGTAGAATTTTTACAATATCTGATCAAAAAAAAATAAATAAATAAATAAAGTTAAATAAATTAGTCAATTAAAGCACATAATAATACAAGATGGGGAGGAACACAAAAATCAAAGAAACATTCCAATAAAATTAAAGAGGAAAACATTTTTTTTTTAAAGATTTTATCCTGAATTTATTGTTACAATTTTCAATTCAAGCAACAAAATAAATTGATAATATTATCATAAATTAATTACTTCTTTACATTATTGAAAAAATAAAAAAAAAAGAAAAATTCTACAAAATATTTCTGAAAATTAAATTTACTTTCCGCATTTTCTTGATATTTTTGTATAATAAAATTGTTTTGATTCCATCCACAAAATATTTAATTTTTTGAAATTTCACATTGAATTTACTGTATATAAGGATTTTAAAATTTGTCACTAATTATTACATAGGTATACACATACGTAATATTTGTACATTTTTTGACTTACTCATTCTCATTAAATCTAATCAATCTATCAAAATTTAATAATCCTCCTCCAGCTACAATATTTGTTATTAGAATTATAGCTGTAAAATTTTTAAGAATTTTTTCAAAATTACTACACATATCCTATATACTTATTATGAATGTTAACGATTCGACAGTTAATCAAATACTAATCAATTGATATTTTGATTGAAGTTTATTTCATTTTTCAAATATTTTTGAGATAATTAATTGCATAATTTAATCTTTTCGCATATCAAATAAATAAGGAGGAACTCTATAAATTTTGTTGATAAAAAACAAAAACAATGGTCATTAAAAATTCATAATTTTTATGCTTTTTTTTTGGTTTTGTTTTTGTGTAGTCCATAATAAAATTTTTAAATAGCTCCTATCTCAATTTCAAGCACGTATACTTAATAATATGTACATTATGTAGCTTACCTTATACAATTCCAGGTTTTTTGTTTTTATTTTGTTATTGTGCCCGACTCCAATATTATTCTCCATTCGATAGATTTGTCAACTTCTCATCGTACCTTCCATTTATTATATTATAATATCTCGCACAGATTTAAATATCTCGCATCAAAATTATTTTATGTATCTTTAACTCATGTTGATTTTGTTATTATTTTTTTTTTTTTTAATTTGTTTTGAAATGTTTATAAATTTTTTATTCACTTAATTTTGTTTTTTGTGGATTTCTCGTTTTGCAAAATGAGATTTTTCTGTTTTTCAAGGTTGAATTAATTATGACAAATCATTTTCAAATTTGTCGCTTTTTGTTAATTTTGCATAATTAATTATTTTTTCTTTGCGAATATTTTGCGATTTTATTTTTATCGATTAAAAATTTGCATGAATTCATAATAGTTTAGTAACCTTAAATTTTTAAAAATTTTTTCTTCATGATTTATCAATCAAAATACTGACACCTGTAACACGCACCTTGGTTTAAAACACATACTGAAATCGTATTTTAATAAAAAAAAAAAAATATATATGTACATATTTCTGCAAAATTTTAGACACAAGACTAAACAGATATGTACGGCCATGTACGGCTAATCTGTTTCTGTTAAGTTAAGATGAATCAAATTTATTGTAGGTAGAAGTAAAAAATGATTACTAACAAAAAACAATCATTTAAATTTGATGAACTATGAGAGAATTAAAACGACGATTCCCCGTGTTATTTTGATTTCGTTTTGTTATTTTGTTTTTTTTTTCAATTTTTGTGAATATAAAGAATTTATAATTTTAAAATATTTCTCACACGTGCGCCAATTTTTTTTATTATTGAAAAGTTATTTAAAATTGAATTTATAACTGAAAGTTTCAAAAGGAAGTTTCAAAGTTAATTTATAGAGAGAATGTTACATATACATACTTACTTTTTATGATTTTATTTTTGTTTGTTTTTTCGTTATTATTAACATTTTCATTATATGTTTTAGATTAGAAAATTTTCAAGAATTTTTCAGGAGTTGTATGCAAGGAAGCAAAGAAATGTCTTTTTTTGTTTTTTGTTCTTTTTAAATTTTACTTTTTGTATTTTTTATGGAATTTTATTTGATTTCAAGAGCAAATAAATAAATTTTCAATTAAATGAGTCTATCTATGAATCCAAGTCCAATACTCTTTAGAGACTTCGCAGTGTCTAGAAAGGGGACTGAAATATCATTTTATTGTAATTTATTTATCTATTTTTAATTTTATCTGTTTATGTATTTTAATTATTATTTTTCATTTTTTATGTATAAATTAGAAGCTGTTCATTTTATTTCGATTTATATGTATACATTGCATATTTAACCGATGAACATATGCATCAGTTATAATGTACATTCAAGTACATGAAAAGATTAGAAAAGTACTTAAAATTCAATTTTAAATTTGATAGGTATCTAATGTTCAAGTGCATCAGACATCAGTACACATCAGCACATCACATATACTATCATGAATGTTACATAAATAATACTCTTCTATGTATCATACTATGCATATATCATTTACGAATGTTGCAGCAAGTTGCACGTGCTATACCCTTTATTTTTTTTTTTTTCTATAAAAACATTTGTCTGGTAAATTTGAAGAGAAGATTTTTTTCTGTCGTATTTATTTTTTTTTACTAAAATTTTACATTTATTTACCTTTTTCTTAGATGAAAGTACCTACATACATATGTATACGTGCTATTTAATGTAAGAATATGTACTGAATCCACTGATGATATCTTTGATCTTATCTTTGTTTTTTTTTTTTTTTTTTTTGTTATTTTATATTCTCTGCATTTACGTAAATTATTTGTTATCATAAATGGATTCTGTATGAATTGGAATTTAAAAGGGACAGCCACTTATCCAATAATTAATTTTATAAAACATACTAAAATAATAAATAAAATTATTAAAAAATATACAGAAAATTTGAATTACGATTACATATTGCATGTGTGAATGCATATATATAACCATATGCAGATTATTATATGCATAACATATTACACATACACACTGCAACACATGTAGACTTATTTGTAGACGTTAATACTTCTTATTTGAACTAATTTTCATTTTAAATTTACATTTTTTACTTTTTTAAAAATTTTTTTTTTCAAAGACGCATGTCAAATTTCGAAATTTCTTCGATAATAATTCTTTTAATCACTTGAATTTGATAGATAGAATAAAGTCAAAATTGTCATATATGTAGGTACAAATTGTAAAATGAAATCATTCAATTTTATTGATGTACATATTATTAATAATTGATCTGTTAAATATTGTAAAGATCATCTCCGCGTTTAATTGATGAAGATAACACGGGCGCCATTAGATATAATATTCATATTCAAACATACATTATGTATAAATATAAATAGATTACGATTACGATTATATTTAAAAAGTTCTTCTGTTTTTTGTACTTTGTTATTACTATATTTTTTGATGTTCATAATATCAATATTCGATGTTTATGAAATGTTAATGTACATAAATTAATGTGTAATTTATGGTAGTATCTGATTTGACAGTTCGAGCAAGACTGAGTCTAAATTTAAATCCATAATAACAAGTGTAAATTATTTATTTTTCAATAGAAATTTCAATAGAAATGGAACAAAATAATCAATCAATTAAGAGATAACTTTTTTTTTTCTTTTTTCTGCAGAATTATTTTTAATCTTTACTTGGTATTTAAAATTACTGAATTTATATACATATATATGGACAGTATTACATAGTATGTAGAGGAAAATATTATGGTTAAAAATTGTAAAGAATATTTCTAATTCAATAATAGTTTGGTATTCAATTGATGAAAATGATTTATTTTGAGAAATTTTATAAAATTAAAAATAAATAAAATAAGAGAGTACATATTCAATTAATAAAAAAAATTTAGGATTACAAATTACAAAAATAATTATTAGTAGTTAACTATTCAAATTTATTTGTGAAATTTGTTGAAATTAAGAAATGAAATAATTATAATGAAATCAATAACCGTTTGATTAAAACGACAAATTTTTCAAAATTGTTTGAGATAGTTTTGAAAATTTATTGCATATTGACTGGTGTCTGAAAATGTTTTAATGTATTGCACATAAAATAATAATGTCATTGATAATGTGTTAATAATATACATAAATATGACACTGTCTGCATATACTATTATCAATACTACAAAATTAATGCTATTATTATTTTATTTAATTACTTTATTTTGCTTTTAAATATTGATGTATATCATCTCAAAATTTAATTATACAAGTAGATACCTCACTATAATGTGTCTATATATGCATTTCAGTTGAAAAAAACAAAAAAAAAAAATAAAAGTTCATGTATTTTTATCTAAAAAAAGTTATAAATAAAATTGAATAATTTTGAATTATTTATATTCACATGAGTTTACATATGTATTAATTTTCAAAAAAAAAAAAAAAAAAAAAAAAATTTATTGTTCATATTATGTATATGTAACTGTGATTAATTGATAAAGTAACCAAGGTAAAGAAAAAAGGTTTATCTCTTTTTCTCTTTGATGAATAATTGATGAAAACTGTGCATATGCATAAAGGTTCAGATCAGATTATTGATATAAAAGATAAATAACTGAAATTAATTAAAAATTTTGTACTAAATTACTCGGTCAAGAGTATCGTGTATAAAGGTATAAGTGTACAAGTGTATAGCCTTCGATGAATTAATGAACAAAATAAATTAATTTAATGTTGCAACGTTACAACTTTAATTTTAACAATATATTTCGGAATCACCTGTTTCTGGTATACTGCATGCTGTATGAGACGTAATCAAATAAAAATCGAATTAAGTATTAAATCTCTACCGTGTTGATTAAATTCTTCTTGACTCTAAAGTCCTTTGTGAGCCATTCACAGTATTAATTTTTTATCCTTATTCCTTTAGAAAGCTTAGGAAATTTATTTTATGAAGTTAGGTTGCTGGCCTTACGTTCACCCCCAATTCTGAAGAACCGGGCCTCATTTCCCCTAGCTTCCACAAGAGTTGGATTATTCTGTCTCTACTAGGGGTTAACGGTACCACCACGTGAAGGTATAGGATAAGGAATGTGAAAGACTTCATTTTCACAGATCCGTCATTAAATTGCACTCCACTTCACTACTCCATGGTCAATGTTCTGACATGATATCGTATTAATTAAATATATCACGACTATTATTTCCTAAATACATATTTTCACACATTTTTTATTATCGACACACATAAAAATATCAAAATTATTCGATCGACTTCTGAGTTTTGACGCTCGATAATTTTCTTGAATTATTCTATCAAAAAATCGTTACAAAATACTATACCTTAACTAATTTTGAAGAATCTTTGATATAATTTTGATCAATAATTTTATTAAAATAAATAGACTTACTCACTCACATGTACAAAAACCTGAAAACTGGAAAAATAAATGAGGTGAAATTTTTATAAAATTTTCATTTTAGCAGCAACAAAATCTTCTTTTTTTTGTTAAAAAGATAACAAAATAAATTTTAATCGATATGGATACATGTATGTAATATTAAAATAAGCACCATCATTTTCACACATGCACAAAAATAATATTATATTTAAGTGCAAGTATTAATAATATGCAAAATATATGCACTTACGAAAAATAAAAATTTTTTCAATTTACCTTAATTGTAGATTTTAAACCCATAATTACGCAGGATTACCAACAAAAATAGTCTGAATAAAAGTTAATATTAAATGCAATTACATATACAATACAAGTATATATTATAAATGTTTATGTCTAGATAAAAATTTTATATAAATTTCACACATTTATGTTAAAATTAACATGTTCAATGAATAACATGTTTTTATTTTCGGACAATCGGTAGGTATTTGTACTGTACATCCATTCATGTCTGCAAATAGTATACTGTGGTATCATATGTTTTAATTTATTTTTCATTTAATGTCATATAAGACAAAGTAACTAAAAAAAATTTTTGTTTAATTATAAATGGCTATATTCATACATAATCGTATATGAAAACTCTTGATAAAGATGAGGATGTTTTGAATATGTTATGAATTTAAGTTTAATACACAAAATTATGCAATTTTTGTTTTTATCAGCAAAAATATGAGTGAGAATATTTGATTTAAAAAAAAATCCATCAATTAAATTATATGACTTGCTTTTATTGAAAAATTAAAGAATATTTTGTCCTCCAAATTAAAAGAAACAGAGAAGGAAAATAAAATAATTTTTTGGGATTAATTTTTCAGTTATTATAAAATTTAAAATTTTTCTGACATAATTAAAAATTAATGATTTTTGACTGTTAACTTTAAAAATGTAGTCGAATCAATAAAAATGATTAACGTTGCTACACATTTATGTTGAGTTAATATATTTTCTACATGCATTTACATTTCTATATCTTCTTTTAGCTTTATTTATTTTTAAAAAGCTTTTTTTTCCACTAAAAGAAAAAATTATGTTAATTTAATAATACTATAAAGCTTTAAATTTTGATGAACTATGAATGGAAAAATGAGAAACAATATTATTTATTATTAAGCATTTTTATTTTTAACTTCATTATCGTCACACAACTTCACAGTCCCAGTTACAAACAACCTGGTGCAACCTCAAATTTAACGTTTGATTTATTTTCTAGCATTTTCACTTTACTTGACTTGATTTGATATCGTCCATCATTCAACAACAGGAGGTACATTAGTTGGTACAGTTGGTACATTCAATATCAATCAAAACAAAAATATTCAACCATATATTATGATAACGTATTTTTTATAAGACCGAGTACTGTAATTTTGAATACGATGAATTTGTTGATGAATTTGAATAAAATTAAAATTTTTATAATTTTCGCGTTTTCGGTTAACGATACTAATACTTGGTTTTAGTAGTGACAGTGAGTGCCGAGTGGTATAGTGAACTATATGAAGTGGTTAGTGAAAAGTGAATTGATGTTGATTTTTCGTTCGTGTATATTCACAATCTCTTTTTCAGTCAGATATTTTTGAATGAATCTCGACCAAATGGTACATATAAACGTTAATTATTTTTTTTTTTTCAAATATGTAATAGGATGTAGAATAAATTACTTGGTATACATTTTCGGTTTTAATTATTTATTTTTCTAAATAACGAATAAAATAGAAAATGTAAATGTTACGTTGATCGGTCACGATTATAAAAATTCTCGACTTCTGCTTATTTTATTTTTTTTTTATTTTTTTAGCGAAATACATATAATAATAATGATGATGATGATCATTCAACAAAATATACAAACAGGTGATTTCATTAGTAATTGAAATTGTGCAAATTTTTTATTTAAATATTTTTCAATCAATCAAGCTATAAAAATTGATTGTTTATAAAAAAAAATAAAATAAAGAAAAAAACTTGTGATAAATACTACATATTTGAATTTGATGTGTTAATCATATTTCACGAAAAATAAATAAATTGAAAAATCCCACAAAATAAAATTTAACTTATTATTAAATTAAAATATAATTTATTGTAAAGTTTTGATTTTATTTCAAAATCTATAAAAAAATATTTGATCTTGTGCTAAATATGTAATGTACATAACTTATAAGTTCTAATTTATTTTGTAATTGTTTTTAAATGCTTCAATTGTGTGATCGTCTCTAGATCTGTGACCCACTGAGATAATCGTAATTATTTTCGTTTTCTAATGCAATGCAAATTTCATTTTGTGTATTAAATAAATATGTATATGTATATGAATGTGTAAAACGGAAAATTTTAAATTATTTTTATACATATATGTATATGCGGCAACAGTATATAAATTCATTTAAAAATTAAAAAAATAAAATAAAATACAAATAATTTCTTATCAGTTAATAATAGGTATATCTATGTACATACATATATACGAGTACAATGTACATACATATCAAGTATAGGTAACTATGCATATTCATTAAAATTTATTACATATTTACGAACAGATTTTAAATCTTATATTTGTAGGTTGGTGTCGTATTTATTTTAGTGAATTTAGATTTTCAAATTCCATTAGTAACAACAATAACACTTTTATTTTCCTTTCAAAAAATAAACACCAAAAATAAATTACTTTAATTATCGCGGATATTTCTTTATGCTAAAAAGTCTTCTAACATTGCCACATTTTCATATACATATAATTTAAAAAAGAAGAGAATAATCTCCGAAGAAGAATTTAAAATTAAATAAAATTAAAAGATTTTTTTTCAAATTTTTAAACGACATATTCTCATTTTGATACAGAAAATCCTTTTTAGGAATACGTTATTTTGTATGAAACTGCGTTGAAGAAGTCCATACTTACTTATATATGAAAATAATAATAAACACAAAATGATTTGAAGATCTATTTCTAAATTTTAAACAAAACAAGACAGAAAGACAAACATTTTATGTAAGAAAATAATAAAACATTAATCCATTTATAGTTAAATAAAAACTTTGAATTATTTCATTTATGAGTACGATTATTAGTACATATGTATGTACCCATCACAAATAATTTTTATTACTATCTTTTTAGCACTTCCTAAAGTACCACACAGACACAAACTACATAGGTGGTAATATGGATTCATAAAAAAAAAAAAAAATTATATTATACCTGTATATAGTTCTCTTTAAAATTTTAAAATAAAAACAAAATATTTTTTACTTTAATTTTACATCACACAAAGTGCTATATGTGAATAAATAAATTTTTGAATAATTAATTAATATAAAACACTTACATACATACTAACGTAACGTATAAATATACACATACATATACATATTTATTGTATATATTTTATATAATCTTTTGTTGTGATTATTTTTAATTATTTATTAATTTTTTTTTTCGCTCTTCATATTCTTATTATATGATGTGTGATTATACAAGTAATTTATAGTAAAATATCTCTAATTTTTATAATTTAATTTGAATTTGAATACAATAATTATGAAGTATTTAAAAAAATATTTATATATGGATGTGTATATAAATATTTAAAATGATTTAAAATTTTAAATGAAAAATAAATTACACATTTTTTTTTTCTCTATCGTAAGCATTTATAATCAATATGCAAAAATTTTAATTAATTTTTTTTTTTCTTTAGAAAAATTTAATTTATTCACGCAAAAATTTTGTTTATAAAGAATCAAGTAAGTGTATATACCTATATATATAAAAACGTTTTTTATTTGTAATACGTTAAATATGATTTTCGAAATATTTTTTTTTTTGTTATTTTTATGTAAAGAAAAAAAAAACCATAAAAATAATTTCATTTTGAATAATATTTTCAAAAAGTGACGAAAATAACTGATTACACACATATACATGCACATAAGGATATAGTATATGTATAGGTAATAAAAAAAAATTAATTAAGCAAAGACAGATATAGACAAATCTCTTGATGAATATTATGTATAACTGAAAATCCGAATAAAAATCCCATAAAATCTTTTTAATCAACCGAAAAAATAGAGAAAAAAAATTTTTAATTTTTGTTAATTTTATGACAAGTGTATATAAAGATAATCTATACTGCTACATATATATGTATACTGTTGAGGTTAAAATGGTATCAGTTCAAGGTTAGTTAAGCCGCATAATACCACACATACAAATAATATTACGTGTAGAGCTTGCTTTATCCACTGTGCTGTGCTGTATGTATATTTTCTAAATGAGTTCCAAAAATTTATTATACACGCATATACAGCGCATATACTTAGCTTATTATTATTATTATTAATGATTCAATCATACATACATATATTTTTTTATTTTGAATAATATTATAAAAATAAATTATCACATATTGAAAATATTTTAATTACGTATAGTTTGAATATGAAAAACAAAACATTGGAGAAAATTATATTTTCTAAAATAAAATAAAATACAAAATATGTACATATATTCAAAAATTAATCCTAAAATTATAACATTCCTATTCATAAGAGTTTTCATCTCATATAATTAATTGAATTTTATTTGAATAATAATAAATAATCGAATAACTAATTTAATAGAAAATTAATTAACTTCATAATTAAAAAAAAAATGTTGTACATATGCTAATCAAATGATATATAAATTGATATCATTTATTAATATAATGTTTGTGATTTTTTTTTTGTTATTGATAACTTTTTTATATACTTAGTAGTTTTCGAAATTTCGAAAATAGATATAGTACTCTATATGGTATGCAAACAATTTTGTAAATGAAACATATTTAAATTAGAAATATATAAAATGTTTATATAGTATAACTTCGTAAAAAAGTTTGTAAACTAAAAGTGATATCATCGAATCTACACTAGTATTGAATTATAACATTCTTTCAGTTTATTGATTGATAGTTGATGAGTTCGCATGGAAAGAATTAATGTTATTATACGATAAAAGCCATATTGAAACCATATGGAAAATGATATTTTTTGAAAATGAATTCACCAATGATATGGGAATTGTTGTATGAAATAGAACAAGAATTGGAGTGTAGATTACTTTCATGCCGTGGTTGGAGACCTGCTGCTGCTGATCGGTCTAGTTGGAGGAGTAAAATTCTGGAGGCCAAGACTCGACATAACGAGTTGTAGCACAATTGAAAAAGATTGGGTTGTAGTTTAAATAAACTGATAAAGTTATAACATTGGGTTTGGGAGCTTAATTAGAAAATACCATACCTGAATAGTATTTGAACAACAGTGAAAACTATCATAAAAATATTGTAAAAATACAGATATGTTTTTTTCTGATGAGAGAACTATTAGAGTTAAAATTTTTCGATCAATAACGTTGGATAAATTATATATGTATAAATGACGATTCTACCATAATGTACGTAGCTATAATAAAAGCAAAATATCTGTAGTAAGTATGTGCTTGCATAAATTAATTTCGAATTCTGATAAGATAAATTTATCGAATGTAAATGTTTATGTAATTCATATTTTTATTAAATTTTTTATTCGTTCTTAACCCCATAAGTACCCTTCAAAAACCTACATTCTCGTACATGGTATACATATACGTATACTATACTCTTATATTTTATTAACACTTCAGACACTTTAGTGCCATTTAGAATTTTTATTTATCATAAATTCGTTACATACTTTTGTCTGTATTTTGTTTTTAATATCTAATATCAATATTGACGTTTGATAAATTTTTATTGACATTAGCGTATTTTTGATAAACTCGTATTTATGTACCTCTACCTACATACCCACACGGTCGTTATGTATAGTCAAGGCCAAAAATCATAAATTTATGTTATAGCAGCGATATATAGGAAAATAACGTTTTGTAAAGTGTATATACGTAAGTGTATTATCTCAATTCCAATTCATTGAATCTAATTTTTGCTGTAATATTTAAAATGAGAAAAAAAAAAATTCTAAAAAAAAAACATAAATAAATAAATTTGCAAATTAAAAACAAAATGAATAGGTATTTTAAAAAATACGACTAAATACGTGTCCCCATTTTAGTAAAAAAAAAGAAAAAATAAATATTCTCTAGAAATAAATTTTAAATAATTGATTCATCTCAGAATAATTTTTGTAAAACTTTAGCATGTACAGATAGAGCTGGTAAATGCTCGTATGTGTATATATAGTAACTTACAAAGAGAAGAAAAGTGAAAAAAATTATTGCAAAAAAACAACAAAAAGTTCTATTTTCTAAGAACATTAAAAAAAGCATCATACCATTCATATTGTGTCATAAAAATATCCCATTTTACAATTTTTTATTTCAAGGTGAATATTTTGCTATAAAATAATATGTCATACACAGGTATCTTGAAAAATCAAGATTCAAAGTCGCGCAGATCAAATAAGTATAGTATCTATTTTAATACGAGTTGAATTGAATATGAAATTTGTTTTTATTATAAAATGTGGTAGAATGCAGAATACCAAGAATACGAAATACCAACAGATCTTGAAATATGAAATCATGTCATACAACGTGTGACAACACATCAGATACTATTTATTGAACGGTATTATAAATATTTAATTAATTCATAATGTAAATAGATTTATAATAAAATGTTATCACGTAAGTATATTTGATAGAAAATACATACTCGCTTAGTTAAACATATTCAAAATCAGCTGAATATTTATTAAATACATACTTACATTTTTTTTCTCTAAGTTAGACAAATGTTATTATAACGTGCACATACATATGATACAAAGATATGCATTTATTTGTAAGTAAATTATGTAATCATATTCAAACGTAATTATTTATAATAAGATAAAACTGCAAAAAAGAAAAAATAAATAAATAAATGTACAGTGTAGGTGCTAAAATATAAATTTCACATAATTTTCATATTTCTCAGAGATTCAGAGACATATCCGTACATAATACATGCATACATATAATATTAAAAAAAAAACAAAATAACAAATATAAGAAGAAGAAAATAAACAGTTTTAATTTTTAATATAAAATTTAAATATGATCAATAATAATGATATTGATATTGATATGATGTAATACACCTACAATTAGTACTGTCTATATATGCGAGTAATATATGAACGAAACGAATATGTATATATGTATGTACATACATGAATGTGCGGTAATTTGTTTTATATTTTTCGTTTTCGATTGTAATGGATCTGCATAATCATTATAATCGTCAATATGCTATGTATGAATAAACTAATAGCAGCTATAATACCGTATATAATTATATATTTTTGAAAGTTGAAATCATTTGATGAACATACATACATATATTATACAATAAATACATAATATGTATAATATAAATACATATGAGCACATGTACAAGTAAAATTGATGTGAATTTAAAATGCAAAAACAAAGTATGTACCTATAAAAGTAGCCTCTCCATAAATGAAAATAATTCTGTTAATTTATTTATCGTGTATACGAATATACTTATGTACACAAAAATTATAAAATTTTGTATAATTTTGCAGCAGGATCATATAATAATAAATTTGTAATTTATTAAATTGAGTATTGTTTAGAAAAATACTATATGCACAAATAATAAAATTTTCTATTTGAAAAAAAAAAAAAAATAAATAACGTTTTATTAACTGAAAATCTCTGAAATTTAATATTTATGTTATGCGTTAACTTTTGAATGTTTGGATTGGTTTGGATATATATACATATATAATGTGTAGGTGTAATTTATTTAAAAATTAGTGTTTTAAAGAAATTATTTTATGAGAATTAATGACTTCATTTCAGGCTATAAAAATGCATTAAATTAGTAAATGTTTATAAACATCACCATTTGCTTACAATTTTTTCTTTCACTATATAAAAGTTTAATAAACATTTCATTTTCTTACAATATATTATTATTTCACACATATACTATTTTATTTGAATGAAAACATGGGTTTTGTTTTACGTATAGTATATTTCCAATTTCTAATATCAATAATGATCATAATTTTATTTGAATATTGTCACAAATTTTTTAAAACATTTCTAAAAATGTGCCCGTTACTAAGTGAAATTAAAATTCAATTCAATTCAAAATTAAAAATAAAAATAAATAAAAAAACAAAACAACATTTTCAAAGCATTATCTATATATACATATTCAAATTTTTATGAAATTTGATTTTTTTTTTCGTTCAAATCATTGCTTTTTTTTTTATTTTACTCGTATGTAGGTACCTAATGTATTTGAATTAAAGAATTGTCTATTTTTAATTTTAACCTACTTTCAATTTTTTTTTAAAACTTGCAAATTTATCGTCACATATCGCATATATGTACACTATAAATATAAAGCGTATTTATGTGCACATTTTCAATATTTATATGTAAATGTAATGTAAATATGTATTTTATATATTAAAAATTTATTCTTGTATAATGAATTTGTTGCATATAATTTTAATTAAAATTATATTTAGAATTTTAAATGCATTAAATAAACAATTTACCTACAATTTTCTATTAAGTATGAGTATAAACTACAAATACGAGTATATATGTTAGATTTATATATTGCAATTTAATTTTATAACCATAACAGAAAAACAAATAAATATGTATACATATTTACCTATATAATTATATATTTATGTAGATATGTATATGTACATATGCTTCATTATAAATTTGCTTTAATGAATAAAAATATATTTTACATACATATGTATTCTACGTACATATATGAATTGGTTTCGTTTCATTACATAAAATAACGTAAAAGAATAAAATTGAAAAAAAAAAAAATTAAATAACAAAATAAATAAATAAATAAAATTATTCAATTTTTAATAGTTATATTACAAAAAGTATACCATAAATAAAACTTCTGTGCGAGTATGTGTTATATAAAATTTCCACATAATGAATGAAAATGTATACTCATAAATTAAAAATGTTAAATGACATTTCTCTTTTGTTTTTGTTTTTTTCCGCCCTTATTCAATGAATGATATTTTAATGGGAATATTTTTTTTTTAGACTAAAACAACACGTAAACACGTAATTATATACTTTGAGTAATTAAATTAATAGGGGGATTCATGTCAATTTTTCGTAGTTCGTTGCGTCGTAGTTTCGTATAGTTTGTAATCTGATTGACATGAACGACCTCACAAATTTCTTTGTAACATCAGCTACGAAACTACGAAGCATTTTACCTTCGTATAGTTTTTCAAAACATTCATCTTTCGTGGTTCACAAATGTATGGAAATGAACTATATGAAAACTGCGAAAACTACAAAAGCTACGAAACGTGAAATGAATCTCCCCCCTAATATTTTTTACTTTTTACATTTATTCCTTTTGTTTTTTTTTTTTTGCTAAATTTTAGTTTTGTAATTTATGATGACATTACAATAAAATATACAATTAAATTAAATATTAAATATATACATGTATAAAATATTACATTTATTTTTCTAGGTCATTATACAAGAATATATAAGTATATGTATTACAATATGAACTATAATACATATATGAATGTGTCTAACAAATAAAATAACAAAGCTAACACACATTTAATTTTTGTAATTTGCATAATCTTTTAGATAATATTTTTGCCATAATATTCGAATTGATGATGTATGTAGGTATGTGCACGGCATGGTACACCAGATTATAATTTATTTTCTTTTTAATTTTTAAAAATGAAATTAATCATTTCTACACTATAGGAAAAAAAAGTAAAAGAAGGAAAACAAAACTATAAAAGAATAAAATGAAATTAATAAAAATATATAAAGTAAATACTACTATGGTATTAATAATGAACATAAATGTGTGATATGTACAAAACATACAATATCTGTAAATAAATTAAATTAATGCATGAATTTTTATATCAATTGCAGAACATATACATATATTTATACATGTATAATTTTTGGTGTAAATGTGTATAGAACTTGAATTTACAGAACACATAATGAGATTTTTATCAAATTTTAATTGTTTCATAAACGTATAGATATTCTTTGTTCAATTCAGTTTTTTAAATAATATTACTCTAGAAAATGAAATTACTCTTTTTAAAACTTCTATCTTCTATTCATAGTTCTATAAAAATATTAGAAGATTTTCATTCAATTAAATTATGAATGGATGATTGAAATTTTGATAGCAAAATATACTTGAAGTTGAAAAGAAATAGCTCGCTCCATACAATTCGCATCATTATTTGTACCTACGAGTTGGTTGAAACCGAAACGGGCTCAATTTTCACTCTTTTTCACTTAACCTACGAGTACTTTATAAATAAATATACTATATGTACTTATAAATAATAAATTCACACACATGTGTACATTAAATTATTTATGTGTTTTAAAATGTCGTTTACATACAAACATCGTCCTATTCAATATTCACACTATATCGTTTGTTCTAAAAATAATTCATTTTTTTTTTAATAAAATTTTTCAAAAAATTTATATAAAAAAAAAAAAAAACAAAAAAAAAGGTATGAATAGTATTCGTTTTTATTTATACGCGTAAATGTACATCCCTTTTTTAATTGCCGAAAATAAATTTGATTTTTTTTTATCCTTTTGTTTTTTCTTTTTTCTTATCGTTTCTATTCTTGAAAAAACAATATACATATTGTACGCGAGTATTATTCATACAATACTATAGTACGAGTACAGCATATAATTTTAGTTGAATAGCTCATATTTTCTATATTCGAATTCGAACGTGTGGTATCGTAATGAGGAAAAAAAAAGAATCAAAATAAAATAAATCAGTGATCTAGTATTAACCATAAACTAAACAAATGTGTAAAAAAGAACGCAACTTAAAAGAAAATAAGACCACATGTGTTTAGTGTAATGCGTGGTATATACTCGTAATAAGAACACACAGAAAAACACGGAAAAATCAAATAAAATTTTATTGATTGGATTTACATTGTTTACATACATATGTATGTACGAGCATAAGTATGAAATTATTAGTACGAATATGAGAAATTATTTGGAGAAATTTTACGTTCAAAATGGCACGTTAATTTTCCTCTTTTCAAATGATTTCATTATTAAATTAAAACAAATAAATGTTTAGAAATAAATATATAATCGATTTAATTGTTTTTATTCATAAATTTTCCACATATACATACGTATTCATTTATAGATGCGTATACATAAGAACGAGCACAATTAATGCATTAGATACTATAGCGAAAACTATATACACATACTTTGCTGTTCTATAATTTTTTGGTTAAAGAATACAGATTTTCGTTTATTATTTGAAATCTGACTAATAATTATTATTTTTGTAAAATATACGATATACGATGTTACAAGTTACGAGCATACACATAATATTTGGTGTTTATAGATATTTGAATATAAAAATCAAAGATTTAACGTAACCAGGAAGGTGTCAAATATCTCAAATAATCGCGCTTATAAAATTTCATTAAATATTCTATAATTAGAATTTGAAAAGAGATTTTTCCTTATTTACAATTTTTATTATTGTAATTTTATTTTTATATACATATTTGAAATGAGAAATCAATTATTTTTGGAATCATTTTAAAATTTTCATAAATGTACTCGTATATATTTATGCTTTACGGATAACGAGCACGAACGCGTATCAATGAATTGGTACACAATGTGCAAAAATGATTGAAAATGGACATTGAACATTTCAATGATGTCATCGCATACAAAAAAAAAAAATTTCACAATTTATTATAGATAATTACAGTGAAAGTGATTTTTTATCTGAAAAATTATACATGCAATCCCATCCAGAAGTCAAATAGGCAAAAGTACTAAAATGGCAATTTGCCAAATATGAATTTTGTACTTAAAAGTATAGAGATTAGATTGATAGATGAAAAACAAGTTTATTTCAGGTGAATAACAAAATTTTCAAAATAATTTATCTGGCTAATTTGCAAAAAATAATAATTGCATACTTATGTGTACGGATTCATTTATTTAAATGACAATGCGATGATGTTCAATTTTTGTAGATTTTCTCTTTTGGATTAGCCCTCATAATTCAGAATCATATCATTTTCTTGAATTCACATTCCAACATTTTATGCGTATTGGCATCGTATGTTGTATTGGCATTGTTTCAAAACATATTGGTCCTTTTTATATTTCACAGTTTTATAAAAGACCAATATAACAGGTCTTTAGGTATTATCATAGACTAATAGTATTATACTATATATCTTTAGGTCTCTTCTTTTTCAGGCCTTCATAATTTATTGATAACAGATACTCAACATCAAATTATCGATAATTGAAAAAAATTTAGCGATTTATTTTCATTAAATTACAAATTATTTCAAATTTCAAGATTTCCAATATTAACTTTTGCATAAAAATAAAATTCTATAATTCAAAAAATACTAAGCCTTATAATGTAAAAGAGCTTTTTTCTCTCTATCAGCTATCAGGCTGTCAGCAACTTTGTGGTTTGCATGATTCGTAATCCACGTTAAATTGTAAATGCACACAAATTATATAGTAGTAAGTCCAGAAATCACTTCAATGAAAACACTGACACATCAACTAGATCTGTAGTGCTATTGAAGAAGAACAACATTCAAAAAACCATATTTTATGTGTCAAATTAAAATTTGTTTTTCATATCTTCCTCAGCAACAAATGAACTCTATATAATTTACATACGAAAAAATTGAAGGAAAAAGGCAATAAAATTGAAAAAAAAAACAGTAATAATTTCTTAAAAAAATTGTGTAAATCATTTTTTTTTTAACAAAATTGTATTTATTCAAATCAAATATTTATCTTCGTATACGAGTATTACAAATAAAATAATATTTGACTAAAAATGAAAAAAAAAAAAATATTAAAATTAAAATAAACAAGATAAAATAATTTTTAAGGTATATTACGTGTACCAGTACCGACGAGTATTTAAATAAAAAAAAAATAAATAAATTTTTATCCGAATCTTTGAAAATTTTTCATTTTATTTTAATTTTTTCTCAAATAGCAACACACGAAGACAGACAGAAAAAAAAATTTAGCATAGGTAGGTGATGTTTAACATAAACCACGACATTAATTTACATGTATGATAATGAGTATGAGTATTAAAAATAAATTACAGATCGTTTAGAATTTTGAAGAAGACTGGTTATCTTAAAATTGAAATTATAAATATTTAGACAATTAATGTAAATCACCAATTAATTAATATCCATACAAGTATACATACAGTACGTACACATACATATGTATATGTACACATAAACATAATTAGTATATTGTATTATGATCTGTAACATTGTATGTGAAAAATTTGAAACGATGATCGAGCAATGTACATGTGATATTACTTATGAATACATAATTGTGTTTTTAGATGTTTGACTAACAAATGAATAAAAAAGAATTTAAAACTTTTTTATCGTATGCACATCATACGCGTATATGTACATATTATTTATTTATACACATTATAATCGTTATGTTGTTTTATTATACTAATGTAAATATCGAAACAATTTATTAATTTTGCTCTAACAATCAAATGATATGGTTTGCATTCAATTGACTTCTAAATTGTTCTACATTTTATTTATACAAGTCTGTACTTTTAAAAAAACAATTAAAAATTTGAAATTTGAAACAGAATACAATAGTCAATTAGTAATAATTATTATTAATTTGTCATGGACAAATATACATAAATGTATGTACATTACTATTTACTGTACGTGTATCATGTACCTACGGTACAATGTACGAGTATACTATCGTAATTTATTACATTTATTAGTACACATATTCACTTAATGAGTGAAGTGAATAAAAACAAAAGTAAAACCTTTTACTTAAGAAACTTTAAGTATTTAGTTGCTCTGAAGTGAATAAAAAAATAGTTTCTTTAGTTTTCAATAGTTTTCTAAAGTTTTCCAGAAAATACTTAAAAAAATAATTATGTGAATGAAAACATGATGTTGTATAGTAAATACTTTCAAATTTTTAAGGTTGGTAGGAAGATGACTTAAATTTCAAAAAATTGCTGATTTTGTTCAACTATACGAATTCCTAAAATTTGAAATTTGAAATTTCAAATTGATTACATAAAACAGAAAGGATTTTATAATTTTGATAGATATTCAACAGAATGTAATTATTGTTGATCAGACCAGAATTTAACATTCCTGATGCAGTCACAATTGTTTATAAGTAATTACTTTGCAGTTGAAGTACTAAGTACAAGCACATACTTGGGAGTAATATCAGTACCTAATATACCTTAAAATTTTCCAGTAAAACCTTTGCAGTAAAAGTAAACGATTATTCACTTGCGAGGAAGTGACTGCTTTTACTTTTAAGTATTACTTAATGGCATTTACTTCTTTTTATTCACTTCACCCAATGTGTGTATCTTTAAAAGTACCCACTCGTACCTATTATATGCTGTATTCTGTATATATGTTTGTACACATTTTTCCTCTCTCTTTTGAATATGATTTTTTTTTTTTCACATTGATTTTCATATCTGCAATATTATGCATTTTCATTCTATGTACATAATTCTAAACTATCATATTTAATTAATTTCCTTTATTTATGAATTTTTTTTCAAAGCATTTACTTAATACTCGTACTTACATGTTTTTTTTATTTTGTTTTCAGTGTTTCAGAAACACGTGCCAAATATTGGAAAAAATTACTTTTTTTTTTTACTTTTTATCTATACTTTATAGTGCCAACTAATAGTAAAAAAAATAAACAATATCTACACACAAATGTATTCACATAGTACATAAATATATTTTTGTCGCGTATAATTTTAAAATCTATTAAATGCATTTTTATTCTTATGAACTTAAGTATGTACATAGGAACATTATGTAGGTATACTCATATGTTGTATCGTTATATACATAGTAAATATGTATACATATGAATAATTTGAAAACATTTAACGATTCAAATTACATTTTAGAAGTAACAATTAATTACGAAAATGTATGTCAAATCAATTCAATTGATCAAATGTGACAACCAAAACAAAAAATTAACTTTAATGGTATATTATATGTATATACAAAAACAACAACAACAATAACAACAAATACACATAAACAGAATTTATAAAAGAAAAATAAAAGATATGTATACATACTATATTATTATTAAAGTAATAAAAATAACAATATAATACACTCTGTAGACATTGTATAGACTCAATGTCGACACCACATATACTTACACTCATACAGATAGACACACGACAAACATTGTGTATTATATATATATGTAGGTGCATAAATGCAGATGTAAGAGAAAAAAAATTGTACACTTATACAGACATAGATGTGTGGATATTATTTTTTTTTTGTTTTTTTGATATTTCATTTTTCAATTTTCCACTTTAATTGAAAGTTAAAAAATAAAATAAATGAAGAATATGAATGACTTTATGATTTGTTTGTCATCATATATATGTACATACACATATCACATATTACATACAAATTTACTTCTATACTTATATACGTAGACGTATTTAGGTACAGAGTGTAATGACTACTATAATTTAAAAAAAAAATTTTTTTTTTGTCATCAATTCAATTAAACGTTAAAAAATATTGGTTATGGATTTTTGTGTTTATGTTGCATATGTATATAAATAATGTATGTTTACATAGATGTAACATATGCTTTCATACATACATATGTATATGTAATTATATTTTTAAATAAAATTTTTATGCATATAATATGCTTGTAATTGAATGAATTCATCATATTCTGTTCAGTAAAAATGAATTATTATTAATATTTTTCTTTTATTTTTTTTTTCTTTTCAAATTTATAATTTTATTCTTTGTTTGTATAAGCAAGTTAAAAATTTAAATTTATATTTTACATAAATTAACACAAATGATAGGTCATATACATATAACTTATATATCCACAAATCTTGAACCAAAGACTATAGAACTATAGTTCTATAGACTTTGCTTGAACCCATGTTATATATGTATAAGTGCATATAGTGTACGGTATACATACATAACATACCCACGTTTGTATACATTTTTTAAAAAATTCATTTCAATTAATGACTTAACACGTGACTTGATTTTTTTAACATATACGAAAAATACATATAACAGACCTACACACATTCATATGTATGTACATAAAATGTAAATACTTGTACGCGTCGTATGTATACTAAGTATGTATAAAATAAATAAATAAAATAAACATTTTTAAAAAGTCCAAAATCTAAATTTAATTAGACTGTTCAAAGTTTTTAGATAAATTACATACAGATGTACATACACACAATTTGTACCTTATATGACTATATCTAATAGAATTTTTACTTTTTCCTATATTGAATAATTGTGTAAATGTGTATGTGTGTGTGTTTACGGTTTATTTTGAAAATTGAACGTGAATGAATTTTAAGTATACTCGTACTTGTCCGTACATTTTCTATAAAAATTATTATTATTTTTGTGTAATATGTAAATGATATTTTTGTTGGCACATATATGTATTTTCTTTTAACAATATGTAATTAAAAATAATAATTTAAATAAACAATAGCAAACAATTACATTACATACATAAAATAAAATGATTATATAAACTTGAATTTTATCATCACGAATCTCAGAATTTATTACATATATGTATCTACTATATGGTAGTTACCAATCAATTTGAATATTGTCCACAAAGATTGTCACTAAGATTAGAGATGATATATGATCATTATAATCATTATATAATTTACAACATATTGTTTATAAACATGCATATACATATACTTACTTAAGTATACAGTGTGGTATTGGCTCAAGAGTATACGAGCACATTGTAGAGACCTAAGTAACAAAATTTACTTAGATCTGTGGTACGATTATGTGTATTTATTATCAATTCAAAAAAATATCTGTACATATAAAAGTCTAAAGATATTATCCATATTTTTTATCTGATTTTGTATTGCTTTGTATTTACAAAATGTAAAAATACTTACTTTTTCAGTTAAATTTTTTTTGTTTTGAATAAAGTTTTGTTTTATATTGCATTTGTATTAGAATGTTTTGTTGTATGATTACAAATTGATCGGCAGATTGCATATTATATCGATCAATATAATACATAATCTGAATACGAATAGTTTTATATAGAAGATTGATTTAAATGTAACATTACATTTTACATATAACATACTGTGTACAAGTTTCATCATATGTAAAGTTTATGTAATAAATAATCGAAATTATTGTAAGCACTCGTTATATGAATGTTCATCACAGCAGATAGTATTTTTATGTTGATTCACATAAATTTACATTTTATTTTAAATTTTATTTGTTGGTTGGATTAAAATGCAAACGAATATTATTATTAAACTTTTTTTCATATTATAAATTATTATAGATTTTGAACTAAATAAATAAATGATTATTTTTGTTTTATTTGTTGGCTTCTTGATTGATTTAGAATTTTATTTATTTAATGGTTTTCTTTTTTTCAATTCAATTGTATATAATACATATACATATATCACTTTAGACACCCGTTTATGTAAAAAATTATTATCTGTGTTAAAAGCCTTTACACATAATAAACTTTTGTTTATTTTGTAATATAATGTATAATAATGAAATGATCATAATGATAATGTGCAATTGAAATGTTCTTAGACACTTTCTCAATATTAGAAATACAATATAGCAGTATGTTTACAACTAACATGAATTATAGAGTTATGGTGTACTCGTACTATTTATTGTTATGGAAAATGTTTTATCTATTTTCGAAATGATTCAATAAATTTGTTTCAAAACGAAAAAAAAAATGTTAAACAGATCATAATACTTATACACAGATTATAACTCATACATGATACTAATGACCTATTTTTTGATTTTTCATAATATCTAGGGAAATATTTACAACATGGACGAGTAATTTCAAATTGTAAATTCTAAATTTTATATTTCAATTTTAATTCAGAATGAAATGATTTATTTTTTATTTTAAAAAATGCAAATCGTTTATGTAAGCTGGATGAGATCTTAATCATAAAAATTAATAAAAATCTGTTATATATTTATCGACTGAATATGCTACCAAGACTTCAATAGAATACATGGTATATTTATAAAAATTTCCTTATATATATACCTAAATGAATTTTGGTCATATACACAAAATATTTATGAACAGATTTTATCAATTATATACAATCGCAATACAATATTTCTCGTATTTTATTTTAAAAAAAAAAATAATTTAATAAATGTGTATCAATTTTTAAAGATCAAAAAGTAAAATTTTTTATGACTTTTACACATAATTTAATTTTAAAACTGAAAACTGGAATAAGATATTTTCATTTGTAAAGCTATCAAAATCTTTATAAAGATATTAAATTTATTTTTTGAAAATAACTTGTTATTAACTCAGATATCAAAATTTTACATACCTAATGAGAAAGAAGTAAGTATGTATGTATTGTCATTTTAATTTTAGAATCGGTCAAATTATAATCTACAAAGTACAATTAATAAAACAGTATAACAGAAATATTTTTCTCACCTCAATTCCTTCATATATATTAAACATATATATAAAATACAAATTATTTTTCTGATAAGATAAAGTGTTGAGAGACATCATTAACTTGAATTCGATGTAAAATCTTCTTAATGACATTAATACCTAGCTCAAGTTTATATAGACACCGCTTATATTTTTCCATGATTATATTTATGGATTCCAGTATTTATAAATACTTATTATTAAGAATGTGATTTTATTTTTCATTATTGATCATTGACACCAGATAAAGATACATACGTTTTAATATTGTAAACAGTTTGTGCACACTTAAGCATTTTAAAATTTTTCAAAATTCATTACGTGTTCACAGTAAGAATTAAAAATATTTAGATATTAAGTGATATGATTTTAAGTATAAAATACTGCTAATTTTCCATAAAATTAAGAATAAACTAAAAATGTTTTCAAATAATTTAAGCATAGTACTTAAATCGTATGTAAATATTTTCTGCATTTACTGCGCTTATATTTAATGCCCATAAAACGTCATACACACATAAATTATGATTTGATTGAATAAAGATACAAGAATAAGATGTTTACAAATTAAATTTAATTCTCCTATGATAACATGCTTGTATGTATGCATGTATAAAAATTAATAAATGTGTGTATAATACAGTAAAATATATAAATGCTTACATGATGAGATATACTATTTATCTAAATGAGTTCACACTGATGTATTAAAACGGTGTAAATTTTACATGAATTTCTTTGTTTGATTTTATTAATTTTATATATGTACTCGTATAAATGAAAAACAAAAATAGTTTCAAACAACACTAATACAAAAAAAAATTAATAAAACTTACGCATTTGTATACGAATAAATGTGCATCTGTTGTTAATTTTTGTTTATGTTCATTTTAAAAATATTTCAAATAAAGTAAATATAAAAATAGATTCATGAAAATCTATAGAAATTTGAGTTCTTTTTTTTTCCCGTAAATAATGGAAATTTGTTCTCCACATACATACTACTCCTACTACTCCAATATGTGGTTATGTCTAATTGATAAATATGCAGTACATTAAAATTGACCAGAAACGTAAATAATTTGAATATGTAATGAACAAAATAAAAAATCATCCGTCTAACTTCAATATTTATCTATACTAAGCTATATATTGGCTGTATACAAGTATTTAGTTTACTCTTTAAAATAAAATTGTTTATTTTTCTATTTCCATGAGTTAATTTTTCCAAAAAACAAATGTTTAATATCTGAATATTTTTTTAGAAAAATGTTCACATATGAAATCGAATTTTAATCGAAACTCAATGAATTTCATTTTATTTATTTTATTTTTTATATAAAAAAATTATATAAACCTCGAATCAAAATAAAGCTCATAATAAGATTCAAAGTAATTAAGTATATATAAATACTGAAGGCTGTTCGAAAATAATTTACGAAATTCCAAAAACTTTACTAAAATAATCTCCGGATGCTGTGCTGTATATGCATTTATAAAATTTAAGCAGCTCATTAATCATAATCAATAATTTTAAGTTAAAGGAAAAGTGAAATATTTAAAAATTAAACATAAAATACGTTTATAAAAACAAATAAAAAATTAAATGATTGCATTAACTTCTAAATGCCTAAAGTCAAAAATTATTATGTTGTCAAAATCTCAATCAAAAAAAAATTTTTTTTTAGTTTTTTTTTGTTTGTATTTTAAATAGAAATCATCTTATAATATTATAATATAAGTCACTGTGTTTACAAGTAAATACTTTATTTTATGATGTATTCGTTCACAAATAACATCAATTTAGCTACGTTTGTTATATAGTAGACCAAGTATATGCATTATATTTTTGATTTTTATGCCACTTTTATGTTCTCATAATGAAAAAATAATTCAAAAACAAAAAGTGAAGCTTCATACTCTATTCAGAAATTCAATACTCCACCAAAGTGTATAATATATGTATGTTTTATATGGAACAACACAATGTCAGTTTCTTTTCTGTTTATCTTTTGTTTGAGTTCATATATGCTCTTGAACTTATTTTTTTTTTTTTATTTAATTTTTTATAGTGGAATGTAGTAAATTTGTTTAATAGAAAAATTCCATTTTTGTATTGTACTTGCTATAAAAAACTAGGTAGGTACTAGGTCTTTTACAAACTATGTAAATAACAACATCACAATCATCACAGTATGTATGTGTACCATATATCTTTATTTAGAGGTGAAAATTATTTTAAAAAGTATGTCTTTAATGTGCACGTAAATTTTTTTTTTACTCTACACATGCATCTCAGAATTCACAAAAAAAAAAAAATAATAATAATAATGATAAAATAAACTTTTTTTTCCAGCTACTATTTAACACCTTCATCTACAAATATGATATGTATATATGTAATTGTGCTCCATGTCCATATGAAAATGCTAAAACTGAATGGTAACTGCTGCTGAGCCTCAGTTTGTGATCAAATTGTTTTAGAAAATTAAATGTAGTAAATTAAAAAAAAAATAAATAAAAATAAAATTTGAAATTTTTTAATTCACTAATAATATAAAATTATAAAAGGATATGATAAGATGTGATGTGTATATAATAGAGTGATCCGTGCAAATTTCACTTACTATTTATATGGTCAACTTACATGGATGTGCTTCTATGATTGTCATGGATCAAATGACTATAATCTCATATAATGTCTATACCGGCTACATTAAATTGCTTAGTGTCTAATAGTTTTGGTTTTTCTTATTATTCTTCCAAGTTACACCTATAAAGTTACATTACACAATTACTGGTTACACTCTAAATATTTGTCTATACGGTGTCTAGTACATATATTGTCTGTCCAATTCATATGTAGGCATTGCATTAATTCAATTACGTCCATTCAAAGTGAAAGTCATTATAATTTGTGCTAATTTTTTAATACAAATGTTAAAAGATTCGAAACAGAACATCTATAGGGAAAATTTTATAATCAAAATGTAAGTATATTTATGTTTTATACACAAACATACTCGTATCACATCATAATGTACATGTGTGTAAAATACGTGTATATATACTTAAGTACTTATAATATAGAAGTAACTTTCCATAAATCAAGTTTCATTTTTATGGTTGTGATTAGTTTTTCATTATGGTTTTATGATAACAGAACTTTGAAATGTACATAATGTATATGTATTTATTGTTATGTACAAGGAAATAAATAAGTATATCGTTAGTAAGAAAAAGATTTTAACATGACTTAGAGTTTAACAACTACGAGAATTTATGTACATATATACATTGCTCAGTAAATGATTTCTGAATTCAATTACAGCGATTGCTTCCTAAAAATGGTTAAAATGAACGTGTAAATATGCGGGAAATATAAATCTCTGGAAAATCTTATCATTTTAATTTTTCAAAAAAATTTGTGTCATACCCATACTATATATGTTATGAGAAAATATAAATGAGGTCAGAAAAATACTATAATTTCCTGTTTCTTATTTCTTTTATTTTTTTTTTTATTTATTTGCAGTGATCCTTTTATGTATTTTGTCACGTAATGATAATAATGTACTTGTACTCGTATACATATACTTACCATTTGAATAGCTAACAAATTACATATTGATAATTTTTTATTATTCTTTTTTATATTTTCAGATTTCATCACAGAATTTTCGCCTATATATTTCAGTTACTGCCGCATAAATTTATATCCTTTTCATAAAGGAAATTTTATAAAAATATTTTTGCTTTTACTACATCAAAATACAAATAAATATGAAACAAGAAACAAATTTGAAAATCTTCAAGTATACATAGTGTATACGTAAATAACGAAGTGAATCGAAGATCTTGTTCGAAATCGACTTGATTTTATAGACTGAGCGTAACGTTATTATTATTAACTTGTTTTTGTTGTCATATATAAGGTATAAATGTCGCATTACTGATCTTTCTTCAGTTCAATCTGAATAGTTAGAATTTACCTGTGTGTGTGTACATATTTATAGCACACACGGAACTATACGTAAAATTTAAAACCACAGAATCAATCAAGTTTGATTCAAAGACATTTATATATCGAAAGATAATATGTAGCAATGTAGCATATAAACATGTATATGAGCACGAATATCTGAAATCAGTGAAATCGCATATACTTACATACATACTGATACAGACGAATATATTTGAACAGAATCGGATGAGATATCTGAAATCATTTCATTACAGCAGAACAATTGAATTGATAATAGTGTATTTGATTGTTTGTAATTCTATTTTTTTTTTTTTTTCGTTTCTTGTTGATTCATCATCGTTATTATCATTGTCATCATTACTATAACTCATTTTTTTTTATGTATCTTAGTACATATTATTTTGATCTCTGATGAATAATCCGTAAAAGATTTTTGCAAAATTAATGATCAACCATATAATATTCTCATATAGTAGATCGTCTATAGATCGTCATCGTCATTCACTTTTACGAGTATACGAGCATACGATAAATTCAGATCAATAAGAGAAATTCTTGAAATAAAATAAAATAGATTTACAAAAAAAAATTTATAATAATAATAATAAAAGTTAAAAGATTTTTCAATGATTTTTAATGAAAGGATATCTTTCCAGGTAAATACTACTTAAACGTGAACAAATGAATACACGTGGATAAATACATACTCGTACGTACGTACATTGTATTTTGTATTATTTGTACGAGAGTGAGTACATCATAAGGCACATATAGCCTAATCAAAAATTGAAATAAAAATCAAAAATCAAAGTAAAGAATAAGAAAATAAGATAAAAAAAAAATAAATAAAATTTAATTCAAAAAAAAAAAAAAAACAATGACAGAAAGATAATCAAGAAAAATATATTTATGTTATGTATAGCTAAAATACATAATGAAATTTCAAGACAAAAATGGTAATCATTAGTGATTTGATTTTCGAGAATGTTTCCTCTTTTATATTTTCATTTTTGGATACTATCACAATAATATGATTTTATACATATACGCTTCGTGTATTTGTAAATTTTGCAATTGAAATTAAATTTTGCTAAGAATTGTGAATATAAAAATAAATGAACGAATATAATAAATGATAAAAGAAAAAAAAACTTATATGAATGTATAATATATTTACTCACATGTACATATAAGTAAAATTTTTTTTTTTCATTATTATTGAAATAATGTACCAAAAAATAATAACAATGAATTACCTAATATGTGCGCGCATATATGAAAAATTTGAATATAAATTTGAATATTTGAATTGAATTGAATAATGAACTTTATCTGTTCTTTGTGTCAAATGTCTTATTGGTGTTTTGATTTGCTTTAAAATAAAATAAAATAAAAAAAAATAAACTTGGGAAATAATAAATGATGAAAATAAAATTGAAAAATATAACAACACCGAAATGAAATTTAATCGAAAACCAAATTAAAAGAAAAAAATAAATAAATAAAAGAAAATAAATGTAAAAAATCTAGTGATATTGTGGTGTATAAATTTGAAAAAAAAAAAAACACTTAAAACGAAACAACGAAAATGCCACATTACAGTCCAAGTAGACGAAAACGACGTGATTCTGAATGTTGCAGTAGTATAAATTTAGTCAAATATATGCTTCAAGTGTTCAACATCATACTATTGGTAAGTAAAAAATAATGATTATATTTTTATTTTCTTATGAATATCGTAAATATTGGTGGGGTTCACCATTCTTCATTATATTCGTAGTCTTTGTAGTTTTCGTATTTCATTTCCATAGATTTACAAACTACGAAAGTTTTGTGAAGCTGCGAAGGTTTAAATGTTTCATAGCTTTTAGCTTTTGTGTTTCGTATTTTCGTGATTATTAGTGTTTGATAGTTCTCAGTTGGCATAAAAATTAAAATATTTGAAAATAAATATGACAACTTAAAACAACAACTATACGAAAAAGTAAATTACAAAGAAATTTGAGATGGTCGTTCATGTCAATCAGACTACGAAATTCCGAAACTATATAATGCAACGAACGAACTACGAAAAATTGACATGAATTCCCCTATTATATGCGAAAATATTTGAAATTGAATAAATCGAATCAAAACAATTGACAAAATTAAATTTGCTGTATAAGATGATATGCAGATGTAAAAGTCGACGATATTACTGCATATTTTCATCAAAATTTTATGGCATTTTCATAGCACAGTCGTATCTATGTTCATTTGATCATTGATGTTATGAAAATGATAAACAATTTTATCGATTTTTTAATTAACATTACGATATAAAATTCCTCATATTCTGTGCAATAAAAATTTGCAATACACAACCGTAAGGATACTCTATATATACCATAGTCTATACTATCATATCATATACCTATATAGCTACTTAAAGTTTTTCAGTTAAAACACTAATTGATTTTCAAATTGACTATTAAGCTATTAACTAAAATTAATCATTAAACCTTGAAAATGTTTAATTTTTTTTTGTTTCGAATTCAATTTTTACATATAATTTTTTTTTTAGATTCTAATTAATATTTTAAACATTTAAACATTTAAATAATTAAATTTTATTGTTAAATTAATGCCTGCGTAATATGCATTCATAATTATGTACATTATGCATATACACATTCGTATGCATTTTACGAGTATGTAGGTACACAATTATCATTCTTAATTAAAAATTTGATAGATTATTTTATTAAAATGCACATTATGGTGATCAAATTTTGCAATTAATTTTTTTTTTTAAGTTTAGCATTAATAATTACAAACAGTTGATCATAATAATTGTGATGAATAACTAAGTTTCTAGGTACCATTAGTACTGTAAATTATTTTAATTATGTGCATACGAGTAGTACATATATGTTTGTAATGAAAACATTTCTACTGCATTTTGTTTATTTATTTTTTTCATTTTTATCATAGAAAAAATATTCATACGTACACATGCACATTTTTCAAATATTCAATGCTTATTCAATTTAAACGTTGGCCTATAGTGTCATGTTATGGGTACATACATACTATACTATGAAGTATGAACTTTAAGCATATACACGCACATACGTGCAAACTTGAAGTGTAGTATAATGTAAAAATATCATCATTAAAATTATTATCTTGTGTTAAACATGTCAATTAAAAATCATGCTGTTACCTAATGATTATGATTACGACATTTATTAAACTCGTAATGTGTCTGTCTGTTATTTAATATTTTTGTACTTTTTTCTTTTTGTTTTGATAAATTTTAAAATTTGTTGATTACTCTCTATATCTCGCCCAAAGGAATGATAATAACATTGTCACATTAGATACACTTTTTTCGTAATTGTGCTAATTAATTACTTAACTTTATACACGGTATGCAATCGTAATAAATAAAAAAAATAAATTTGACGATTATTAATTTTCGTCCATCCTTGTATATGTAAGTTTGGTTATAGTTCAATCATTTATAACTAGAACAAAAAGGAAATTAGTACATGATTTTTGTTATATATGTAACTACAAATATAACATTCATATACACACCTATTCTTATATCACGAATGATTTTATAATTTCTCATTATAGAAAACTTTTACCTCTGATGGTACTTGGTAGATATATTACGTATATCAAAAGAGAACTTAAAATTTTCACATACTCGCCATGTACATGTAATGAGTGTAAAAAATAAACCATACATCAGATTATGATATCTATTAATATATGATCGCATGTCATTACATCAATATGCAGGTATTTTTAAATGTGATTGCTTTCGTATAACTCATTCATGTATTCATGTAAATTTTAAATTGAGGTTTATAAAGTAGCAAAAAAACATTACGTATAGCAAACACAATATTAGATATGATTACAATGCATATAACCGCAAATATGATAGTAGTATTTAATGTAGAAAATAAAAGTTACAAAAAAAAAAAAAATAATAATAATAAAATTTATTAAAGATCAATAAAACCAATAAAACTATCAAAGGATTTTCCTATTTGATTAATTATCTGTATATACAAGTTTTGTTATTTTTTTTTTTTTTTTTTCAAATAAAATAAAATATAAAAGAATCTGAATTGTGAGAAAATCGTGAAATACGCACGCATAAATGTATCCGCAAATAATATAATAGAAGTTCTATTTATGCAGCAATATACACATTACATTGATTTCACACGATGTTTCAGAATTATTAATATTATTATACCAGCCAGTGATGTAATTAAATTCAACATGGTTTAAATGATGATCATAAAAAATTATTTTATTTTATTTTATTTTATTTTCTTTATGTATATTTTTTTTTGAAAAGCATCTTGTGGTACGTGATAAAAATCATCTACCCAACAACTAGGAGGTAGGTATTACACGAAAAAAAAAATCTACTTATATTTTCCTGAATCTGCAATGATTAATTTATCGTCGTATAATAATGTAATAAGAATAAATGTACATTTTTTATTTTCATTATTTTTATTCAATTACAAGCGTTGACAATTATTGTTAATGTTAGTAAAGTTATAAAGTAATAAATGTATTTACAAGTACAAACACACACATATTCACTTATTACAAGAGATAACTTTGAAGCTAATAAAACATTGGAAGCATTGCATTCCATTCCATTATATGAATAAAATAATGTACACATGCGTGAAAAAATTATGGGACAAGAGTAATTTTTCATGAATGTAAAACGTAATTCTACTGACATAAATGTACGATCTTTAACGATTTACCACACATAAAAAGGGAAAACGTAATTGCTTTCATGTGATGGAAGCACCTCCATTAAGTGTCGGAGAAGTGCTAATTGAGTCTGCTTTAGATTATAGAACGAATGGACTGCCACTGCAATCAACCAACCAACATTGGTCATTTTTAGAAAAAAAAATTTTGAAAAAAATGTCACAATAAGTCAACCTGCTGAATTAAAAAAATATTATTACAAAAACATAGAGTAAGATTCTACAAGATATTGTTAAATATCCTGTGGAATCAATGCCAAAACAACTGAATTATGCCATTAGGTCTATAATAGGTTTCCATACAAAATACTGAATAAATCATTTTTCATATAAATTTTAATAATTTTTTGTACTATGTCCCAATGATTTATTCACAGTGGTTTTGATATAATTTTCCTCTTTGAATTTATTTTTGAATAACCGAAATTAAAAATATTTCTAGTTTTTGTTGTATCCTATATATGGATATGAATTGAATAAAATAATCTGTTAGAAAGAATATATATATACTTTTTTTTCATTTTATACGTTTTATAGCATTTTATTCGAAAAATTATGTTTGTCCCATAATTTTTTTACCGCTCTGTATTTAAGTAAGTGTATGTATGTAGTAATACATGATGTATGAATCATAGTACATTACACACGGAGAACAAACAGGTTAGTCGATTGGTTAGTTAGTTGATTTAACAATAATTATGAATGATCTTGAATTGAAAATTATATTATTATTATTATATCAAGATATACAAAACATAAATAATAAAAAAGAAAACAGAAGAAATAGCAAAAATTAATTCATTATCGTGTTAATAATGATGCGATCACAATGAATAATGAAAAAGCAAGTTAGAAAAAAAAAACGTTAAAATGCATGCTCAATTAAGAGGTTCGTAGTTCATTAAAACAGATTTTTTTTTTTAAATTCTTACTACGTAAAAATATTCATGAAGTCATAGTAAAAATTTAAAATAAAATTGAAGCAATTTTTCACTCTTGTATTTATTTATACATAAAATAAAACCATAAAACCTAAAAAACGAATACATATTACACCTGATTTTGATTTTATTTAATATCAAAAAATACGAATTACTAAACTTTCGACCGTCTACATTGTATTTTGTATTTTGTATAGTCATTGTAGATTGTATGTATATATTAAATCGAATCATAAAAATGCACGCAAAATGAATGGAAAATTTGAACATTTTGGCATCATAAAATTCACGTTAAATATTGCGATGTATATGTACGTAATATGATCAAAATAATCTCATTTATTAATTTTATTTTAATTTGAAAATTGAAAAATACATATACATATATTTAAATAATATAATAATTTCACTCGGAAACAGAAGAAAATATTATTACTCTATAGAAATGATCTGTTCATTGAACGTGACTTTTATTCGATATTTCTATTTTTGTTCGTTTGCAGTATTTATTACTCGTACACAATAATATTATAAGAATTTACGAATGGATATAATGAAAAAGTTTATTTACCTCAAATTTATTAAAATTAATGTTCAGTCAGTATGTATGTATACAAGCTACTTTACTACTACCACAAAAATTATTTAAGATCTTCTGAAAAATAGGAAGCAAACGAAAGAAGAAGAAAAAAAAAACACAAAAAATAAATAAAATACAGAATATTCATTTTACATTGGAAAAGTTTCAGGTTCAATGTCTAGACATAATATTTTCTAATATATCTTAAACATCACACACATCTACTACATAATATTAGTATGTATGTATGTATAAAATATCAAAAAGTATTTCCATTAAATTTCACTTAAGAAGTACATTAGTATACGCACGTATACTTATCGATAATAATGAAAAAAAAAAAAAACAATTTATTTTTGACCATTAAAAAATAACAGGATCATTATTACATATGTATACATATACAGAAATATGAGAACTCTTTAAATATTGTTATAATTGAAAATTTAAATTAAGAAAAACATTACTTTTTATAGTGGTGTGGTGTATGGTTTCAAAATGAATAATAATATATGTATGTACTTGTATGTTTGTGCTACGTATGCATGTATAGATTTTGTTCAATTTCGCTTTCAGGAATTTATAATTACCTCATAAAAATGCGTAATGTAAACACTATATAGAGTAAAATTGGATCAAATATAAAAGTGTATCCATCGTATATATATGTATATGTAATGTATATATAAGTGTATAATTATCGCTCTACCCATTCGAGTATGTATACGTATGTATGAATATGGATACGTGCTTCTTTTGTATTTCACAATAACTGAAGTCTTATCTTGAAGATCTCATAACTTTTATTTATTGTTATTTTTATTATTATTAGTTTTCTTTTTTTTTTTTTTTGTAATCATATATATTGATTTGCATGATCGTTTCAATCCCAGCAAGCATATGGTCAACATGAGCACTTGTCTGAATGTGCTTTAAGTATTAGCATATTTAGTACCTAACATACATAATATGAAGTTCATCTCATAATATCGAAATCTACTTGAAAATTATTTTAAAGTTTCATATTTTTTTCACTTTTTCATTTCGTCATTATTATAATAAAAATATTTTAAATGGGTGGGCGAAATTTTATATGAAGACGATTTATTAAAAAATTATGTGGACGTTGTCCACTTTTGCGTAGCGGTAGCATATAGTGTAGCATGAAACGAAACATAAAGAATTAAATAAAATCATGAAAATACATGAACTTACTTAAAGTTCTTGAATAATAATTTTTCAAAACAGATACGAGTACTTAAAGTTCAAAGAAAATTTGTGCTATTTAAACGATTAAAATCTAGAATTATATTCATAGAAAATTGTTATCTAAGCATTTTTGTTATTCGTCTATCATAAATGGCTACAGTTACAAAATTTTTGTTATCAATTTTAAATTTAACAAAAAATGTATCAAATAATTTGATGTGAAAATGAAAACACCCTGCACAATTAATTCCGCCTTCAATCATACGCATTACACATACATATACATATTGTAGAAATAATATTAATAAATCTTCTTTATGGACATTGAATTTGGATAAAATAGTTTCATATATTTTTTATTTATTTCAAAGCTATTTCGTTCGAATGATACAAATTAAAACTCCTCTTCCTCCTTCACATGAAACGAATCCGACACAAGAAAAAAAAAGCATAAATAGGATAGGATGTTAAAATCATTATAGTCCAATTATGATGCATATATATATCAGTCATATGAAATATATTTTTTATTGAAATGTTCATCGCATCATTTTAATAATTTTAGTTTTAAATTTTTCGATCATTATTTGATAAATTTTTGTAACGCGTGTCATTTGTGACAGTTTTATTGATTTTAAATGTGTTCCTGAGTTTTTTTTTTTTTTTTTTTTTGAAGATTTTAAATTCACGTTTTTTTCATCTTTTCATGTACTATAATAAGAAATAGTACAAACATTGAATACACAGCTATATTGAATTGAATTTTAGAAAAAATAAAAGATCACAAATTTTTATTATTGATTAGATGAGTGGGTGAGGATCATGTGTGTATTAAAAATATGATGTTGTGACATGTTGTAGGGAATTTATAAGGTTTTAGAGATGCATGATTATTATACAAAAAAAATTCGTGCTGCATGTGACATTCAAAGATTTTGAATGAATTTTCAGTTTATTTTTCTGTCTGATTTTTTCTTTTTTTTTTTTTATTAAGAAAAATTTAATTTATGAAGATGCATTATTTTATTATTGTTTGAAAATATTAACAATGGAATAGGATATAATGAGCTTAATATTAAGAAGTCATATAACAATCAATTTGGAAAATTTACAAGGGCAATATGTGTGCATTTATTTTGAAAGATGAATTTTGTGTTGTTGTGATTAAATGATAAAATCAAAGAAGAATTTATGTTTTCTACTTATATGACAAGTTAATCAGCGAAACAGTAAGATATTTCATTTGTAAATTTTCAGTAGAATAAAAAACATTTAGATCAAAAGAAAATTTTCCGGTACTATTTAAATCAAAGTATGCGCATACATTAATATAATAATGTATGAAATGTGTTATATTCTTTGATGTGGAGAAAATATACTTTATCAAAATGAAAATATTTTTCTTCAAAGTTCTTCAAAAACACAAAATCCTTCTAGTATTTTGTATTGTATTTCTATAAGAATGTTATATGAATAATAATTGCTAATAGTTTAACCTAAATTTTAAAATCAATCAATTTTTATATTTACTTAGTTGGAATTAATATACGTATAAGGAGGAATTTAGAAACTTCGAATTTAAACTAGAAATATGAATATTTCAAACAAAATAAGCACGTATTGAAAATAAAATATTAAAAAATATATGCGAGTATCTATAAATTAACCAACAAACGTAATACTACATAACTTTACTTGCGTTATAACTATTTATTACTTGCACGTACCATACCCTTACCCTATACCAATCTAAAATTTAATTAACACATTTACACACATTTACACATAAAATGAAAAATCACACATCCTCAACAAAACAAAACAATTAATGTTTTTGTCAATAGAAAAATTATTTACTTAAAAAATCTGAAATTTGTGTTTATATGTGTGTACGTAAGACATAATATAGAATTTAAATTCCAATACACTGAAATACATAAAATAAAAATATAGAAATGAGAGCGGTATTCAAATAATATCCAAGTATAAAAATATATACATACATGTATGTGTTATGTGCATTTATGTAGTAATAGTAATAGGTAAATAGTATACGTAATGTAAAAATTAACAGCTAAAATGTAAACATTGAACTAACCTTATCAATGAATAAATAATGAACAACAAACATTAGAAGTGTTATACATATATGCATATCATATCCATACATATATTGAAGTGAAGTTATGATAGGTACAGGTGTGTCAGTTTACTAGGCATACATTGTATACTCGCACGTTCACTTCATATATTGTAAACAAATTTATATAAATGTATAATTGAAAAATTATTATTTTGTGTTAGATAACATAAATGACATAAATAAACATTTTTATGTACATAGGAACATACATACACACACATACATATTATATAGTATGTCTTTTGTTGAAAATATTTTTTACCTACATATTTCCATACTGCACAATCATTACATTTTTGTATGTCAGATCAGAATCAAACACATCGGATTGAATAAATCAACAAAATATATATAATATTTTGATATAATATATAAGAAAAAAAAAAAAAAAAACAATAAAAAAATAAAATAAAACAAAAATGCAAAATTAAAAACTTTTAAAATAAAAATAAATTTTTTTTGTTTTTTAATTACAATTTCAGATATCTGGCGGAGCAGTATTAGGAACTGCATTATGGACGATATTTTGTAAATTTCAATATGTTCCATTATTGACAACATCAATTTATATTGTTGGTATATATGCATTAGCATTTGCTGGTGGTTTAGCAATTATCGGAGGAATATTAGGATGCTGTGGAACGTTCTATGAACAAAAATTCATTATATTATGTGTAAGTATAATAAATATATATGTGTGTGTGTGTATATATATATTAATAAAATTTTTTATTCAAGTATAAATTATATAATGTCCTAATGACAAATTTTTCTAAATATTAAAAGGAAGAAATTTTGAAATTTGAATTTTAGCAAACTTTAGCCGTCTATAACTTGGTCATTTTCGCACCAATTTTTTTTTTTTAATTTGGAGTAAAGAAAGTTCAAAGGATATAATAAGTTTAAAATGGTACAGATTTTTGATAATCCTTTTTGTTTTAGAGTGAAGCCTTTTCACCAATTTATCATATATTTTACCTTGAATATAATTAATTTTTAAATGAAATTATGTCTACCTACATTTATTATATATATTTAGTTCTATTTGTTTATTTCTACTACTCATCCTATCTACTCGTTGCTGTTGGTGGTGCTGTTTACTCTTAGTAGAGATAGAGTAATCAACCCTTGTGAAAGATGAGGGAACAAAATGGATGAATACTGGGTACTGATCCTTCAGGTTGGGGGTGGTAGTTAGTCGCTAGTTATTTTACACCATCAAAAGTAAATTAACTTCGAAACTTGAACAGGAGGCTCAAATCTACTCCAGATTGTAATGCCAAAAGATGAAGAAGAAGAAGCAATAGAAGTTGTTACAGATATACATATACATATACTTAGTGTATATGTATAAACGTACATGCATATAATTTGTATGAAGATAAGAATATATCTTGTTTGATAAATTACTAATTCTAGCCACACAAAGTCTCAATGTATATACCTTTCTCTTGATTCTTTGTTGCTGTCTGAAATCTGAAAGAATATAAGGCATTACAGTTTTCATGAAAAACTACTCGCTTGATCTTAGATCATAGCATATGTAAAATCTACTTTTACTCGTACAAGTGAGTGTAAACTGTAATCGCACATTATGTTAACACATATGTTATTATTATTAGGTATATATTACAATAATTGTATACAATTCAAGACTGATAGAGTAGATAGTATACATATTAATATATCATTTTCGGATTATAATGAACATGAAACACGGATTTAAATAAAACAAACATTTTTTAGTGTTCCATTTTAATTTTTTTTTATATTTGTATGTACATTATCTTATCTAGATGTTATCTTTTGAGAAAATTATACATTTTTATTTATAAAATGTATAATATAACGAGAATAAAATGTACATATGTATTGTCTATACATGCGTAGATGTACAAATTGGTACGCATACGGTAATATTTTTATCATTATAATTTTCTAAAATATTATAGGGTGTTCGATGCACATGCACTTTAACATTACTTAGCATAATCATATGTTAGATATACTTAATTTTTCATTACACATTCTTGTTCAATTTTAATCAAATTGAAAAATCCATTACTTTATTCAAAACCATTAAAAATATCATATATTTTATTCATTGAATATGATTGATCTGATAGACTTCTCGTTGTTTATACGAGTATACTGAATTATATATCAGCTTAACATTCTGTCAATTGTAAGTGAAAAACAAAACAAACAAAAAGATTAAAATTGAAAAATGGAAAGAATTTCTTCGTAGCTTAATTTTACTGTTTTTTTATTTTTTAATTCATTTTCTATTTACATTTACTATTTACAAATTCATTTTATTTATAATCTTTTAAAAAATTATTTTCTGAAAAAAAGATTGTAATAAAAAAAATGATTAAAATCTCCTACTGTGTTTCAATGGCTACTACTTGCTACTCTATATAATATACTACTGAAAATCTCTTTGTTATCAAATACATTATACATTATTATACACAAATATAAAAAGTAAATAAAATTCAAAAAATGATATAAATGAAAAGAAATTAAGTAAATCAAGATTTAAAAATGTCATCTGTCAAATTTATATTTAAGTTTTTCATTGTGGAATTTCGACAAATCCATTCAAGGTGTGTAAATGCAATGAGTAAACATTCTTTTACCACCTGGAGAGAAGATGACTTCTTAACTTCAACTTCATTCTAAATTCTAATTTGTTTGGTGTCTATCTATATAATATGTACAGTTTATTTATTGAAAAGATCAAATAATGTTCTATATATACAGAAATAAAAATATTGAGCTGATCAAATGAAATTTTTTGACTTTCTCATTTTATGATTCTTTACAATTTATAATACATATAATAATTTGATACGTGTATAATGTAGCGACAAAAACTGTATCTTGTGATTGTGAAAAATTGAACATGATTGTCGTTGTCGCATTCCAAACTCTTTGAGTGTTAGTATAACAGATGTCTTCTACAAACAATCAAAGGTGTACCATGAATGGACATTAGAATTCATTATTCAATTTTTTTAATTTGTACATAATATATATTTTATTATATGACACAAGCGAAATTTTTTGCTCTGCCATTCAAAAATTAACAAAATAATTTTTTTTTTGAACATTTATTTGAAATATGAAGAAAAAAATATGTTGTATTATATTTTAGGACTAAATTTCATTTCTTTTGTAATTTGAAAGAAAACAAATTCCTTGCAGACATTAGGACAAGGTGTATTTTTTGACAAATTAATTTTCATTGAGATTTTGGTTTACAGACAACAACAAAAACAAAAAATAATAAATATATATAAAAAAAAATTTATGAATGAACGTAAAAAATTTACCTTACATCTTTACTTATACCTTATACATACAAAACTGGTTTACTTTACTATTCATGATATGCAGAACGTGACTTCAAATTCAAATAATGCAATTATTAATTGTTTGACACAATTGAAATATTTATATACGCATCCACTTTTTTATCAAAAAAAAAAATTTTTTTCATCCACATCTTGTTGTTGTCATACATTTTTTCTCATGAATATTTTCATATTGTATTGTAACATTTTCATTCTGCTACAACCAAAAAATCAATTATCATTGTGTTCTTTATCGTTACCATTTGACTTTTGTCACGTTGTAATATAATTCTTAATAACAGTTAAATTTATTGAATTCTTTGACATTTTTTTAATGATATGAATTACAATAGGCGGTATTTTTTAAGGTGGTCGTCATACACAAAATAACCATCAAATTCATTCCAAATTATAAATGACAGTAATGCAACTCACAATAATGAAACTACATTTTTATGTACCTATATCTATGGATAATCGTTACAAATATAATAATGTTATTATGTACATAAAATGATAATAATAGTTGAAGAAAAAAAACAACTAAAAGAATGGCAAGAATTTATTTAAAAAGTTCACATTAAAAAATTGAAATCATAAGATTTTTTGTAAAACATTAAATCACATGTTTTCAGTTTGAAAATGTATATATAAAGATAAAAATTTTGAAAATCTGTGGGAGTTTTTAGTTTTATTTTTTTATCTTTGTTGCCTTTTAGTTGTTACATGTTACATGTTGTATCTTATTGGGTGGTCACAGGTGTGACGTAAAATTTGCATGAAATATAAAGTTTATGAAAATAAAAAATGGATATGAATGTATAATTTTCATGTCTAAACTTTTGTTTAGAGCTTCTATTAAATTAATGCATTTAACTAAACTTATCATTTTCTTTACAATGAAACAAATAACTCTCCAGTCTACATACAAGTATGTAAGATGATGAATGTATAATTTTTTTTTACTTTATATTACACGAAATTAGAAATAGGCACTACATTTAAGAATCGGAAGAATGATGGTATTCACTTATTGTAGTAAAAGACATGTAAGCCGAGTAAAATGTGTAAAAATTTGTACTTTACTCGGTTTCCTCAGTTTTACATGCTTTTTACTATAAATATTGTGAATACCCTCAATTTTTTCATTTTTTTACAATATGCATTTTCATGCAACTATAGACATGAGTAATAAATCAATTTTATTGTACAAAAAAAAGGCCAGTTTTCATGACTTTTCATAATATTTGAAATTGTTTTTTTATCGTTTTCATTTCAGTACACATTCCTTTTGGTTCTAGTCTTTTTATTGGAAGCAATGATTGGAGGTTTGGCATATTTTTATGAAACACAAATTGAAGATGAATTAAAAATGACATTAAATGAAACATTTTTAACTAGTTACGGAGTCGATGAGAAAAGAACAGAAGCTATTGATCAAATGCAGCAAGAAGTAATTTCATATTAAATATTAAATATTTTTAATTGATGTAAAATAATCAAAAAACCAAAAATCTTTTCAGTACACTTGTTGCGGTGCGATACGTTTTGAAGATTGGACAGAGAGCGTTTGGTATAAAAACAATAATGTATTTTTGTTACGTGAACATAATGATCGTTTAGTACCAGATTCATGTTGTATAACATTAACAGAGAATTGTGGTAAACGTGATCATCCAAGCAACATTCCATACACTGTAAATAAAAATAACTTTAACATTTGTGTATAAAATTAATTTATTTTTATAAAAAAAAATATAATTACATATAAAAATTTTATTTTTTTTATTTTTTTCATCATCGAATAGGGTTGCGTTTATAGAATGTCTGATGAATTCCGTCATCATTTAACAATAATCGGTGCAATTGGTTTAGGAATTTGTTTAATTCATATCGTCGGTTTGATATTATCGTGTTGCTTGTATATACGTTTAAGAAATTACGATGATGAATGACAATTACCTGCGGCTCGAATATACGATTCAAATTATTCAAATGAATTCGATATTGAGCCGCAATATTTATCAGTAACAGATCCAATAACAACAACAACAACAGCAACAATATATCCAAATCATCGTCATCATAATCGTCATAGTACAAGTACATCACGTCTATCAGATCCAATATTATCAACGACATCAAATTCAGATGGTATCAGCTTAATTTATGGACAAGATACATGTCCAATACATTCAAAAACAATAGCAGCCAAAAAACGAATACGATTTTCAAATGATCCAACTACGAATGGTATACATTATGATAATTCAAATAATAGTACAATCGATAATTTTTATCCAAATGATGTTAGATTATAAAAATCATTCAAATTAATATAATTAATTTTATAGAAAGTTATATAAAATATATTTTTATTATTGTTTATTATTATAAAACAAATAATAAACAAAAATATTGTAATCGTGAAAACTTCTATGTATTTGTGCCATTAAAAATTGGGAAAATTAATTTAAGTTGAGTTGAGTTTAAAAATTTATCGTTGCGATAACTCGATGTATAAAACATAAAACCTTGAAGTTGAAATATGATACATCTCTACCGTGTCCAACCGTGTGTATGACTTTTTAAACTCAGCTTTCTGACGAGTTCTGACTTCTGACAAAGTTTTGAATTCAACTTTTCAAAATTTTAAATCTTTCATATGTACATTAACCAAAGTTCAATTTCCAATAATTACAGTTCTTATAAATAAATTGTTAACTACTTGCTACAATTAATGATTGTATCTAAAGAATGTATGTATAATTGGAAATGAAAAATAATTTAATGGAATTTTAAATTTTTAATATTTATTGGCCAGATAAATAATATAATTTTTAGTTTTTAGCACTACAAAAAATTATAAAAAAATTAAATATGAAATTGTGATACTTAATTTAAGTTTTGAAATGTGTATGTAAACAAACCCTCAAATTCATATTTGAAATTAATATACATATTTGTATACTATAATGTACGTTTAAGTTTATAAAAATTATTTTTAAGAAATCGCTTTAATTTAATAATTATGTTATAAATATATTATAACATTATTTTTAAAAATACTATGTATGATATGATATAGAATGTCTACCTTATAAAAATAATTAATTACAAGACATTTATAAAATGTCATTTGAATTAACATTTAAATAAATATAATAATTAATATAGAAATTAAACTAAATATGTAAAATGTATACTGAAATTTAATTAAATTTACCTCAAATCAACACATAAAATATCTTTCATAAATAATATAAATTTGGATTGTATATAAAATTAATATTAAATTAAATGCACGAATAATATTATTGTTTATGAATCAATTATCACAAAATTTTACAGTGTCTTTGCAACATTATTTATTGTAGCACAAAACATTTTCCATGATTGTATAATATGTAATTTTATTTCATCAACTATTAAGCCAACAAATATAAATTTACTTACATATGTACATATATAATAAAAATTATTTAATTTATTGTTAATTAAAATGTAGAAAAAAAAAAATAAAACTAAAATTAAAATAAAAACTAACATTTTTAAAAGAATACATTTTATATTTTATGTAGTTTTTGTTATTCCACTGTTATTATAACCAGTAAATAAAATAATCAAACAAAGAGAAAATTTAATATAAAAATGTAGATGCTCAAGCTCATTCAAATGGGATATGGAAAATAATTTGAACAAACGGTCGATTTGGTATGACGGTATGACGACATTGGACGATATGACTGCTTGTGCGACTTTGTGTTTGATTGCCTAAATTTTATGAAAAAGGTTGTGTTCGTTTGGTGTTCGTGTTGATTTGATAAATTCAATAAATAAAATATTCGAATTTCAGACAAATTCGTTAAAACAATTTTTATTTCAAATCCTACAAGCATGCAAAAGAAAATATTTTAAAATTTCATTTTCTTATTGCAAAGATAATGCAGATTTCAGATTTTCTAATTTTTTAAAATTATTTTTGCTTGTTGTTTACATATTTTCTCCAACGGTTCAACTAATTTCGAATAAATTTATCATGTTATATCGAGATAGAGATTGGAAATTATTTTAAATTGTCATTTTCAGTTGTAGAAAAAACTTTTTCATATAAAGTATAACAAGGATAAAAGTCAAATAAATTCACTGTTATTAAAATATATATATATTATTTAATAATTATTTTTAGAAAATGAAATAGGTACATATTTCAAAATTTTATGCAAAATTTTATATGAAAAAGTAACAAATCATATTTTCGATTACAGGAAAATTCAATACATAAATGAATGAATTCGGAATATTTTATAGTTTCATAAAATGTGTTAAAATTAAGAAAATAATTAATTCGATTCAAGACAATTTATTTTTAATTTTTTTATATTTTACAATTTACAAACAATAAATAAAATAATAATCGCATAAAACAAACATACAACAATACATTCATATGTACATTATGGTATTAACTATGTACTAAGTATATATAAAGTACAAAACATCATAAATATACCAAGTAAATCACAACAAAGTTACATAATTACTTTATAACAATAGTAACTATAGTAGTAGATAATTTATACGAGTATTCACCATATACACATTAAAAATATTCATATATAAAAATTACATATTTTTTTTCCCATTTCATAACCAATATAATATAATATATAATTTAATTTTAATTTTATTTAATGTATACAACGTTATTGCTAATTACATACATATATTGTGATAAAATTGATATGTAGTTGGTGTACGAAATTTAAAATTCATTTTGCTCATCATTACATTATTATGTGTATGCACCATTTAAAAAAGTAATTTGTTTTAATTTTTTATTTTCTTATTTTTTTTTTTTTCCTAAAATTTTCTATAAAAATATGTATACACTAAAGCATTAAAAATTTTACATTAAAAATTTAATTTTTGACTATGATTTATAACATTTTTTCGATTAAATAATATACAAAACATTTTTAAATTACTCACTGTATGTTTTCTTATATAATTGTTTAATTAAAAATATTTTATTTACAAAAAAATACTGACTTAATATTTTTATTTTAAATTTTCTAATGCAATGCTTTTATTAATTTACTATTTACCGCATTGCAAGAAAATCAACAAAAATGATTTTCTCAGTTAATCAAAATCTTTGTAATTTTTCAAAAAATTTTCATTAATTTCAATTTTAATTTTTTTTTTCTAAACAAATTTAATATTTCTAATATTTAAATTAAATATATGTACATAGCTACATATTTACAAGCTTTTTTTTTTCATCAAATTATACACTATAAAAATTCATTATAAATTTTATATTTACATATCATATTAAACAGTCTCCTTAAATTCTCTTTTACTATTCATTCATTTTTCTTATTATTTCAAACAGAAATTAATTAAAATTAATTAAAAATATTAAAAATAAAAACAAAAATAATAATTTATGACATAATAGGACTAAATATGACTTTAGAGTTTTTTTTTTTCTTCAAATTACAATTAATGAAAATGTAGAAATCATATTTACATATTAACTATATATAATATTAATTCTTAAAAATCTATGGGGCTTTAATATCCTTTTTTATATACAATGATATGCTCGTATGTACATTACACATATAGTATCGATGAATTTTGCATGACAAACATTTTCTATACACAAATTGACTTCTATTATAAACACTATTTTCTTTTCATTATTTATCATCATCCGCTTAAATTGTAGTATTCCAGACCATTATTTGCACCTCCGGATCCACCAGGTACCAATGCTGTTTGAACTGTTTTCGCAGCACCCTTTTGTTTCAATTTTTGATTTTTGTAAAAAGAATTGAAAGAAAATTTTAGTTGAAAGAAAAAAAAAATTATTTTTTTTGTAGTGTTGTTTGTTAAAATAAGTGAGGATTGAAGAGATTTAGGCAACTAATTCAACTAATTTTACTGGATGGGTTAAAGTGAAAAAGATTTAATTGGAAAGTGGATTTGAATTTTTTAATGAAATTTTCATATTGCAGAGATCGTAATACATTTCATTTAACAAATATTATCTGGATTATAACATCCAGCAATGCAAAGTAATTTATTTGCTGTTGAAGATGTATTAGAAATCTTCTTCACATCATCTTTACTATATACCAAGCATATAATGATTTTATTTCAGTCAATTTTTTTAGTGCATTCATTACTCTACTTTCTTATTTACTTTTAATTTTTGATTAAATTTTATTTCATATTTTTTTTTTTCTAAAAAAAAAATTTAAATCGAAAAGAAATTCGAAGAACTTACCTGTATCGCGGCACCTAAAAATTGTGTAACAGCCCTTGTAACACCAATTGCTGCTGTTAATAAGCCTCCCGGATTAAAGCCAACATTACTTGTGGGAGTTTGTGGTAATTCAGCGATGTCCTCATCCTGAGTGTAATATATACCCAATACACAAAATAAAAAACGGTATACGCAAAAAAAAAAATAACAAATTAAAAAAAAAAAACATGCAGTTAGTTTTCAAAATTCAAAATGATAAGATAGTGGCTGTTAAATATTTCCAAAACCCATATTCTTTACAAATTATCCTTAAATTTGTTTTTCTGATTATGTAATAAAAACTAAATATGTATATCTATATTTAACAAAACTAACTAAAAACTGAATAAAAAGCAAATAACTAATCGGATTAAAATAACTACTGAAGTATGTTTGTGTGTAAATATTTAAAAGAAAATAGTCCTCTACCCCTAAATTATCTGATTCAATTCCAGTTTCTGTAAATTCGGCATCAACAGGTTGAATATTTTGACGTAAAGGACGTGGTCGAGGTGCTGGAGCTGTTTCTTGCCATGTCTTCCAAAGCCAAGCAAGCCCATCAAGAATTGGACGAGATTGTCGCTGAGTCGGCCTTGGACGTCTAGGAGCACGTGTTGTTGTATATGGAGTTGGTTCCGGAATATGTCCAAATAATTCCTTTAAATTCAATAATATAGTAAACAACTAAAACATTTATCATGAAATTTTTACATTTATTGGAATGTTATTGTGTGCTGGTCCAATTCCTCTCTGCTTTAAAATTGACGCTAGTACAGCTTCATTCGTTTTTCCATACAAATCAATTTCTGCTGCTTTACCACCATTCACCGAAGGATTCCTGAGTAACTCTATGATCTCATCCTGACTCAAGGGTCGTTTTGTAGTTTTCAAGTCATCTAATGATGAAATAACGATTGGAGCAACCGTTGTAGTAGTCGTAAATTTTGTTGTTGTTGTTGTTTTTCTTGTTGTTGAAATAAAATTCGCAATTTGTGCATCGTTTGATTTTCTTCCACCACGTAATTGTTGCATTATTAACGGTAACTCTTCAATGCTAACGTCTCTGCCGAGAAGGGATGATAGGAGTTTCAAATTTTTTTGGATTTCAGCTCTTTCTTTTAGAAGTTTTGCTAAATCTTCATCATTCATGTCCGGTTTCATTGTGGTGGTAGTAGTAGTTGTTGTTCTTGGAGTAGTAGGTTTGGTACTTCGCATTACAGCAACTTGTCTGGTTAAAGTAGGAATATCCTGGGCAAGGACTTGACGTCCCAGGAGGGAGGATAAGAGTTTAAGATCAGATCTCAATTGTGCTTCATCTTGTTGATGACGCTCAAAATCATTAGAACTTAAGGGTGAATTTAGACGTGGCAATTTAGCAGTAGTCGGTTTAGAAGTTGTAGTAGTGGTAGTGGTTGTTGTAGTAGTTGTTGTTGCATTTCGATTGCTCAATGCTAATTCAATAATTCGGTTGGCAAAAGTTGGTTTACTTGTGGTTCCAGGAGTAGCAATTTTCGCTATTTGCCGCTGTTAATAAAATTATATTTGTACAAAAGCATAAATTATAAGTTTTTCTTTCATATTATTATATAATAAATATTTTTACCAAAGAATTAAGAAAAGCTATATCATCCGCATCTGAATATTTTGAATTTGTCTGAGGCACGACCGTAGGTTGGCGTTGAAAACTGTTGAAAAGATCGTTAATATTACTAGATGTTTCCAAAATTGGTTTTGGCGTGGTTGTAGTTGTGGTTGTCGTGCTAGTAGTTGTTGTTGTCGGCCTCGTAGTTGTTGTTGGTCTTTTTGTTGTTGGCGTTGTTGTTTTAATTATTGGTCTCTGCGTTCTTTGTTGCCCTAACAATATTTGCCTCTGAAATGTAAAATTCGTAAATCATTAAAGTACTAAAAATTATAGTTGATCGTAAAAATTTCTACACACCAAATTTGCGAGGAATGCCAAATCATCATCATCTGAAGAACTCGTGGTTTTTGGTCGAGGTGTTGTAGGTCGAGTCCGAACTGTAGTTGTGGTTGTTGTTGGTTTCGGTGTTGTAGTCGTCGTAGTAGTGGTAGTTGTTGTTGGTTTCGGTGTTGTAGTTGTCGTTGTAGTGGTAGTTGTTGTTGGTTTCGGTGTTGTAGTCGTTGTGGTAGTAGTGGTTGTTGATGATGTAGTTGATGTTGGCTTGGAAGTTGTCTGCTCTACTGTTTTTGGAACCAAAGATGTTCTTCTTGCTAAACTGGCTTGAAGACCCAAGAGTTCTTGAAGTAAACGTATGTTTCTTTCTAATGAGGATATTTCATTCGAATTTATAGTTTGTGCTTGCTGTTGTTGTGCGTTATTAGATCTTTTAGGGTTGCTATTGTTTGTTACTACTCGTGTTGTAATCGGAGTAGATTTTGAAGGAGGTGATGATGATGGAAATGTGGTTGTGCTTGTCTTTGGAGACATAGTGACTACAACATTTGTCGGAATAGCTGTTGTAGTCGTTGTTGTAGTTTTAGCTGTCGTCGTTGTTGTTGTAGGTCTAGGTGTAGTTGTAGTGGATGTAGTAGTAGTAGTGGTGATAGTGGTTTTTGTAGTAGTAGGTTTAGGAGTTGTGGTGGTTTCTGTTCTGATTGTGACTGGAGTAATAATGATTTTCGTTGTTGGTTTTGGTGTCGTTGTTGTTGTGCTAGTTGGCGTTTCAGCCATTACTATAAATGGTGTGGTACCTTTGTTTTTCTCAATTTGTTGATACGAGTAATCTGTGTCTGGTACAGTGTTATCTTGTGTTCGTTTACTAGATAAATCGAAATTTCTGATTGTAGACGGTTTCACTAAAATGGGATTTTGTTCTGTGGTCGTGGAAACTATTTCATTATTAAAAACATCAGTACTTCCACTTTGTTTCATCTGCGGAAATAAATCAAACTTCACAATTTGTCCAAGTAAATTTTGAAAAAAATTTTGTCTGGTGAACAAAATACGAGTATCTGGAAAATGCTTACCAATGGATCCACAACATTATCAAGATTCAAAAGCTCATTACTCTCGTTATTATTGTTTTCCATATTTTTATCGATACCCATCGCACTTGTTGTCGGTGATATTCTTCCACCTGCTGGATTTCTGGATGTCGTCAAACTGAATACATTCGATGATTTAACAGGAATTTCGGCATTTATGTATTTCTTTTTCAAAATATCCAAAAGAACATTATTTTCCTAAAGTAAAAACTAATTAGGCAATTTTATAATAAGAATAATATTTTTTTTAACACTAAAATTGACTACAGTCAAAATTGTGTGATATTATGGCACAGATTTTATTACTAAATATAAGTAGATGAAATTGAAAAAATGTAAGACTTTGCAGCATTACAAAATTTTTAAAAATAGTGGAAAATTTTTGAGTAATGTCTTACATTTTTTCGAAATTACATATGTAAATGTTTAAAAATATCGAAATACCAAAAACAAAAGAAAAATAAAAATGAAATAGAAAATTAGAAAATGAAAATTCGAAAGTTGAATGAATTTATAAAAAAAAAAATGAAAATTATAGATTTATAATAATTCATACCGTAGTATTATTGTTATCGTCAGATGTTTTGTTATTTACATCAGAATATGATTGCAAATCATCAGAATAATAACCAGGTCCAGTAGACATTTCAATAAAGTCTAAAGGATCTGTAACCACTCCTGTGTTACTGTTATTATTAGTTTTACTGTTGTTATTATAAATTTCATGATAATTATGATCAGTTTTGTTAATTTCATTATTAATATTCAATTCATAATTAGCATAATTATTATTATTATTATTAATATTATTTCCAGAAATTTTAGATTTAACATAAATAGAACTTTTTACAGTGCTAGTATCATTAAAGAAAATTATATCTAAATTGTTACTGTTCATTGTCGTTCTGTATATTTCACTGAACGGATTGAACAGCATTTTTGGATCGATATCAGTTATTTCTAGATCATCATTTAAATCATTAACTGGTAATATTGTACCATTTGGATACTTCCGTACCACTGTCTGATTGGGCAATATTCCGTAAACTATTAAACCATCATTAGATTGATATATTGTTGGAGTTTTTGTTGGTTTCTTTCTGACTACTGTGTTATTTGGTAGAATTCCATAAATAACATAATCGGAACGATTTTTTTTCATTTCAGATTTTGATGGATTGATACGTTGTTGATTTGTTTTTGTTGTTGATGTTGTTTTTATTGTTGTAGAGCTCGTTTTAATACCCTGTATTAGTATTGGGATTCGGGAATTATCCGAAAATCTTGGAATATAATTTCCAGTATCTGTTAACGTAGAAAGTGTTGGTGATGGTGTTGTTGTTTTTGCTGTTTTTGTTGCAATTGTGGAAATTGTTGTTGTAGTTGTATTTTCAATTGTTTTGGATGGAACTTTGAATGGGCGTTCTTGTGTACTTTTTGTCTTAATTTCTTGTTTATTTTTATTGTGATCATTATTATGATTGTTTTGAATAGGTGTGGATAATGTGGATTCTAATTGGGATCGTATATTTGTAGGATCAACAATTTTTCCGTTGTTGATATGATTCGTTTCTGTTCGTTTATTGTCTTCTTGGCCAAATTTTGTTGTTTTTATTGTTAAAATGTTGTCATTTATGTTTAATTTTTGTTTCGTGTTTGTGTGTATATTTTTTGTTTCATTAACTTTAATTGTGTCTATATAAGAATTTGTAGTGGCATCAAAATCATTTGAAGTTGATTGTGAAATTGAAGATTTTATTGTTTGTGGTATTTGTGTTGAATTAATGTGATTTTGTGTATCTGTTTTCAAAATTTTCGCATATAAAACTGTCGAAGATAATTTTGCTAGTTTATTATGAGAAGGAGCTGTTGTAATGTATTGATTAAAAGGGATTGTAGTATCAATTTGATTTACATTTGATATTTCATTTGATTTAATATTTAAATTGTTATTAAGTGATGTTATCTTTTTAATTTTATTCGATGTACTCTGTATAAGATTTGATATAGTGAATTCGAATTTTGAAGTAAGATCACTTTGAATATCATTTGAATTCAACGAAACTTCATTACATGGACAAGATGTTGTAATCGGTAATGGTGATGATGATATGATTATGGTAGAAGCGGTTGAACTATAAAAAGTAGCATTAATCTGTGAAATAGGTTTTGGTTTATTGGAACTAGATGTTGTCATTGTTATTTGATCTGGCTCCTTATAAACAGGACTCAAATTGAGCATATTTTCTGTTGAATGGTAAATTTTTTTAGGTTTTATATTAAAGATATCTGAATGTGAAATGGTTATGATCGGTTGCTCGGTAGTAGTTTCTGTTGGTTTAATTTTAGTCACTTCAAATGTTTTATTTAGTTTCAATTGTGTATCAGTTGTTAAATCATTAGATATTGTATCATTATTATTATTATAATTGCCATAATTTATAGTATTTTTTGTATTATTTGAAAAAGCTTTAGCATCAGTATTTAAAATTATGTTTGATTTATTTATGTGTTCTACCTGTATTTTTGGAGTGACACTACTGATTGCATTTGGGGTAGTAGTAGTAGTAGTAGTAGCAGAAATGAATGATCTAATAGTATCGGTAGTATTTAAAAATTTTATTGTACTATTTGTGTTTGTATTTGTATTTGTTTTATTATTCATGATGCGGATATTATTCATATCTAATAAATGTTTACCATCAGAAGCAATCTGTACGGAAGTATTCAAATTTCCAACTGAAAATTTTGGATTCGTAACAATATCACTACCGGGTGTTGTTAAATGAACTTCCAAAATTTCTGGTTGTGGAATACTTGTTGGTAAATATGTTGGATATGTAATTGCATTAGTAGCAATTGTTGTTAATTCTAAATTTTTATCTTTATCAATATTGTTATTTAGTATGTTATTGTTATTATCGTTAATATCGATTTGATTATTATTATTCGTTAGTAAATTTTGTTCTTGATTTAATAAAAAAGCTTGTATGGTAGTTGCATTATTAGATGTTGTTAAATTTTTTAATAATGAAAAAGAAGCATTTGTGAATGAATCATTAATTGTTATATGTGAATGTGATTTTTGTGATAATTTTGGTGTCATAAGTCCGTCAGTAGTAGTGGTAGTAGTAGTAGTAGTAGTTGTGGTATTGGCAGTGGTGGTTGTGGTTGTGGTAGTGATAGGACTTGCAGTAGTGGTTTTGGTGATAGTAGGAATAAATTTAGGAGTATTATTGATAATAGTGAAATTGGTTGTAATATTGGTGAAATTATTTCGATGAAAAGATGAATTTAATGGATTTACATTATGATCAGATATTGGTAATAATGATGATAATGATGATGACGAAAATGATAAAGGATTTTCATTAGTTTGGGATTGATTATTTTTATTTATATAATTTTTTTGTGATGACATTAAACGCCCATTATTCTTGAAATTGATATTAAAACTATTATTTATATTATTAGTACCATCCAATCGTAACTGAATATCCTTTTTAGATTGTTTTTGCATATTTACAGCAGTGATATTTTGCCCAATTAAATCTGTTTCATTTTTATGTGGTACCTGAAGAATTGTTGGAATTTCAGTTGTTGTTGTTGTGGTGGTGGTAGTTGTTGTTGTGGTTGTAGTTGTGGATGTTGATGTTAGAAAATCTAAATTGTCTGTTGTTTTTGATAAAATTTCTGATAATGCACTAAATATTGATACTGTTACTGATGGTGAATGATCAGGTGTATCAACAGTTATATCACTTCTCATTAAACCATCTGGAATTGGTTCAATTGCATTCCAAATACCAATTGATATATTTTCCTTATCCATAATATCCATATCCTTATAGTCATCACCGTCATAATTATTTTTTATATTTTTACCATTATTATAATTATAATTATTATTTTTATATTTTTGTTGTGATTGTTGTTGATTTGACTGTTGTTGTTTTTGTTGTTGATGTTGTATTGTTGTATTTGTCTTAGCCTTAAGTTTTTTTTGGAAAAAAAATATATATGTGTTTTTTAGTGTTAAATTGTTTTTTTATATGTACATATGTATTGCAAATATACAGTGTTTGTGAGTTTTGTATAATATAGGTATTTGAATATGAAATAAATTTGAATTTTTTTTTTTTTATAAATGAATAAAATTTATAATTAATGTTGATTTGTTCAAAAACCAAAAAAAAAAAAAAATTACATATATTGGTGTGATAAAGAAGGATTAAGTTTTTCTGTTCGAAATAAAAAGGATGTGTGTTTTGAATATGGGGAGATACTATAAAAAGAAGCCAAACATTATGCATTTTTTTTTTATTTTAAATATAAAATTATTTTTATTAATAAAATTTTGTAAATAAATTGTGATAATTTATAACAATATGTATATGTATGTATGTAATTGATAAAAAAAAACTTAATTTACAAGTACATAATATATTATTTAGTTATATAGATGGAATTAAAATTACAGTAGAATATACAGTAAAAATATAGCCAATGTGAAAATGCCCTTTCCAATGTGAAATTTTGTTAGTAATTTAGTCGTAATTTTAAAAAAAAAGGAATTACAACACATTAAAAATTTAAAACAATAATTAAAAAATTAATTTTAAATCACAAAAATACTAAATAAATGGTTGGAATGAATGTTTTTGTTTTTTACTTGAACATTTACTCTATAATCATTTTGAATGTAGAACTTAAAAAAAAAGTTTAAGTTATGTGCTTATATGGTAGACAGACGAAAGCGAATCAATGATTATTCGTTCCGAATGATCATTTATTTGCTGTATGTCACCCCGAATCAAGTTAAAGTGATCATTACATCTTCATTATAACTTAATTTAAGCACAAAGTAAGTTCGAATAAAGTTTCAGGAAGTTCATTCAGCGAAGAATGAAGACGGTGAATTGGAAAGTTCCAGTTATGAAAAAACAAAACTGACTTCAAAAATCATGACAATACAGATTATAATAATTTAAAATTTACACTTTAAACTAAAACTGACAATGAAAACTAAAAATATATGACAGCCAGAATGATCATTGAAAATGTGTTCTGTGTCATGGGGTTTTTTCACACGAATGTAGATTGGAAGAATTGCCATTGATTAACACTCGTCTGTCTTCCACATTACTTTTACTCGTCTGTTCGATTTTATGTTCATTTTAATTCAAATTTTAAAAAATTCAAAATATGTATACATACAATACATATCTGAATATCTAAAGTGTACATATCCTCAAAAAAAAATTTTTTAATTTTATACTGCAAACGGCTATTTCAATCTTAAGTCCTTTAACTTTCTCTAAATGATTTATATAAATTTATTCTTCGTACTTTTTTTAAAGGTGCATTTAATTGGAAATATGTATATAGAAAATACGTTTTATGTATATATAATATAATTTATAATTATTATAATATTAAAAACTTATATGTAATGTATGTTTGTATATGAATGTCTTCAGTTAATAATGAAAACCATCACCAATTTTGTCATAATTAAAATATAAAAAAATAAAAATTAATACTGTTATTAATAATGATGTATATATGTATGTATGTATGTGTATGTATAAATTAATATATGATTAATGATATTTTTGTGTAATTTTCATTTTGTATACACACACTGCTGTGCGTATACCATATACATATATAAAAATGCTTATATAGAAATGTCTTATTTTGTGATGAATTTATAAAATAAAATTAAAACTACAACGAAAAAAGAACAAATATTTGTTTTTATAAAATTATGAAAATAATAAACAAGAAATAATAAAAAGTTTTTTTTTTTGTTTTTAAAATAATGGCTTCGGATGATGACTACGTTCAATACGATTGAATTGCCAATTCGGTTGAACAGCTAAAATTGACCATATATCATCTAAATTATTCGCAAATGGTAATTCAGTACTGACAAATAAATTTCGTTTTTCGCTTGGACTTGTACTTGTTGCAATAAATCTTGCATATGATGATGGTTGTGATTGATGCATTGAACGACGATTATTTATATTATTATTATTGGGATAGTTATGATATGACAAAATATTTGCAGAATTATATGATGACGGTAATGGTGGTGGAAGTTGTTGTTCAGGATTGCTATGATATGAATATTGTTGACTCTGTTGCTGCTGTTGCAACTGATGCTGATATCTTTGTTGCTGGTTTTGGCTTGGTTTTTGTTGTTTTCGATGTCTTTGCTGTTGCTGCTGCTGAGGATGGATTATTTGTTGCTGTTGCTGATTGACTTTTTTATTTTTAATAACAGCATATGACTGCGACTGATGATAATCATGTGGATGTTTTTGAAGATATATCCTTTCATCAGGATAATGGGGTGCAAACATTATTGGCGGATGATTAATTGACCATTCCCATCCAATTGCCTTTTGAAAAATTTACGTTTTTAAACGAAAGATAAATTCTAAATAATGTAGCAAAATGTGCATAACAAATATACTTAGAATGAATAACAGCAAAAAAAAAAAGTAATAATAATAAAAGGATATTTGATAGATCGTGTGTGGTTTTGGTAACACTCTAATGATTTTTTTTTTTATCTCAAGTTTTCAATCAAATATGTAATTCAGTAGATAGTATAGTCAATTTTTTGTCATTTCAAAAATGTTATTCAAACCAATTTAAAGCTGTTCAACGTAATTCTAATTTTAAGAAATTAATTTTGAAAGTCGTAGTCAATATCCGTGTCCTAGTATGTCTAGTGTTACCAGACTTTATAAATATGTTTCTGTGAATAAATTAAAGTAAAAGAAAATGTTCTGATATTCCAAAATATAAAATTAAAAATAAAACAAATGTCGAGAATTTTTTTTTTTTTTTTTTGTAGTTATAATGTTTGGCTCCAATCAATTTTGGTGTACTATAAGAAACGTCAAGGACTGGAGAAAAAAAGGATCAATAAAGGAAATTTATTGCTTGTAATTCACAAAACTGTATACATACTGATGTGTTATTCTTTACTGAGACTTACCGATTCTGTTGTAACTGGTGGTATTGTCGGAGTGTAAACTGGCTGAGATTTTTGGGATTTAGATGGTGTTCGAAACGGATCATTACGGTATCGAGAACTATATTTTTGTGTGGCAGCTTTATGCTATTATCAAATGAATAAAAAATGTATAATAATATCAAAATCGGGCTTCTTAAATATTTTAAAAAAATTCGATTTAATTTTACCGAATTTCGACTTCGTGTTGGTTCTATTTGTCTCTGAGAGTCACGTCTAGTTGGAACATCAGATGGAAGACTTCGACCATTAAAACTTGGCAGTTTTGGATATGCTGGACTTTCTGTACTGAATCGTGAATAAAATTTGTTTTGTTTTTGTGGTATTTGTGATTCCTCTTGAATTTCATTTTCGACTGTTATTTCTTCGATTTGCATTGTAGGTTTAGAAGTTGTTGATTTCGTTTTTAATGTCGGAAATTGTAATTTCGGATTGATTCTTGGTTTAAAGAATTGTCGACTATCAATTTCAGGTTTTTTTGTTGTTTTCGATGTTGTCGAATTTGATTTTGATGCTTTTGTCGGTTGTGGCCGATAGGGTTCAGCTCGTCTTGGTTTAAATAGATTAATCGGTTTTTCAGGTTCTATGACCTGATTAATAATTTTAGGTGGAGGATTCGGGTTTTCATGTCTTTTTTCCTGTTTCGATCTTAAAAGTAATTTAAAGTGTTCTGGATAATTTTCGTCTTCAATTTGATCTATAACAAGATCATCTTCCGGTTTCTCTTTCACTTTTGGTTTATTAGTACTTCGCCGTTTATTTGCTTCACGCCAATTTAATCGTGTTGTAGTTGCAATAACTTTTTCAGCTTCTGTCGGTTTCTCTTCAAGGCTCTTAACAGTTGGTGGTCGAGGTGGATTCCGATTCCGACCTTGCCGATTTGCAACACTTGTGCTTTCAACTTTTACCTCAGGCACTTCCGTAGGTTTTTTTCGTGATACAACCGTATCAACTGCTACAGAATCAGGCGGCTTTCTTTGTACAAAATGACGTTGACTCTGTCTTTCAATTTTAGTTGTTGGTAATTGTATCTTAGTTGGCTGATCATCTTTCAATTCCCTTGAATTACTACTATCAGTAACACTTGATCTAGAATTTATAGGCACTGATCTATCTGATGATTTCTGACGTGACTTAGTCATATTACTGTTATTATTACTTTCACGTCTCTGTGCCACTGGTTTATCATATCTTCTAGATGATCTTCGATTTGCTGAAGGATCTGGAGGTTTATCAGTTATTTTTTGTGGTAATCGATTACGACTTGATCGCATCGGTATTCTATTCGATTGTTTTTCAACTCTTTCTGATTTTTTACTTTCTGCTCTAACAGCTGAATCATCATCTTTCATTCGAAAACGACTAGTACCTCTGGGCAGTATTGATACTGATAATGGTTCTGATTGAATATTTGCTGATCTTATTCTATTATTTCTTTGTGTTATATCTCCTTGACTACTTAAATGTGAATTATCTACATATTCGTCTTTAGTGGAACTTTGTGTAAATTTTATTCGGCCACGATTTTGTGCCTAAAAAATTTTAAAAAAGAAAATTTTTTAAAAGATTTTTTGAAATCATCTAAATATATGTTTCTGTTTCATCTAAAATATATGTATATCTAAATATATGTTTCATCTAATTGGATCATTTATCTTACATCAATTATATTAATCACAATAACATAAAAAATTCAACATTTATTTATTCGATAAATTTCACTTTTTTTTTTGTAATTAAAATTAAAATATTTACCAATAAAATGACATGTGTATGTATGTTACATTTGACTCATTAATAAAACATATTTTTATGTCATATTTTTTTATTAATATTTTTTTTTTTTTCGAATTCATTTTAACGTATTTTTGGCTTTCGAATTTGGCATACATTTTAACGTTTACTCTTTTAAAAAACTGTAATCTGTATGAAAATATGTATTTATCATATATTTTTTTTTATAACTGTAACGTATACGCAAATATGGACATTATAATGGTTTCATACACTACCGTATACAACATAATTTTCGCAACCAGTCATGCAAGTACCCTACTTTTATATCACAGTTAAAAGTTTAATTCACTTTTTGACAAATTCCCTATATTCATTGTTGATATGAATACACATATTTACATACGTATATGTATGTAAGAGTATATGTACAGATATGTATAAAATAATATAATACATATTTAACAGTATGCATTTATAAATAACATTTTCGTATAGTGATTTCCGCATCAGTTATTATTTATTTCTTAACTTTAACAGATCTACTTATAGACATTTTTACTTTTCTTTTTACAAAAATGAAAAAAAAAATTGAAAATTATTTAAAATATCTGTATACAAAAGTATAAGTTAAGAATGAATTTGAAAATTATCAAATCGATCAGTATTCAAAATTATAATGGATTCTTGTCATTATTAATTTTATTATAATCGCATATGTAATAATAATTTTTATTTTTTGTTTTTCTAAAATACAATAATGAAAATTTTAAATTTTCCGATCAGATAAACTCTGTCTATATAGAGCTATATAACTGCTACAGCACAGAGATATTTAAATGAAATTACTTTATTCATAAAAACTATACTTGAACAGAAAAACTATAATACAGTATAAAAGTATAATACAGTAGTGTACATCCTAAATCTTTGAAGTTATAATCTGTTACATAAAATAATAAAATTCATTTTTTTGAATATAATAAATATCTAAAAGATTATATTGTAAATAATAAATAATATTAAATGAAATGATTTGTTATTCTTATTTTTTTAAAGGTAATAATAACATAATATTTTATTATGTGTTCATTCTAGGATAACACATTAGTATAACATCATTAGCTATATTATAGTAATGGTACTTACTCTTTACTTATATCTGTACATAAGTATGTGAATGTAATATTATATCAGCTTAAATATAAAGCTATTGGATATCGTATATGTAATATATAAAATACACACAAATGTAATATGAAATTTTTTCAAAAAATAATCTGTCTCGTCTTGTATATATCTAGCTACTTAATATTTAATATGAAAATCTGTTATAACGATCATTGTTAGTTACAACAACCGACTGTGTTCACTAATAAATATACTGTAGCAGATATGAATATAAATGTATGTGTATGTTTATGCACATATTCCATATAGTGAATAAAAAAAAATCCATAACATGATCATAAAAGCGAAAAATATGATGGAAAAATAAAATATAATAATAAATTTTTCCAGACATAAAACATTAGATCGTGAATGAATTGAACATCAAACCAATATGCATGTACGAGTATGTGTGTTGTACATGTATTTAACGTAATCGAATAAACTGATTAAATCACATTATAAATACATATAGATATGTGCATACAGAGTTTAATATGTATAAGTATAAAATGTATCTAATGTACATTAAATCCATATAATGTTTATATACATGAATTTGCACATATAGTACACATATGAATAAAAATATAAAATATACAATATGTACTCGTATTTAAATTAAGTATATAAGATAATATGTTTATTTTAACGTAACATGTACATAGTACACTTATCTTATATATATAGATACTTACATATGCATACATTTATTTATTACAAAGAAATATGATATAATAGAATTGAATTGTACTGTTTATAATCGAATCGAATGCAGTTACTTAAACACAATATTAATGTTAATTTTCTATACATTTAAACATGATTTTTATATAAACACACATACGTTTTAATGTTATATTTCTATTATAAAGGTACCATATGAGTATAACGTGGTAACACTGTATGCATGTGATTATAAAATATTAAAATATAAAATCAGTTATGGAATTTTGAACATTAATAAAAATTTAAATTATTTTTATAAAAACAATAACAACAACCTTATTATTGATTGTATAATTTACGTAATAATGATTAAACACACATATGCTGCATTTAAATTATTTACACAATCATTTTATAGTATGCATAAAACATATAGGATCGGAAAAAAAATGAATTACATATTTGAATAAAAATAATAATTTCTGAAAAAGAATATTTGTAACACAATATATAAAATAGAAATAAAAATAGAAATTTAAAAGAAATTATTCGAATTAAACGGTTTTCTATATATAAGAATAACATGAAAATAAAAATACATAAACTATACGTATAATACTATGTATTCAATTCCAATAAAATTCGAAGACAAATATGAAATATTACATAAAGATTTTAAATGTGTATTATTATTAATAATAATTCTTCTTCTTCCGCAGCGTTTCAGCCCACGATGACCCATAATCTTCTCTTACAAGTCGCCTCCATTCTGTTCTATCCTGGGCTACCTTCACATAATTTTTTATGTTTATTTTGCTAAGATCTATCGCATCCAACCATCTTTTGAATTGGCCTTCCCTATTTCCTTGGTCCTGAGATATTTCCAGTGAATATTTTCTTTGCAGCTCTTTTTTCCCGGGCATTCTTATAAGGTGTCCCAGCCATATTATTCTCTGGGCCTTTATAAATCTAATTACATTTTCACCTTTAATTAGCTTTTCAATTTCATGATTATATAGAGTTCTATAAGTAAGTATTATCTTCATTTAATTTGGTAAAAATAAATATTTTGATCGAGAAGTGTTTTTGTTTCTATTAAATACATATGTGCATTGTATATATACGAGTATGTATGTGTATAATTAAATTAATTGAACTTGAATTAATTGTATCGTAAATTAACAACAATAAGTTTTATGTATTGTTAAAGGAACTTACTTAGAAAATGATTGGCAGCAAGCCAACAAGGTATAGATGATAAAAATGAAACAGATTTTTCAGATGCTTTTCGATTTAATGAGAATGTTATAGATAAATGAATTTTGTATTTAATGATGCCATAATTTATAAATTTTATTATCATTTAATTAAAATCATATCTCTGTCATCTATGTAGATCATGCATTTACTGCTTATTTATATGTAATTTTCAATTGAATTCTTCATAAATAACTAATAAAACTTCTAAAAGAATTTTAATTTAAAATATAATCGTTATTTATAATTTTTTTCTAAATTTTTTTGTTAAGAAATTTATTAAAAAGAAGTTAGCCTTTACACTAGTTTTAAATATTAAAAAATAAATAAAAGCATCATTCCAATAAAATTATATTGCTTCAACATTTTAGTAATACATACCATCATACAACGCATACATGGCCTAAATATAAATTGAAATTCTTCAATTTTTCGTGTGAATTGCAAAAGACATAAAAAAAATTTTTTTTTTAATTTATTACATCTATAGTATAATACGATAATGCTATATAATCATGGTTTGCATTAATTTAAATTGTAAGTGAATTTAATTTGCTTTATAAATTTATTTTTTTTTTTGCACATTCATACATAATGTGCATACATAAATAATATCTTTCTGGTCTTTTTGATTTTACGAGTATACATAAGTATCTTCGATCGAACATTATTATATACATAAGTACATACCATACATGTAGAAATTGAAATTACATTTAAACAGAATCAAGTCAGGAAAACAACTTTCAAAAAGGTCCTTGAGGTTAAATCAGCACTGTTGGCTGGTCAGATCAATAAACGGAGTGCAAATATAAAAAAATTTTTTTTCTAAATTACTTGCATGTATTTTTTGCTTTAAATTATATTTTGTATGCACAAACGTATGCATGTATGTACCATATGTTGAAATTTATAATGGCATTTTGCCATCTTGTATTTAGCTATGAGTACGACTATCTCTATATGGACGAAAAGCATAGCATAGCATTGCAATTACATATACAGACGTATGACGCTGCACTATAATCTATATAATCGAATAATTTAACTTGTGACGCTTACAACTAGCACTAAATACAAGAATTTTTATTGAAATTCAATTTACTTTTAAAATAAAATCGATTATTTTAATCAGAAAACAACTGAAACATCTTCAAATTTAATAAATGGAACAATTTTATTATTGAAATATGTATAAAAATATTCTATCTTCATATGGTTGATTTGTTGTCATTTTAAATGACCTTGACATATGACATTGAAAACAAACGCATAAGATCCTCTTCTTATTACAATTTGAAGTACTTAATATCAAAATTACGAGAAAAATGAATAAAAATCGTGACTTTCTTGAATTTTACCATAAACGAAGATTCAAAATGGAAATGAAGATCCGTGATCATGTTTAAATGTTTACAGAACAGCAACAGGCCAACAGGTTAGCATGTGCCATCCAATATTTTTAGTTTATTTGTTTAATGATCATTCGAAAACATTTTTAAGTTGAAGTTAAACGTGATTAAACTGATCCATAATAGACAAAGAAGAAGCAAAAAAGCACACTGTTTTTAATGTTTTTTTTTTTGTTCATTTTTACATAAGCATCAGTAGCTCAAAAGAAGATCACTATCATGCTAACATATAGTATATTTGCAAAGTGATCATGCTTACAGATATACCTATGTTTACCGTAACGTATCGTACATCATTCATAACACAATAAGATGAATTAATCTCATCCTCATGTGTAGCATCAACTCATATTGTAGTTATTTGTATACAACACGAGTTTATGTTAGTGCTGCTAATACACTGATCGTTCGTAAGTACAAATCGTATTTTTGTGGTACAATTTTTAATCGATAGCTAATAAAATGCATAAAGTTTTTTATTGTGTGAAAAAGCAACTTCTTAGTTACATAAATTTTGTATTTATGCGCGCATATTTGTTATCTTAAACGATTTATTTTAAATTATAAAATTCATTTTACATTTATAATGTTCATAACAGTTTAATATCATTAATTTTGCGTCAAGCCAACTTAACAGAAAGAATATATTTGTTGCTGCAGTTGTTTTGTCTTTATCTGTAGTGGGAATCTTGTTTTTACTCTGTACTTTTGTATTTCGTGCATACTTTGTAACGAAATGGTAATTTTCCAATATCGTTAGGAGTTGAATTTTTTTTTCCACTTATGCACATACAACAACTATGGAAAAAAATTAGTACAAAGACTTACATATATACTCGTATATATTTAGTTAAAAGTAAGTTCGCTTTTTTGAAAGGTTTTTTTTACTACAAAGACATTATATCGTGACTTGCTATTTTGTTCACGTAAGTACAACTTTATGGATATTTTCCAATAGTTTTATGTTTTATCATAAAAACAAGGTTCGAAAAATAATAAAAAGAAACAAAAGAAAACTTTTTATAATTGGAATTTGAAGGACAATTATTTTTAAAGTTCTACTTATTGAAAAAAAAAAATCATTTAACTTTTGCTTTTTCAATTTTTTTCTTAGCCGTTCTAACATTACTATTTAGCATACTATTTAAAGTAAAATATATAATAATAATTATTAAATACCCACTGAATTAGATTTTATTTAATAAAAGTATAAATATATACTTGACATTAAGATCCTATCATGTCTAAAAAGAAATGATCAATCTCTTGAAATATGGACATTTAACATTTTTCTTAATACCATAGGTAACTTTTCTTAATTTTCATTTTCAAAAATTTCACATCGATTTTCTTTCATTTTTTTGATTTTCTGTATCTGTATACAATTGTAAAAACTTTAAAGTATATTTCAGTTGCACATTTGAAATTTATTAATTTATTTTATAATTTGTATATGTATGCATCAAGGAAATTAAAAAATATATTATGTTGAAATTTATATAGTATATAAATTCATTTAAAAACTCTACTTTAATGCCCACAAATAATATGTAATATGTAGGTATATTAATTTAAAAAACCACAGAAAATGATACGCTAACAATTTACGGTATGATAGAAAAAATTACATTAGAAATGAACATTTAAATTTATGAATTTCAATGAATTCAATATGTAAGGTGAATTTTTCATTTTTATCCACAAAAATACATTTCCTTCATATTTATCTTCATACACACATGAGTATCATTTCCTGGAACATCAAAAATATACGCCTACGAGATTGTAAGTTATATACCAAAGTAATACGGTAATACCTAACAAAATGATTGAATTTCATTTACATTATAAGTACTTAAACCTTAACGTGTGTATTGTACATTCATTATAATGATAATTACTCAATTAAATCTGACATTGAAATCTGATAAATTTATGCATACATACATACGTATGATGCGTTTGTATAGTGCATGTATTTTTGGTTAAGTTTAATGTTTAATTTTTCCTTGAAGGATATGTACGATATAATATACTAGTAGCTTTTATATAACAGAAACAAAAACCAAAAAAAAATGTTATAAATAAATATATGAAATATGAAATGAATAAATTTTTACATAAGACCATAAGGCTATTGGTAACCATAAGGCTTAACATATAACATGCATATCAATATGAAAATTCATAAAAATCACCTTCCGTGATTTATGTACATGCATCAATATAATATTATAAATACATGTATATATACATTAAAGATATTATCATTATATCAGTCATTTTTTGAATTCAATGAAATAGAAACGTAGCATGATCAGAGCTTACATTTTAAATTGCATGTGTATATAGAAAAAAGAAACGAACAAAATTAAATACAAAGTAAAAACAATATGTAATTTAATTTATTTTGGTTGAATGCTTATTACGTATCATTTGCATGACTTTAAATCGTATGGTTTAAGTATCTACATATTTTTTTTTCTCATGTTTTTAGTTCTATTTTTTTTTAATATTTTCATAAAAACAAATGTTTTTCCTGATTTTCGTTAATTTATTTTTTCAATTCCTTTATTTATAGCTTTTTATGTTCCAAATTAATACAGAAATGTCTAATTTGTGGTTATGTTATAGTATAGTATGGTAGAAAATATTTTGTATTCATATCGAAAGGAAAAATATTTATTGTATTAATCAAATTCTTGAATTATTCATTAAAATAAAGAGCACTGACTTCAAATAACTACACAAATATTTATATGATGCCTACGCATATGTACTACATGATTTTTCTCCAAGAAAATAAAAAAAAAAACTTTTTTCTTGGTGGAAATCAGCATTTTTAGTAATATTACCAATTCTGGAAAATAATTTGATAACTTCTATCTGTCTGTCATGATATCGATAACTATTAACTACATTATGTATCTACATATTAAGTACTTCCTTTAACTAAATTTTTGTTTTTAGGTAAAACGTTAAATCCGACTTCATTAAAGTGAAATTGGTTCACGTAGATAGACAGATTTAATAAGGAAAATACAAGCCAGTGACATTATATAAATCAGCTCTGGTTAAAGAAAATTTCTATAAGTAGATATAAGTTACTTTTTTATATAGATAGATGATCTTTATTCAAAAATAATTAAGGCATGTATCACCTACTTATCGCATATATGGTTTGAAACGTATATGGTGAAATAAATTTCATAATTTTTTTTTCCTATATAGTAACAAGAAAAATATGCATTATTCACAAGACAATTAATTTGTACAAAATTGCCTTGATTACAAATTATACATGCACATTACGTACATAATATATGAAATATATAATTATGCGAAAATCTATATTGATGAGAAATAAAATAAAATTGAGAAAAAATTAATTTCGAAATCATATCCTTAAAAGATAATAATTATATTGTGTGCTTAAAATTTTTCACTTTCATAAACATTAATCATTCAAAAAGCAACTATATTTACGGATATTGCTATAATTTAATTCACCAATCAATACGTAATTCAATAACTATACATAAATATACACAAATATATCTACTATATGTGAATATATACAAAGATTGATCGTATATTCGAATCATTAAAATCAATTACATTTCTTTTTTTTTTCTTTGTTTTTGAAATGAGAAAAAGAAATCATTTCTTCATAGATATATATATAGGCTTGGGCATATATATATATGTATACGTATTATAAATATACATGGAGTGTACGTTAATTACATTGTGATAATAAAAAATTTGAAAATTGTTTTCAAATAACAACAATAAATGATAAAAATTTTAAATTTTCAGTCACTATTTTTTATATGTAATCTAATTTATGTGGGTAATTATTTTTTTTTTTTTTTCAAATTACTGATGTCGTGGCTTAATTTTGTTAATAAAAATAAATTTATATTTTAGACAAAAACAAAAATTGCTACATAAATAAATAATTTAATGATAATAATTACATTATTGATTTTTATAGGTAAACAAAAAATAAAGATCGAATCAATGTGTTTTTGAAGTAATTTTAAGTTTTTATTTCATGAAAACATATCATATCAAATGATTACAGTCTTTAGTATGTTCAATATCTATACGACTAAAAACTAAACTGATTTAACTTCAATCAATTATTATGACCTAAAGCAAGGCAAAAGAGAACAAAATTTTAATATTTATCTTTTCCGTGATCTTTTTACATGCTTTTTTCCCCAGCATCATATAATAAATGATGATAAAAAATTACACTGTGATTACATGTATTTTTCCTGTTTTGGTTTTCGTTATATATTTTCTTTTTGTTTTTTGCAATTTTTTCAACAAAATAATTTTTAACAAAAAAAAAATTACATTTTATTAAGAAATTTTTTCAGTTAAAAAAATGAAATATTAAAACAAAATTATTATGTTTTAAGACAAAAAGCAATATTTTTTTGGCGAAAATATTATTTTTTTATTTAATTTGAAAGTTAACCAATAAAAAGTGTGTAGATACAATAACAATTGAATTATGAAATTTTTCGGTAATGAAACTATTGATTGATTTTTTTCTAAATGGTTTAAAAAATGAAAAAAAAAAAAAATCAAATGAAAACTTCAAATGTTATTAACTTGACAAATTAATTAGAGAGACTAAAACGAAAACAGGTAATTATAAAAATGTGTGAAAGGTTGAATTTATTTTTCATTCAAATTTTCGGTGGTAAAACACAAGATAATTATTCAAAAATGTGGATTCAGTTCAGATTTATAATATGTATGTATATAAATCAAGATTCGAATAAAATTTGAAAATTTTTAAATTTTTAAAACAAAAATAAGATGATTTATTGCCATTAAAAACTATCTTTTAAATATTCTATTTATTTCAATTTTATTTAAAATTTAAATTTTATTAGTTTAATCATAAAACAAAAGCAAATTTATTATGCGCTCCTATAATTATCATGAAAAATATGTGGAAATAGATGAATTCGAAAATGATGTATATCCAAGAAACAAGATGAAAGACAGTAATATTGAACCATGAATATCATGTAATCGTATTTTCATTCATGAGAAAAATTCATTTTCTCTTAAAACTTACTCTGCACCACATACCATAAGAAGTATGCAAGAAACAGAAGAGACAGTATGTAGTAACGAGGTTATGACAGCTAAGTATAGTACGATAAACGAGTACGATAGAATAGTAGCAAAGACCCAGAATATCTTATAGCAAAGATATATTGGTCTTTGATAGTAGTAACATTGAATACCATGCACTCGTATTTTGATTGACAAGAAAAATTCATTTTCTCTTCATACTTGCTCTGCACTACATACCATAAGAAGTATACAAGAAACAGGAAGAGACAGAAAGAATATTTTAAAAATAATTCGAAACAATTGTAAATTGTTCTGACTTTTTCTTGAATCTTAAAATCATAGAAAGCAAAAAATTGTACTTAAATTTCATACACAACCATTTAATGGTTGTCTAATATTATTTCATATTTCATTCAAATCCTAATACCAATTCAGTCTATTTAAGTAATTAACTAACATATTATACATACAAATTTTTCGTTTTCCTGTTGCATTTCATAAATAAATCTTTATTTTATTAAATTGTATTGTTGATTTTTAATTTCTATTCAATTCAAATATTTTTCATGTACTACTCGTAAGTCGTATAAGTCGTTTGTTTTCATTCATTTTAAACAATTACAAGGAAATTAAAGTCAAAAATAATAAAAATTGTTTAATTAGTAAATGCGAAAATTGAATTTAAAAAAAAATATTTATTCATAAATTACAAATTCAAATTTAATGAATTGTAAATTATAATAATTTTTATATAATTTTTTTTTTCTCAAAAAAAAACTTAAAAATTATAATTATTATTATTATTATGATAGTAACTTTCGTGAAATTGAATACCTTTTCAATTATTTTAAACATACACCTCATTCATTTTCATTTATTATAATTATTACATACATAATTTCGTATGTATTTAGAAAATCAAAAGTAGATTGTCCGAAATTTATCTGATCATCATCTGAGCATCATCTTTATTATCAATACCATTGTCATTTTGTTTGTCATCAGTCATAATATTACTATGACTGTAATCTTACAGTCACATAACATAAATCATAACAATAAATTGAATGTTTTTGTAGTATGAGAGTATGTATTCACTGCTGCGCTTAATTCAAATACAATTGAGATGGTGATAATCATCTCGTCTGAAAAGTATTTATTTTTTTTAATAAGTAATTATATTCATTATTCAGATTCAGATTCAGTATTACTACAACTTCAAATGAGTAATAATTATTTAATAGGATGAGAAAATGCGAATGTATTTTCTTCTCTTATTTTGTAATTTGATCCACTTTTTTTCGTAATATTTAATCATTTCATCGAGTTCATTTTAGAATTTCTTTTGAATCCACCCCACCTACCTATTAGAAATATCTATAAGTACACATAAATGATTTTTTCAATTCAAAATAAATTCATATCTGTACTAATACTGCTAATGGCACAACATTTCTTTTGGAACCTTGGCCTGCCAAATGATTGCCCTCCATTCGTCACTATATTCCTTGTCATTTCTTTCCAGTTTTTTATTTCTAAGATCCTTATATCGTCTTATTTCTAATAATGTTTTTCTAAATAATTCGAATACTAAGACCACAAGTGATTTTTTCTTGAAAATACAAATATGTCATGGTAAATGAACAGCCACATTTTTTTTTAATTCATTTTTATACTACTACCCTTGAATATAATTTAAATCCTTTTATAAATTTTTCCCTATTCATATGCATGTTCAACACGAATTTTTTTTTGTTAATTTTTCAAATATTTGAATTTTATCGAATCTAGTTTTTATATTTTTTTAAATACCATTTAAATATCCAAGAATGGATTACATCAATTCAAATTTCATTCCTTTTTTTCTACTGTATATATAGATAAAACATTGTATATTTATTATGTAATATTTTCTACATCATGTGTACAAAAAAGTTAAAAAATAAATAAATAAATAAATATAAAATAAATAAAAAAAAACACAAAAATAAAAGTTACAATGCAGCAAAAAAAAAAAACAAATACATATCATTATTTTCTTTTGTAAATTGAATGTGATTTTAATCGAAGCATTAATGAATGAATTTACAAATAAAATACAAAAAATATATATATACGAGTAGGTATATGTACATATATGTACGTATTAAATGACGATATTAGTAAATGAAGATAGTAAATTGGTACACTTTTTTGTTAAATTAAAAATAAATAAATATAAAAAAATGAAAAAAAAAAAAGTAAAAAAGATTTTTTTTTCTTTTTAATTTCTCTGGACAGTCAAGTAGCCATGACAAATGAACACATGTAACCATTTTTTTTTTTTTTTTGAAGTGACGTGATCTTCTGACTTCATAAAATAATAGCAAAAAAAAATGCGTGATCTTTTTTCAAGTGATATGATCGTCTGACTCTAACAATGAATAATAATAGAAGAAGAAGAAATGAAAGATTTTTGACGGTATACACGCAGTAAACTGACGGTATATAAGCACATTATAGAATACATACTCACATTTTATATACATTCACATTGAATAAATGTGTATGTATTAAGAGTATAACAAAAAAAGAAGATCATACTATTTTTATGTACATACATATCAGTAATGAATTAACATTATACGCTACAAAAATACCACACATGTGGGCAAACATTCATTTAAAGTATTCAAGTTAAAATAAATTAATGGAATAAATAATTTTTTGAACTCTTTATATTGTTTTTATAAATGAAATGTAATTATATCATTCACAGAATGGAGTGTAGGTTTTTATTACAATGAGATAATTTTCTTTATATAAGGTATATAGATGACAATTTTGTGAAAATTATTACAGATTCCTATTTATGATAAGTGAAAGTATTATGTGTACATTATTATTAAATATTTGTTTAATATTTTTTTTTTAATCTCGTATACATTTACGTAAATATCAAAATAGAAAGGATGAATAATTTGGAATAAAAGAAAAGGCTGTATGTGATTAGATGTTAAAGCGCAATACATGTTAAAACTTGGAATACTTATATGAGAAAATTACAAAAATTATAATTCGTAATAAAAAAAATAAATTAGAAATATTTTAACAAAAATTACTGTACATTTAGTCTTCTTTTGACGCATTATATGATGATAATGTCCAAATTTTCTCTGCAATAACAGAATACTCCTATATAAATTTAAAATGTAATTTGCGCAAGTTATATAGTCTGTTTTGAACGAAGGATATAATAGAAAATTGTTTCATTCCAAATTTTTTTTATAATTATTTTGAAATAAATCGTAAATAAATGATGTATTGAAAATGAATTTTTATTGTGGAAAAACTTCAAACAAAACAATACCGATAATATCGACTTTCCCGTCTAAATATTTTATTTATTTATTACAATCGAATGGCTGATTACAACCAATCAATATAAAAAATGTATGCATATGTATGCATATTTGAATATAGTCTCTGGAACACTGCATTCATGATATTTCTGAATAACGAAAATTTCGAAATTAAATTCTTTTACAGAATTATTAAGAAATAAACCGCATATATTTCTGTTTTAATTACAAATCTATATGCAATTAACAATAAGTGAAATTTTTTTTTACGCTCTTCTCTTTAGAAAAAAATTTTATTTTAGATAAATGAAGTTAAATAAAAATGACAATTATTTTTCTATTTTTTGTGTGTGTACACTTATTCGTATAATACAATTATAATTTTTATTAACAAAATATTGCTATAACAAAATTACTGTAATACATAACACGTTATATTTAAATATATGTTATTATGATTGTATTGACAATAATTTATTAATAATAATGAGGACGTTAATAAAAACGTCGAAATGAATATTAATATTTATTATGTGTATAGTAGTGTATAATTACTGTACTCTATACTCTCTATTTATGGTGTCAATTTAAATTTAAAGCACATTATTATAGTATGTGTGAATAAAAACATTTTATCAAAGTGTCAGATTTCAAACATTTGATAAGTTTTTCTTTATATACAATCATATTCGTGTATTGAAAAATTCCAAATGTATTTGTATAGAGCAATCTGTCTTGCTTTTCCAGTCTCTTTTTTTTTTAGTCAAAACTCAATCAATATCAACATGAGTTTCAATTCGAGCTACCTTTTTTTTTTGAAAATTCTTGTTTTCATTTAATACTCTTCTATGAGCTTTAATTCATAATTTTACGATAATTAGATAATTCTTATAAAAATTCTTTATAGTGTTGAGTATGATAGTTAAAAAAAGAGGAATAAGGCAAACAACACAAATATCAATTACACACCAAACCCACTTCCATTCAAACCAATGATTTGAGTTTCTAGTTTTGTTTTGTAGCCTCACAGTTATTGTCTCAATTTCGAAATATTTCTTTAACTGATTTACATTAAAACATAGAGAATTATCTGAAAAAAGAAGTCATTCAAATGTAGTTTCATGTTCATACATGTGTTTTTTTTATTTTTCACTGAAAATTGTTAGATATTCGCGAATATATGATAAAAAAAAAAATTAACATTTCGACTACGTAAAGTAGAGCAATACACTTAATAATATTTTCGAATAAGGCATATTTATTGAAAAATCAAAGAAAATCAAATAAAAAAGAAGAATAGTTGGACAAAAAAATGATTGCAATTTGTGTTGCTAAAGTAAAAGAAAAAATTGTTAACCATATAAAGTAGATTTAATCACAAAATGAAATCAAAAATATAATTAATTTTATTATATTTATTTAATTTCGATTTAATATCATTTCATATTTACAATAAAACTATAGTCATCTATTAGATTGTCTATATATTTTTATAAATGTAATTCAATAACCATACTGCACAAATTGTAATTGGAATTTTGCAAATCTCAAAAACATAAATTTAATAATAATAATTAATAAAAGAATATAAATAATTGATTCAAATTTTAATTTAATTATGAAAACAAAATTTTACAATGTCGAAAATGAAACAAAATTAAAATCCATATTAAAGTGTTTGTTTGTAAAAAAAAAGTAAAGTCAATCAGTCTTTTGAACTCTGTATTAGGGGCGATGACAAAAGTGAAATTCATCGATAAAAATAACAATAAAACAAAAACGAAAACAAATACCACATACGTACTATAGTTTAATATAATGGAAAATAGAAGAAGAAGAAGAAGACAACTTTTAAATATTTATCACATTCATAATTTCATGTTCAGTTACAATATAAAAACATTTAACAGAATAAAAAAAAAATGTTAATTTCCATTTATTTTTTCGTTTCGAACCAAACCATATATTCACTAAATACGGATTGGATTGAATTGGTTTGGGTGCATATAATATGGATTTATTTCCAATATTATCATATAATTTATTCGTATACATATATACATACGTATGTATATTATATAGATATATGCATGTAATCTTATTGGAAAAACCTATCAAAAAAAATGAGAAGAAAAAAAAAAATATTTTCATTTATACATTTATTTGATTTTTTTTTATTTTTATCAAACTAAGTATTCAAAATGCACACATATTATTTATAATGATGACGTTTATCACATAATATATTTGTATATATATATAGTATATGTAAGTATTTGTTTGATCGAATTCATAATTGCCATAAGCATAAATCCACGCAATATCTATGCAATCGATGGTGATAGTATATAGTAGATACCGAGTATAACATGCTGAGCACCCATTTTTATACACATATTATATATATGTATGTTTGTTTGTACATACCATATTTGTGCATATAAATTTTCTGTTAATATGTATTGTGGTGAATTTTATAACTTTCGATTACTTTTTATATACATATATACATATGTGATATATAACAAGAGTTCAAATCTAAAGCATATATTATTCCGGAATTAATAATGAACGAACCAGTTTTACAAAATTAAAATACATTACATTTAATAATGTAAAATGTGTATTTTTAAAACTACATAATTTACTATATACGAGTATAATACAATACACAAAAAAAACAAAAACTTCAGTTTCATTTCGGTTAAAATTTTATTATTACATCAGAGTGTCCAAATTGAAAAATGAAATTAACAACAACAACAACAGCCACAACAAAAAATGTATGTTTTTTAAAATAAATTCTATAAAATATCAATGTATATATGTAACTATTTTAAAATGTTAAAAAGTCGAACACACATTACCCTACCTACCTATACCTATATGTAAATGTACTTATATAAATTTTTGTCCACACCATACCATTACTGCATCTTAAATTTTAGTTAAAAATAAATAAAACTTGCAGTAATGCAAGTTGCAAATACATGCACCAATACCAGTATTCAAAATTCAAACATTCAAAAAAAAAGGATTTTTTTTTACTTCTCAATTTTATTTCATTTAAAAGTATATATTGAGCAATTAAATTGTAACTACACTACATATACCTATAAGTAGTGTGCATATAAATTCATATTTGTACCGCGAGACACGAGTATGTGTAAGTGTAATATATTATATTGATTGTAATGGTCTTCGGGTTATTTATTACATATTTAGTATCTGTTTTTTTTGCTTTCTGACTTAAATTTACACGCTTAAAAAAGTAATGGCGATTACATTTCAAAAATAATGTGGTTTAAGTCTAGAGTATAATATTTGACTTGACTATTATTGTACAATTTGCAAAGTTATTTTATTATACAATGCGCAATGATGCCGGTTTTATTCAGTTTCAATTGATTGATACATTCTTATAAGCTAAATTTATTAATAATATATGAGTATATGTATGTATGGCGTATAACGCATATCGGGTATAGTGTCATTACACTGTTCTGTTATTAATTTTATTTATTAAATTGTGGCTTATGAAACGTTTTTTTTTTTTTTTGATTTGGTTTGGTTTTGATTTTTGCGTGCAAAATAAAATAATATGACAGTAACATGCATTTTAAAAGTTTTCCGGCATTAAAAACGAAAAATTTCTTTTCGTACAGTTTTTAACATTTTAATTACACTTTAATGCATATACGAATGAATATTTATTTTTTTCTGATTGTGAATATCATATAGAAGTATATATTCATATGTACATACATAATACTTACATGAATTCTGAAAAATACATACAAAGCAAAACGAACAAATTATATTTTCGAAATGAAAAAATTTTCGATAAACGATATTGCAACAAAATTAAATTTAACATAACTTATATACATATGCATGTAAGTAAATCTCATTGCAATAAAATATGTATTCGTATAAAAAAGGATAACATTAAGATTAACTTTTGTAGCTTAGATTTTGATAAATTATTTAACAATTTTCGTATTACGCAAAGTATAGATACATAACACACATCACATGTAGGTAAGTGAAATAAAAGCTATAGCTATAGAAATATATCGTATATAAGATTTTCTTGTAGTTGTCTTTTTTTTAATGTAATTCACTGTTTAAATGTAGAGATGAAATAAAAGACAGAAAACAATTTTGTAAAATTGCGAATTAAAATGATTACTGTTCATATTGAACTCTTATATTTCTTCAAATTTTACAAACAAGATAATAAACAATAAATTAATGATGAAAAGTATATCATATCTCTACTTCGATCAATAGCAATTTTAATGAAATTATATAACAATTTTAATTATTATGCAATGCAAAGAAGGACTAGCACCTAAAATAAAATTAATTAAAAATGTGACCAAAAATTAAAAAAAAAAAAAAAGTTGAATTTTTCATAATTAAAATTGACATTCATATTACATAAAAGCTGATGAAGATAACTGGAAAAAAATTGTAAGTTTCCTATACACATATTTTTACTGTACTAATTGTAGTGCCTTATATTTTAATTATTATTTGCGTATGTATATGTATGCCATGAAGACATCATTGTATGCATCATCAATTAAATTATCTTATGACAAAGAAAAAACTGCTTTGACATACATAATCGTATAAATCGTATATTAATTGATATACTTATAACGGTAATAATACATACCTATAGTTTGGATTTTAGCAAATATAAATAAAAAATAAATATTGCAAAATTTACTTTCAATTTTAAATACTCGTACATAAGTGTTTTTTTTTTATATATGGTAAACACCTGCAGTTACTTTCCAAGTTTGTGTATATATGTAGATATATTCATAAATGTGTTTATGTAATGTATGTATGAAAAATTCGTATATGTATTCATATATGGTACATTTTATCAAGCACCAAAAATGATGCAAAATAACTTCCGGTTAAATTATATATCAACTTTCAGATTTCTGTATACCCAAACTTTACACACATATAAATATGTACTTAAAAATATTTACCCATAAAAAAATTACGATGTACATTTATGTTTTGTACGATGAAAAAATGAAAACAAAAAAAATATTTATAACTTCACTGTTTACCTTATATGAATTAAGTTTTGTTTTATTTTCTTAAAATTCTTCTCAAATTTTTTTTTGGGATAATTTTTGTGATTTTTTTATTAATATAATTTTTTTTTTTTTTTTTTTAAATTTAATAAATCTCTTGGTACTACATACGAACAATGAAAATGTACATACACATAATATTACGTGAATTGCATGTATGAGTATATTATGTACTACTTATTATATTCATAAATTGAGTTAAGATATTTTATCTAATTTCAATCGTAATTGTATTCGAAATTACATTCTGTTGACAGATGATGGCATAAACCATGAAATCAACAGAGAAATTACAACTTAAAATAAGAAAAATTTTAAAAATACACCAGGAAAGAAACAAAAACAAGGTGAAGAAAATAAAAAAGAAAATATATATGTATGTAATTGTAAAATCATGAAGATGATTAAAATCTTATACGTGATTCAATTCACATCAATAAGCTTTTTCTTATTGTTATAAGATCTTGTATATATACACATTTATATACGATTAATATTTAAATATACAACCGTTAACACAATAAAATCAAATTAAAAAAAAAAAAAATTTTTTTTTTCATTTTGCCATAATAAAAGCTGAGATTTATATGTTACAAAAATTCATGTGCATTTGTTTTTCTTCTATTTAAGATAAAAGCATATAAAAATAGATATCTAAATATATATAATACGAAATAAAATGTAAAATATGTATATGTACATTAGAAATAAAATGAAATCAAAAGTATGATGCATTTATATACTGTATGCTGTATGATTACACAAAATACCATGCAACGCATTGTATACATATTTTGATAATATTTAATAACAGTGATGGCTCAGATAATTTAAAAAAAAAAAAAATCAAATTATAATGCGTATCAATTATATAATTTTCATTTTTGTCATGCAAAAATAATAATAATAATAAAATATAGTAAGTACCTACTTATGTATTTTGAGCAAAAAAAAAGATTAATGTTTACATCACTATTATTTCTATTAAATTTTATTTTTGAATATAATAGTGTGTAAATTTTTTGTTATTATGTGCACCAAATTTTAGATTTAATCATTAAAATATATAATATAATGTCTTCATAAAAAAAAAAATAAAATAAATGTATATTTTACTGTAAACAAAACATGCAGTACATATATGATGTTCAAATAAAGAAATTAAAAATGGAATTAAATACACAAGCAATTAACACTTCTCGCATAAAAGAGAGCCCTGTTATGAGGTCCAAAAAATTTAAATGCTCATCCATTAGATATTTGAAAATAAATAAAAAATTTTTGAAACTTTTATAAAACAATTTCAAATTTAATTAATTTTTTATTTTTAGATTTAAAGGAAATGGGAATATAAAATAAATAATTTTGGTAAGTTTATTACATATTTATAACGATAACTAATGCATACTAACGTGTACTTTATATTGAAAATTTTTTGGAATTATGAAATGAATTTATATCAGTTTTAAAAAAAAGTAATTATTTTTAAAAAGAAGTTAAAAATATATAGGTAATAATGATTCTCATAATGTTATTTAATCGTATTACGTATTACGTATTATTTTATGGTATTACTGAATCCTATTTTTTCAGTTTATTTTGAAATGAATGTTTACACATTTTTGTTTTTATGTGCAGGAAAATTAAATGCCTGTGATATATTAGGTTTTCCTGTTATTTGTAAATATATATCTTTGGGAATAATATTCACAAAATTTACTAAAAATATGAGAAAGATACAAATTTAATTTTGTAATAATTCAAACAAAACTGTAGTTAATCTATATATAAGAGTAAGCGTATTTTATTCTTTTATTTTTAATAGTTTATGTTATCTTCAAATCGTTTTTATTTCAAAATTTTTGATATACTTATATATATATTTTTTCTAAATATTTCAGTATGATCTGCGTTCAGATAAAATATCCAAAAAGCATCTACAACTGCATTTAATCGTCAGAAATATTTCAATAATGAATACGTGATTATACGAATACGTGATTCAAATACTTTTTACTTTTAAATAAAGCACGGTCATAATTTATTTCATTTACATATCCTTGAACTTGACTTCTTCCTACCCACTGCAATTAGAAATATTTTATAAATGAATATACATATGTATATAAGGGACAAAAATTTTAAAAAATTTCTACAATTGAATTAATTAATTAAATTACAAATCAAATCTGAAAAATGTACTTGTATAATAATATGCGTGATTAAACATAATCAATCAATTTAAATTCTTCATTAAGTCTCTGTTTATACATATTTACACGTAGTTATATGAATTACACTTATACCAAAGTATAGTATAGTTATGCTTCCTTTAGTTTTTGAAAACATTTTATCGTGGTACTTATTACCTCTTATTTAGAATTCAATTACATTATTTCCGTGGGCATTTTTTGGACAATGTACTCTTATACACTACATTCGGGTACTTTATATACAATAACAAAATGAAACGACTACAACTATTATGCACTGTGCGTGATGATTATATGTTCACAATAAAATTTGTTACGCACATCCACATAAAATAAATAGAAAAAAAATATTGTTTGATTGTAAGTTGTAACAAATTACACAAAATAAACATTAAAGCCATTGAACTATTATTATTTACTATATGTATATACTTTTGTATAGGTAATTGTTTTGTTTCTAGGTCTTTTTTAAATTTTACTATTACATGAAGTTACAACAATTTACACTTAGTGTAATTTTAACACGTGCTTCTGGCATTAACTTCAATCAAACTCTAATTCCCTTTTGTGTGGTTAATGGTATATAGAGAAATTTATCAAAAACCAAGAAAAATAAAATTAAAAAAAAGAGATAATCATAAAATACAAAAATAAAAAATAAAAATAAAAAAATTGAAAAAGATTCATTTAAAACCCTTGACCACGTTAGACATCAAAACATTTTTTCCTCCTTATTTCTTCTTTTAAAAAAGGTAAATTCTTTTTTTTATTTTGTTAAATTTTTCATCAATTTTAATATTTTTAGTGCATAAATATACTACACCCATAGGCGTATGTATGCAGTTTGTTAAGAAAATTTTATTACTGTACGAGTACGAGTATATTGACGATTAAGAGGATAGATTTTGTTTATTTTATTGATGAATATAAGTATTCAATCAATTTTACACTCTTGTTGTAATGGCAAATATGAAATTATTGCATTAACTTCATATAAAAGTGCCAATCTACTAAAAATTAATTAATTTCGAATTATGTCAGCTTATAATTTATTTTGAATTAACACTATGGGTGTATTATAAACATAAATAGAAACAAAACATTTATTTTTCTCTATATTTTTACTTAAATTAATTTTTTTTTTTTGATATATGAATATACATACACATGTGAGTTATTTTATTTTACACAAAAAAATTATGAATTACTGTATTGTGAATGTATAGTAAACAACAATTCAATCATAATTTTTAAGTATAATAAACAAACGGACATATAAATTGTACAAGTAAAGTATAATTTAAGAGTGATTTTTAGAAAAACAAATTTTTTCTTCTATTTTTTTCTTTTTTTTTTTGTCATATGGAAAAGAAAAAAAAATCTTTTTGTCATATATACATATACTCGTACAAATACACAAGATAAGTATAGTATATTATAGTAGTAATAAAAGTGAAAACTTTTTATTAAAGAAATTAATTCTTCTCATGTGTATGTTTTTTTTATTTGCGTATATACATATGTATAAGTAATTTTAGTAATTCATACGTTTTTTTGTGTCTTTTTTGTTGATTAATACACTACATTTATATATATTTTTTTTCATTATTTTGAATTATTGTGATATTTACTTTTATATCATGGAATCTTCTTATGTATGTCAATATATAGATACGCATGAATGTACGTAAAATATGTATACATATTTTTATGTTACTGCATATTCATGTCGAAATAGATTTTATAAAATGAAATTTTTCTATATAGTTATGATCAATTTTTATGAAATGGTCATATGTGAAATATATTATGCTTGTATAATTAATATATCATTTTTTATGATTAATGATATTATTTCCTAATATTACACTCTAATTTTTCTATACTGATGAATCTCTAATGGAAAGACAAAATATTAGAACCTGTTCAACAACAACTACAACTACCAACAATTAATATCAATATTTTTTTCGTAGACTCAATAAAACATCAAATATTTTTTCATGTTTGAATATTTTATGGAGTCACTGTATTTAATTGTGTAAGCATACATATACATACTACACTCATCATGCATTCACAATTATGTTTTAATTACAATGAGATTCAAGATTCAAGACTTTTAATATGATTATAAGCTCTCATATCATATAATATATCATTATGTGTAGTTATGAAGTTAATTTTGCAAGTAAAAGTTGTTTGTTTGATCAATTTACAAATACTATACTGTGAATGAACATTATACATTTACTTAGTCTCGTCTCGATGCATTAAATTTCTTACATAAAATCATTTTTATGCATTTGTTGAAATGTTTTATTAATTACAAGTGTAAATATTTAGTAATATAAATATGAATGTATGAATACACATACAAGTGTGTGCATACGATACATAATTTAATATTAAGTATAGTTGATAATATGTATATATACATATAAAAATGAATAATAATAAATAAACTATTTCTTTTTCTTTTTCATAATTATGATTTTATATGTATAATACAATATTTGAATTGAATGACAATTTAATTTGTTAATTTATTGTTTAAATTTGATTTTCTAAAATTATTCAAACGTGTAATAATGCTAATATTTGTATACAATAATGATATAGAGTTGACTAACAAATAAAAATATTTACATATTCGAATATGTATGTAAAGTAAACTAATTATACAAACTATATTATTATATGTAAATTATATATTTGTTATATATATGGTTAATACAGAAAATAAATAATACTATAGGTAAATAAATAATAAAATAAAAAGAAAAGAAAAAATAAAAATGAAGACGAAAATGAAGAAAAAACAAATTCAAAAAATTAATATATAAAATTACTATTTGTTCAAGTTCACTGATGGCATTAATAGATGATTTGAATAAAAAGTTTCTTTTATGATGTGGTGCATTGCATATATTACATTCAAACCAATCATTATATTTTAAGTAGTTTTACTTTTATCAACAAAATACTTATGTATATCAAACATTGCGACATGTGTATCGGAATCACACAAATATAAGGAAAAATTTAGTTCATACCAAAATTTGAATAAAGAAAAAAATTTTTTGTATTTTTTTTTACAAAAAAAAAAATTTCTTTTCAATTGAAAAAAAATTGAATTGTCTGCAAATTATATGAGTCTCTGCTTTATTATTTACTTGTATTGCCAATTCTGTTTGAATAAAGAATTTTTTGAATTGATTAACTTCAAAAATTGGTTAACAAATTTCTTTAACATCCAGCCCAGCGATTAAACAGAAACAACACATCAAAAATTTTTCGAATATTTTCTTGTATAAATTCGTCATTTCAGATATCAACAAATTTTCATTTTGTAATTAAATTAGATGACAGTTGCACATTCACACTGATATATTACAACATTTTCTTCCATTTTGGATATACAAATATTCTGAAATTCAAATAAACTTTTGAAACAAACATGCAGACTTTTTTTTTTTTTGTTACATACAACAAGAAAACATTTTTTAACAAAAATTAACAATATGGATTTTCATCTATACACTAATATAAGAAGCATTCAGTATTCAATAAAATTATCAACAATTCACCGTGGTTTGGTTTCACAAAGAATAATAATATAATTATACCTCATATACCTTTTCTGGTGTTTTCAATACGTACATAAGCACATCAATAGATAAATAAAAGATAAAATATTTAAAATGCCATCGCCATCATGAATGATTGAAGTATACAAATTGATAAAAAAATTAAAACAAGATAATAAAAAATGATTATTGATAATAATTTTTCGAAAGTTTTTTTTGTAATACGCCGATATACGCGTATATGCAATTTCTAGTGCTATTTTATTAAATTTCCATTTAATTAAAAATTTAAATGTCAGATTATTCATGAAATTTTTATGATGAGTATTTGAAAAACTGTTAAATTTTAAAAATGACGATTTGTTTAGTTATTAAGTACCTACTTTATACAATTTTCTTTTTTAGATAATAAATGAACAGATAAATTACATATGTATATCCGCCAGTTAAAATAAAAATATGAATTTTTTTATAATCGACATAAGTAATGTGTATGTATATCCTATTTTTATTATATATTTTTCTTTTTACAACATTATAAATTTATAAACTACTTATTATAATCAGTTTTCCAGACCAATTATCTTCTAATCTATATAATCGTATATTATATTCGTTTTTGTTTTAATGATCAATAAGAATCAGGTATAACAGGTTTCGATGAAAGTGAAAATATTTGAAATCATTTTTAACTTTGTATAATATGACCTCGACTCTTATGCATTCATATATGTATATGTGTGTGTATATAGATCCAATACAATAATTATTGATACAAATATATGTAATATATATTCATGCATTTCAATACATTTTAACTTATGTATATTCTTTTCTTTTGACTTATATAGAAACCTATAATGTAACGCCCCATTGAATCAAACAAGTGAAAATGTATATAATGCAAAAATAAAATTATATTATGTTTGCAATATCAATATTTATTATTGTCTTGGATAGGAGAAAGCGAAAGTCGATCATCATCCTGCCTGTGTACAACGTTTACATTACACATTATCATTACAATATGCCTGAATCGAAATTAAATAATGAAATATTCGTAATAAGAAAATCAATGCATTAATGCACAATAATAATATAAAGGTGAATTTATACGGTATGAAAATTATAAAATCAACGACTAGCTATACTAAGTACTCGTATACTAACTTCTATGCGCGACTTACTTCAATTGACGTAAAAATAATTATTTATATCTAAACTGGGAAGTTCTTTTTTTTTTATCTTTTTACTTCTGTCGTTTCATGAAATGAATTTATCACTTTTAAATTCAATTTATAACCCGATATAAAGAAAGACGATATACCAAAATACACAATATACGAGTATATATACAATGATAAGTTATTCTACCATAAAGACATTGCAACATATTTATTACTCATGATAATTTTTAAATTTACTAATGCTCTTTAATTTATTGAATAAAATCCTTCGCACTATGAATAATTATTATAGATAATTTAATTGAAAAATATATTCAAAAATACAAATATGTAGATATGCATGTGTTCACACTTACCTGAATTACTATTCCATTAGACAGAATTACTAGAGCTATTGCCAGCAGAGATATGTTCCTTTGTAATTGTTTCATTATGAAATTTAAAATCTAATATACTTTTTGAATGAATCAATCAAAAAGGATAATTTACAGTTGTATGTATTGTATATAGGTAATTATTATATGTAGATTTGAATCGATGAACTAGAAAAAAAAAAAAAAATAAATGAAATTTTTTAATGTTAAGTATTTTATATTTCTGATGATTAAAAAAAGACACTAATATCAAACAAAAAATGTAGTTCCAAATTTTTTTTTTTATTAAAATAAGAAGCAAATAACAATATTGTGTAATATACTGTTAAATATTTTTTTACAAATCAAAGTCTCACTAAAAAAAAGAATAAACATTTCCCATTTCATTAAAAAAAAAATTCAAAAGTTACTCGCTTAAATCTTTTGTTTTTCTAGTATTAAAATGCTCTGGACTTCGAATTATACATCTTCAACGAAAAAGCTTTTTCTATATCTTATATTACATTTTCCAATTGAAATTAAGTAAGTCGAGTCGGCATTACAAAAATATTGTCAACGTCATACATATGTCCATGTATATAATATATTACAAATATATTCTACAGTATTAAAATGGCAAATAAAATGCATATAAAATCGTTCCAAAAATGAACCTTTTGAACCAGTTTATATGCGCTGCTGCTATCTCTTGCAATTTCAATTAATTCTTTATCAGATTTTAATGTTGTTTTTGTTGTTATTATTTTTATTATTATAATTATTATAAAAAAAAAGCCGGTTTTCTCATTTATTTTATTACACCATTTTTAATATAATAAATATATACATACATACGTCAGAGTATTAACCACAATATATAGTGTACAATGTACATAATAAATGATTTAAATCTATAATGTGTATGTACACATTCACATATAATATTTAGTATTTACAGTTACAATAATAAAAGTGAACGATAAAAAAAAAACGAGAAAAACAAAATTATATGAGAAAGTAGAAAAGTCAGATTCGCATCCGTCTCATACACACAGAAACGTTCACGATAAAAAAAAAAGGAAATTACTTTTGCTTTTTTCCAGTTTCACTTTTTTAAATTAAATGCTTTGAAAAACAAAAAAAAATATGTCGAAAAATAAAAATCCTTCTTGAATTTAGGCATAAAATTTAATTTTTTTTTTCCTTTTTGTTCAGTTCATTTTTTGCTTGTGAATTTTATGTTTTATTGTATAACATTCCAAATAATTATAAATATAGGTACTCGTACTCGTATATTTTATTTTTGTCAAACTGTAACTAAAATGTATACTCATACAGGTACTTAATGTATTACTTTACATTTATGTGCATGTAACACTAAATATTGGACAAATCATGTATACACTCCTATAATGTGATTGTTTAAAAACTGTCCGTAAATGCATAAAACATTACATATATAGCGCATATAACAAATGCATTTATGGACAACAAAAACACATAATACCATATGTATATCGTATACAAGTGAACGAATGCCTTTGCAAAAATAAAACTTTCTGAATTAATTTTTTTTTTGTTGCAGTACCAAAACTACCAATACATTTTAATAAATTTGTATATATCTACAAATACATATATATATAGCAAGAGTAACATATGGCTTTATATTAATAACTGCTAAATTTGGAACACTATTGTACACTTATTCAATTATAATTATTATTTTTTGAAAGGTATAAAAATCATAAATAAAAAAACAAGAAAAACACACAGAAATACTCTAAACTAAAACATAATAAACAATATAAAATCATAAATTAACATTTACTTTGTGTAGCTTTTGTAATTTGTACTATTTTCAAGGAATTCAACTTCTATTAAAATACTTGTATACAATCAAAGTACATTTTAAAGTTTTGTATACAGCATATTATATGTACCAAAGGAAAAAAATATGTAATTATCTATGCATTGTACAATTTTTTATGCAATATTCAAGTTCATATAATTTTTATTTTTTTATTAACATGTAAATAAATAAATAATTAAAAATACAAGAACTAAACTCAGATGATTGAAGAATTTTATTCCGTATTCGAAAAGTTTTATTTATTGCAATTTTTTTTTTTTTAATTTTTATCTTCGTTTAATGAAATTAATAAATTGTTTTTGCTGACCGAAAGCGAATAATTATTGTAAATTTGAATCCATAATTACAAAACAAAATAAGAATATATAGGAAATTACTAATTGTGTTTTATAAATATAAATATCAAAGGCTGAAATAATAATTTGAATTTGAAAAATGAATTATGATGAGTATACGAAAACATCAATCATCATTTTTGTATAAATTTTTAATTTAAAAAAAAATAATAGATAATAATAACATTTACTATCTTGTCAACACTTCAATTTTGAATATTTATCTTACTTTCTAATAATAATTTGCAAATTGAGCATTTCGTGATTTTCATTATATTATATTTGCCTTTAACATTCAAAAGTAAAAAAATTTTATCTTTTCACGAATTATATAATAAAAGAGCATACTCAAAACTTCTTATATATGTATACATATCTGTCGATCATATTTTTTTTTAGATGTGATTTTATTTTACTATATCTTTGTGTTGTACATTTTACAATGAAATTGTGGATAAAAATAATTTATTGCCGGAGGAATTACATAGTTACCTAACATACTTTTATCATGGTGTTTGTATAGCACATACAGTAAACAATATTAAACAGCACCAATTATTTTTAAGTACGAGTATATTGTGTTATAGCTAAATATTTTATACTTTAAACATAATAATATTAAAAGCGAAATTTAAAATGAACGAACAGACATTATATCATTGCAAATCAATTTAAATCCATTAACTTGCAATAATAATAATTAATTAAAGTTTAATTTGTACTTTTTTGTTGATTTTCTTTTTTTCTTTTGCGAAATTCAATTCATTTTTTTTTTTTTTTTTTTTTTTTTTTTTTTTTGGAATTAATTAGTTGGTATAAAATAAAACATATAAATTTATTTATGCAAAAATATCTACACATAAATTATAAAAATTAAAAAAAATACTATCAACTTTCAAGGTTTGTAAAATCACTTTAAAATATAATCAGCTATATAGAGAAGAAAAAAGATTGTTGAATTTAAATCATATAAAATTCAAGAAAAAGAAGTTCAATTTTGTATATCAATTTCACTATGGTCATGATATCAAATTATAGTCAATAATATCTCTAATATGCATAGATAGGCGCATAAATACCATAGAATTTCAGTGTATATGAAATGAATGCAACTTTAATTAAAAGCTACACTATCAATCGAACCATCGAACATAAATAATGAACCAAATACACATACTTACTTAGATACTCGTACAAATAACACCCATTTTGATATGCCAATAATACCTATATACCTTATACTTTTAGATTTTTGTAATTAAATTTTAAAAATTGTAATTTTCATGTATTGATATTCTGTATCTATATTGCTTTAATCAACCTATGGATACATATGTACATACATATATTTTGAATAGTAGTGCAGAAACATAAATTTCAAATATATCTACAGTGTGAGTTACCAATATGTATTAGTAGCTATCAGGTATGGTATTGTTTTGTTTATTTCTAATTTTTTTGTTTACTACAGTTTTTTAGATGCGATCACTTAATCAAAATCTTTTTTTTATATTTTTTTAAGATTCATGGATATTTATTTTCATACTGTTCATACAGAAGTGTCCAAACAGAAAGTGTATAGAAAAAAAGCAAAAGTTAAAAAGAAAGAAAAATTATAATAATTGAAATGAATTAAACATTATAATATTACACCATAAATTTTTCCAATAAAATCGAAATGAAAAAATATATAATAAAAAGAGAGAGAGAGAGAGAGAGAGAAAGAGAGAAAGAGAGAGAGTTCAAGAAACTTTTTTTTTCTTAAAAAAGAAATGCTTGTTTATATCTGTGTGTACGTGTATTTCATAATTATTGTAAAGTAAATATAAAACGAACCGTATATGGAATGTGATAATTTTTGTGATAAAAAAACAAATAAATTTAAGTATTTTTTTCTTTTTGCTTATACGGAATGTACATAAATATTTCGGCATTTCACATTCAAGGCAACGACAAAAAAAATGTTTTCTAATTTAAATAAACTAACCATTTGATACAGTGGTGGTACGGTAGCATGTGGATCTCAAATAAACAACTTTTGTGGGATTCAATTTTGAACTGTTTCTTATGATAATACAAAAAAAAAAAAAAAATCATCTAATTAGGTATACAGGTTTATTTCAAAACATATACATATGTATTTTTTCAATTTGATTAAGCGGAATACGCCTATTTAAAAAAAAGAAGATTTTGATTAAAAAAAATTCATTAATTTTAATAAAATAATATGAATTAAATAAAGTAAATTCAAATTTGTAAAATCAAAAAAAAAAAAATCTTTGCTCTCAAAACATTAAAAATGACTTATAACATAACGACACAAATATGTCCAGCATTAATATGTTCATCATGCTGTTAATTGAATTTATTATTTTTATATAAGTATGTATTATTTTTTTATGTAATTATTATTTACCTTAATTGATGTTTTCAATTTAAAAAAAAAAAAAATATGTCTTTGACTATAAAATGACATGACCTTTTCTGTTGTATTTTTTTTCTGTTGTATCTACATAACTATTCCATTTATTATACATAATACGAGTGTAACACATACACGTATATAATTACATGTAAAATAAAAACAAAATAACATTACAATTACCAACGACTTTATTGACATAATTATCAAGACAACAATAACTAATAATCGCATATCACATTTTTCGTAGTCATAATCATCATTATCATCATCTTTAGCTTTACCTGTACTTGAATAATTCATAATTTTATTCGTATGACGAGTATGATGAAAATATACTTAATATACCCTTGACATTGTGTATCTATACCTAATCATTCATCATCAAATTTATGCCTATATTCGTGTTTGAATTTTGTTTTATTAAAGTCAAAGATAAAAGTCATATCTTTCAAGTACTTTGTTGTTTTATGTTAATTTAAAAAAAAAAAATAATAATAAAAATTTTAGATAAAAAAAAAATAAATTTAATTTAAAATGAAATTCAAGTACGTACGTATATTAGACGTAAGTAATATTTTTCTATAACATTAATTACATCACACCAATCATATTTAGTATATAATTAACCATCATTTATATAGAATTGTGAAAAAATATTGAACGATATTTACACGAGCCTTCATTCAAATTTAAATGAAAATTGAAAGTGATGAAGAGTTATGTCAGACAAAGAAACCAAGGTATTTTACATTTATACACATTACTGAACTTAACTGTCGTGAATGTCGATATTATAAATTTTAAACCATTTGCGCACTTTAATTTCACCATGTTGTCTTGTATATCTTGTATGAAAGTGTTTTTCATTGTTTGACTGTAAACAATAATAAATTTAAGTGTCGTTAATAACAAGCAAATAATTATTATTATTATTATTGAATGAGAGAAAATTGAATATAAACTACTGTATGTGCTATTAATATAACTAACAAATTTGGATAAGATAAATATACAAGAAAATTAATAATAATTTAAAAAAAATTTTTTTTGTTTTTCTTTTATTTAAAATAATCATATTCATTCACATTCATACATACATAATTATATGTATACATATTCATTCAGTTAAGATTTGGATTTTGGAGAGAAAAAAACGACATTTTGAATGATATATTCATTTATACAAAAATTGAAAAATTCAAATTTTTTCGTAACACCTAAATTATGCCTTCTTCAAACTTTTGTTTTATGTTCATTTTGTTGCTTGTCAATATGAATATATCTAACATATGTACAAGTACAAATATGTATATTTTCTTCGATTTAAATATGTTAGATATGTGTGTTGATCTACCGTTTTGTATGTGTTCATTGACATTTTATAATAAAATAAGATATATTAGCGGATTTTGAATACACATTCAATACTGTTTTTAGGTGAAAGTTTTTAATTTTATTACTATTTTCAATTTTAAATTTTTTTTTAAAAAAAAAAATGAATTCATGTAAGTGCATATATGAGCATATGAGTAATATATTATTTATTTCTGGTTTTGTTTGTTTTCATCATATTATAAAAAGATCATTGACATACAGACATATTAGATAAACAAAATACAACATGTGATGATTCCTATGAATATAAATAGTAGTATTGTATACATTTAAATTGCGAGTTTTTATTACATTTTTTTAAAGATACAAAAGTATGTGTTTATAATAGTAGACCTAAACATACTGGACTCATAATCTCATGTGTAGATATATTATATGTGTGTCTAAATATTATAATTAACAACGACAATAATAAATAATATTGTATAGTAATAAAATAGTTGGTGATGAGAATAATGTTATTAATATTGTGACAATGAAATGTTTCTGGACTAAGTATATACCTAAGTATATTTTACTACTCAAGGTACACGTACTTGATTTTTTCACTATTAATTTTTTCCCTTTAACATTTAAACGTTTTATTCATTTATAGTAGTACTTTATTTTTTTTTTTTCAATTTTTTTTATAAGTTTTCATGTATTTAAGTACATATGTAAATTATATACACGTATCAACATACTCCGTATGTCTATAAAATGTTTATTTAATGGCAAATAAAGTGTACGTGATCTGTTGACCATCCTCTCTATATTATTGTAATGAAAAATTTTCTTTTAAAGAACAAAATATTTAATAAAAAGTAAAAATAGTAAATAAATCATATTATAAAATGAAAGTACAAAAATATATAATAGTAAAAATGTGTAGGTACGGTACGAGTATACATTATACCCACTATATAAATTATATTTTAAATAAGTATTTATGTTAATGTGGACTTGAATTTTTATTGCAATGTTTTTATTAGATAGAAAGTGGGACATTCATCAACTATACTATACAGTACAAACAATTATTTTTATTTTAATGATAATTACAAGAAAATAAAATACTATATGCCTCAGTGTCTGTTTCTAAATGAAATTTGAACATTTTTACATAGTTACTTTAATAACTAACACATTTATTACGTTCTATTTCTATTTTTGTTTTTTGTCATTCTAATTACAGTCTACCTACATAAACATCTAAAAAGCTTAAGTTTACTTCAATTTTGTCTTGTAAATGAAAATTACTCTAGCATTAAATTTATCAAATATCTAGCAATAAATTTATTGTGCATTATGTATGATGTTCGTTTATATCAAGATAATTGGAATACTATAGAGTGTTACAATTACCTTGCGCCTATACAATAATAGTTATAAATGAAATTCTCTAAAATGAACTGTAAATTTTCATTAAGAAAAATTCAGCATTCGATTTATTTACGAGCGATAGTTGAAGTTTCAAAAATTTTAAAAACTATCTAGATATACAAAGATGTACACTTTGTACAGAATGTACATGCTGTAGAGTAAACTTATTTTTTATGATTTATTTACCGCATCTACTTATGTATACATATTTTAAAGTACTTTATTATTTTACCATAAAAATTTATAATTTAAAATTATTTGGAAAAAATCTTTTACAAAAAATTGAATTTGCAAATTTTAAAAGCTATGTGAAAATTTTAAAAACAGCTTATATGAATATTTGAATCGTGTTACATCAACCATTTAAACATTCAAGTACATATACATACAGAGTGCTTAATGTTTAAATGGTAAAATTTTATCGTTTCATAAAGCAATCAAAACAATTTTTTATGTACACTTTCTATATTAAAAGTTACTTTAAAGTTGATTGGTTACAGTCGTAATTTATATATTAATAGTATTTTTTCTCTTCATTAGATTCGCTGCATCTTCGATTTTATAACATAAATTTAATATTGTCATTTTATTTACTCTTTAAGATAAAAATTTTTAATTAAAATATAATTTAGAGTAAATTTTTATTTCTTTGTCCATAAAATTAAAAATGTCAATTTGTTATACCTTTATAAATAATCTTCATTGTTTTTTGCATATACTATACATTCATTATCGGTTCACTTCTATTAGTGATCATTTAAACCACTAAAAATTAGAAAGAAAATTACATTGTGAATATTTTGGAGAAGAAAAACAAATCAAATAATAAAAGGTGAAAATTTTAATTTTGATGTAATTTTATATATAAATTGCCAAACGTTAATATTGATGAGTTATAATTATAAACCTTCCTTAAATTTAGCCTCAAGATGTAGTCATTCAAATATCATTTTAATTTATCGAAAAATATGCTTATTAGCTGTTCATATATCCTAAATTTTTCATAACAAATAATCACACTAATAAACATTACCACGATGTACACAAAAGTGCAATTATACCATATAATAAAGTAATTAATAGGTGGCTTCGTATTGATCTCTATTATTATGGGTTATCGTTCTAAATTCTAATAAACGTAATTTATCATAAACTTATAAACTCACCTACTTGCACTTTTTTTTTTATTTTGTTTTGCTCTATTGATTTTATTATTCGTTGCAAGGATTAATTACACAAATATTTCAATTAAATTTGAATGTATACAGTGCATATTTACCATAGACTCAACTCAAGTATGTACATTACAATACATTTTTCATGTGTTCAAAAACAAAAGATTTAAGCGAGTAACTTTTTTTCATATTTCGTTTCATTTTTTATTTAAAAAAAAATAATAATTAAACATTCAATGTAGTCACATTTTTAATTGAAATTTGAAAAGAAAAATTAATATCATTATTTTTAGCGTGTATATGTGTGTGATTTATAATTCGATTGAAATATATTTTACAAACCAATAAATATAAAAAAATAAATGCATATTTTTCATTATTTAACTACACAGCGAGAATAAAATTGATTTTTATTTTTTTGCTTTCTTCAATAAAAGAATTGTTTTATGAAAATTTTTTTCATGTGTTCATCATGAAGATATTGATATATGTATATTAAAATTATGAAATTAGAAAGTTTATTAATTAAATAAATTCAAAAAAAAATTCCTTTCCATGTTTCATATTAGTTTTTGTATTGTTTCTTAAAAATAATAATTTAAAGTCGTTTCATCTGAGTAAAACAACAGCAACAAAATTAATTAGTATTGAATTTAAAATTATCACCCATTATTTATCTGAATTAAAGAAACATATAAGTATGTATTAGGTAAAAATCTAAACATACATATATACATACAGTGCAATACTTACTTGATATTTTTTCTTTGTTTGTATTTATAGTAGTCTGTTATGATATACGAAAATGTAGTTTTAATCGCATTTAAAAATTCAAAATATTTTTAATGTTTGATGTATGTACATGCATACTACATATTTATATGAACTTGTAAATCATATACACATGTATATCAATAATTTATTTATTCACTAATATTTTCCTTTTTTTTATAAATTGACAATATAATTCAATGATAATGATGATGATGCGAATGCTGATGATGATGAGAATGATCTTACCATCGATGTATACATATTAAGATTAATTCGATATAATTACATCTTTGTATGATGTGATTTAACTTCTTAAATATTTTAACGTTTGATATACATTTGTGCATACATACATGTATAGTAAATGTATGTGGTGCACATATGTGAATCGAATGTTTTGATGTACAATTGGGGAGCTGGTTTTAGTTTTCGTTTCAAATTGAATAAATTTTTTTAACCAATTTTTTTTTTGTTCAGTTTTACAAACGTATCGTAATTAATCTTTAATTTAATTCAGTTGCACTAAAACTAAAAAAAAAAATAATTTTTTGTTATTTTTCATTTTTTTTTGACTTAATTTCATGTTCACTTTCGCTGTAAAATCTTTTTTTTTTCATTTATACTTTACAGTTAATATATACCTACGTACGTATGTAAATAATGAACACACACATACATATGCACGTATGATATGATATGGAATTTTATTTTTATTTATTTTTTTTTTCTTATTATTAAGTAATCTAGTAAATTATTCATATGTTTTTTTTCTTTTTGTTTTATTTTATTGCATGTATATATGGTACCGCTATTATACATTTATGATTTACACATACTACATTTTTGTCACTGTTATTTTTCACTCTTTTTATATACATTTATACATTATATTTTTCTGTATATGAAATGAATTACATATATAAAATATACTCATAATTTCGTATATACGAACATGAAAATTATTTCAGCAGTGAATGTGGATGAGATATACGTACATTTATGTATCACTTTTACTACGTCTACGTTGTAAGTAATTATGTAGGTACGAGTATATAATTATAGGCGTATGTAATATTACATCCAAGACTAAATATGTACATTTAAATTATTACAAAAAATAACAAGCAAAAATAAAACTGTCAACAACAACAACAAAAAACTAAAACAAGACACAAAAATGATTATCGCAAACACGAACCATGAAAATTTAAATTTCTCTATAAATGTGTGCGACTTTAGTTAAATATTTTGCGAAATTATTATGCAAAAACGATTTTTCTTTTTTGTTAATGTCTTTAGAGGAAAAATATTAAATTTTTCATTTAGAATTTTCGAGATTTTTTTTTGGATACAGGTACTACTGCGTGCATGTACATTTTTTGAGTATCAGTGTTAATGCAACAAATTCAAGAGAAAAAATGAACCACATATATAGAAACTTATCATTGAATCAATAAAAAATAAAAAGCAAAATTAAAATAAAATATATATATATATATATATAATATGATTTTGTTATATAAAAATATAAAAAAATGTATGTGTTTATGGTGAATCACATCACATGTATGTACTTTTATTTTCTAAAACATCTCGAATTTAACATTGAAATACAGTAGCAATTCGTTTTTTTTTCTGTTCTTGTCATGTTGCAAAAATAAAATAAATTTCGTCAAAATTTTCGATAGAAAGTAAAAATTTTTGCATTTTATAAATTATTTTATTTGATTGGCTCTATTATAAAATAAATAAAATAAAATTTATAACACTTGATTTTTTTTTTTTTATAAAAATTTACTGTATAACTTTATGCAAATTAAATATTTTCTCTGGATATTCACTGCATATATACACATCTTCAAATACCTCTGATATCTATTTCACAGACAAACATTTTACTTTTATTCCATCATCAACAGCAACATCACTATGACTGACCAATAAATAAATTCATTTTTTATCCTAATATGAGTAAATCTTCATTATAAAAGAAAATAATAAAAAATGTCATCTTTTTTAAATGGACTTTCGCTAAAAATTTTCAAAATTAATTACTATAATTAATTTCGTAGCATCATATAGTTTATATTTTGCATATAATTAATGAGGATTAGTAAAATTTTGAAATTTTTTGACACATTTGAATGATATGATGATACTTATATTGGCAATATATGAGTAAAGTTAGAGTGTAAGTTTGAAAATGAAATTTGAAACTTTTGAATTTACTAAATAATTTTTAAAAATGAAAAAAAAAAAAAACTTCAATAAAAAATTGTTCATGTTTTTTTTTTTTAAAAATGTTAAAATGAAAATAAAAATTTATTATATTATGCACAATATAAAATTTATTGAAATTAATTTGTTTTTTTACACATTTTGCTGTATATAAAATTCAAAAAGATTTTTTCACTTCATAAATTAAAATATATGCAATAATTGTAAAATGTGAAAAATTCATTAGTTTAATTTTTCGTTTTAAATTGAAGAAAAATTAAGTGCTAAAATAAGTGCTAATTGAGTCTCTTTCTGGGGGCTTGGAAACGGACTGCACTGCAACCAACCAAACAACCATTCATTGTTATTTTCTTGTTAAGATTTTTGATACAAATTTTTAAAATTCGACAAATTCAATAAATATATAGTATATATAGACACTATACATATACCACACAATTTGTATATGTATTCTCTTAATTTTTTTTTTATGATTTTAAATAAAATTCTTCTTCTTTTTCTGTAGTCAATCAAATGGAAAAATAATTTCATTTTTATATCTTGCCTTTTTTTTATTTCTTCTTTTGAAAGAGAAATAAGTACTATACCTATATATAATTGAAAATTATTTCACCTATAAAATTTTCATTATCTCTTGTATTAAATTCTTTTACTTCCCATATTTATATGGGATACAACGAATAAACGAGTGCATAAAAATAACTTCTTAAATATGAAGGGTACTCACTTAATGTAGTAAAAAGATTCATCATAAACCTATAGCAAACCTAGTAAAATACACGTACTCACACGGTTTACTCGGTTTACGTGCCGCTTTACTACTATACGTACGTTAAATGAATACCCTTATAGTTTTTCATTTTACATGCTTTATAATAGATGCTTTCGATTTAGAAATTTCAAGTACCTGCGAGTACAAAAGGTAAATGTATGTGCTAAACCATCTACTCGCAGCTACTCATGAAAAATTTTTCGAGTATCTAGCCGGAAGTAGATGCAAGTAGTTACGAAAAATTTTTGTGTCGTTCGTTTTAACAAATTATCCTAAACACATTTTAGTACTCGCAAGTCGCAAGTACTTGAAATTACAAAATCGAAAGCACCTAATATTAATTTAATTCTAGTTTTTAATAAATATTTTCAATAAACGTATATACATATGTATAAGTATACGTAAATGAAAATTTTTTATAGTTAAAGAAAATTTATTTTACACATAAAATTTTGTTATAAATCAAGAAGGTGCAAGAAGTGTATTCGCGCAGAAATATACTTTCGTTCGTATAGAAGAAAAAAGCCAAGCCACATAATTTTTTTGTCAATTTTTGAATTAAGTATATACAGATCTAGATACCTATAGATAGATTATTACTCATATAGTCATAAATAGTCATTAATAAGAAGAAAATAATAATTAAAAATATAGGAGAAAATTATTTTCGTTTTTTCTTTGATTTATTTATTTATTTATTTTATTATTATTATTTTTTTTTTTTTTTGTAAATTTTTCTTTTTTCTTACTTTGAATGCTTTGAATAACTATTTCCTAACAATAATAATTACGTAAATATATACTCCAGTAAAACTGAAAATTGATTAAGTATAGTATACACCTATAGATACAAATACAAATACAATATCAACAAACATTTATGTACGATATTATATATGTATACGTACTCTACTGTAATACACCATATATGTACATGTATATGTAGCTATTACGGTTTTAATTTAGAAATAAAAAGTAAAACTTATTAATTTTTTTCTGTTTCAAATTTTAATGAAAAGTAATATTGCATATATAAGTAGTGAGTATATTGGAGAACGATTAAATATATGTTATTTATAGGTATGTATATAAAAATAGTTATTTACAAAGAAATATATAAAGTAATATAAAATAGGTAAATAAGAAACACGCAAATTATTATTATTTTAATATTATAAGAGCATATTATAGTCTATACTTATAATATTAAAATAACAGAGTAATGTGTAGTAATAGTATACCAATTGTTATACATGTACTATGTGCGCTCTATCTACACAATTATTCACAATTCACAATTTCATCGAAACTTTAATATTATTGAAAAGCAAATCAAAAAAATTATCATAATTTTACGAATATTTACACTCGTATGTATGTAAAAATGTACTTGGTATTTTGTATATATGAACATGAAAACAAGTGCAAAATTCCACACAGTATACAATTAAATATTAACTGAAGTATAAAAGAAAATTCATACATATATAAATATAAACACATTATAGTTATAAAATTACGATTCATTAATATATTTTGTAATCGTTTTTATTATAATTGTAGTGTACAAAGAAAAAGCAAAAATCAACCGGCCTTGAGGACATTTTTTCACAGATATTAACGAAAAAAAATTTGCACTCATCTGCAAATAATCACATTTCGTTACGAATATATTTGCGTAGGCGTTATTAAACAAAAAAAGAAAACGAAAGCAAAAACGCTCTCATATTCCAAAATTTTCTTTAAAAATACTGCAATAGATATCCAAATATGTCCATAAATTTTAATTTATTTATTGAATGAACAAATTTGCAAAAAACAAAGTAGATAAATAAGTTTCAAATTATTTCTTTTGATCGTTTAAACTTTTAATAAATTATAAAATTTAAAAAAAAAAGAAAAAAATATATTTAACTGTTTTTGAAGTTTTGATTTTTAACAATTAGCAATTTTTTTTTTCCAATTATTGAATTCCGGTTATCTTTTAAATATTTTAAAAAATATTTATTTTACTTCATATTCATGCTGTTATTTAGAAATTTTAGACCATACTTTCATTCATGTTCTTTTAAATATTCCTTTTAATACAGAAACACACCTCAGCCTTTAAAAAATTGTAAATATGTTTCTGTACCATTGCACACGCCATTTGTATTATTTAAAAAAAAAAAAAATATTTTTTATTATTTGTTCTCTTTTTTAAATTTCATTTGTTTTTGTAATACATTATTATTTTACATAAATTACTCATAATTGTATGTATGTAAGTATACAATCCAATATAAAATCATTAAATTATTTACATTTACAACACAACTCCACAACAATTAACACAAATTTAATAAAATTTCTTAATTTTTTTTTATATTATTAATTTTTATTATTCAATAATTATTATTTTTTTGTTGTAAATAATTTGATTATTTTAATTATCCTTGTGCACATAAATAGAAAATATAATGTGTAATTATATAAAAATTGAATATATAGTACATAGTCCATTTAAAAAAAAAAAAAAAAAAAAAAAAAAACGTCCATATCATCAAAATTTTATTGATAAATAATCAAAAGAAATACAAAATCAATTTTTGTTTTTACCCACTTTGCAAATAACTAGTAGCATACATACGTATATATGTATATCTTACGTTTTTGCTCATACATAATTGTATGTATGTTTAATTTTAAATTTGAATTAAATATTAAATAATTATATAGTATACACCACAACTGCTGGATTTAATTAAATAAATTTATCTAAAAATATTTCGATTTCACTATACACATATGTATATATTCACGATTAATTTACGCCTATTATAAATAATAATCTGTAAATATTTTATAAAGAAAATATTTTGTATAATAATATTTTTGATATGTACACATAAATTCAAATGTTTAATATTAATTTAAATATTTTTTTCTTTCAAATCAATATATCTTTAAAAAAAAAAAGCACATATACTACTAAATATTTACTATACATACTTAACTTACTCTACATATGTACATATATGTCTTTTATCACTATTTATAAATTAACGTTTACCATTTTATATAAAATACGACCGTTACCTATCAAACTTAAAACAGTACTAAATTTCTGTTAATTTTCTTCAGTTAAAATGGGTAAAAACTAAGTATTTCATTTTATAAAAATGTTGTTATAGTTTTTCTTTCGTTCGTTATTTTTTACCACAAATATAAGTATGTTTGATACTGTATTTTTTCTTTATTATTTTTTCCAATCACTTCAATATTGTAAGTACATTGTACTTTTTAAAAATGTTCAGGCTGTGACTGTACGTAAAACACTTTTAGTGATATTGTTTTGAGCATTTTTGAGTTAAACATATTACAAATTTATCAGATTTTCTCGATATAAAATGCACCTAACCAAACCGCCATAAAACCAATATGTGTGTATCTATATGATTGATGATTTAAATGCAAAAATGTAAAATGGGAAAAATTTTCCTTCCAGTCTGCACAAAATTTTCATCACTAGCTATCTATAATAAATTTAAAAAAATATATAAAAAACGAATAGTATTGGATTGAATGCATGCTTGCTGCATAGCATAACAATCTAATCTGGTATTTTGTGTAATGTGTATGCATGCAGATTAAATTCAAACAGAAAGATCACTAAATCAAATAAAAATAAACCTGCCAATATTATAGATAGGAATATGTGATGCAGTATACTGTATGTGTAATAATAAAAGTTTCGCTTCAATAAAAACTCTCATTTGATCAAAATAAAAATTGCGGCAAATATAGACAAAAGACGATGATTCTGGTAAATTGTGGTAATGATAATAATAAACGCTTGTGAGTATTTATTTTAAATTTTTAAATTAATTTCTATATTAATTATTAGGTATATCTACGTCAAACCTACGTTTATTTAATCTAGATTATATTAAAATTAGAAGTACTCGTATAACAATTGAAAATGCTTTAAATTATTTTCGATTTTATTTATTTCATTTATTACATACATTTTTAATTTAATTTGTAATCATGAATTATAAAATTTTACATAGACCACAATAATTATTACTACATATATATGCATGTGGTTTTTATATAACTCTCTACTACTATAATAAAAGTATGACATAAACAATAACAAAAATATTATACAGGTATAGAGGTAATATTTGATACTTACACTGTTCAAAAAAATATTATAAATTAGTTAAATACACGACAATAATTGAAAATTATCTATTTCCAACGGTTATTTGATGTTTTATTTTTAGTATTATTACTATTATTATTATTACTATTGTTATGTGCACTATTTTGTCCTTCCTCCTGTGCAGCCAATTCTTCATCCAATAATAATTCAAAATTTCCAAGAGCTTCTTGTGATGGAATTTTATTCCATCTGACACTGTATATATGTAAATTTAAATTGAACAAAAAATACAAAATATTCTTATATTAATCAATGTTTTCAAATAATCTGATGTACATACATATATGTATTTTATTTATTAAATATAACATACTCTGGAATTCCGTCCGGTGGTAGAACAACTGATAAAATATTATCAATTAATTTATATTTTAAAATTCTATCATTTATTGTAGTCGATGTTAATGATGGTGATGCATTCACTTCAACTAGCCACGGTTTCAAATTGTTATCGATTATTATATCATAACCATAGCATTCGAAGCAATGTCTATCACTTGCCATAACTGGTGCAACAGCACGTAATGAATGTACAATAAGCCATGATATTGAACCGAATAAACGATCAGTAACATCTTTACCTCTGGTACCTTCAAGATATAAACGAAGATTTTGTACTGACCATTTACCACCGTGTAAGTTATTGTATTCACCCTAGTAGACAAATTTGAAATTTATTCAAATAAAAAAAAAAAAATAAATGCTCATAAAACCAACAATATTTTATTAATTTTATAATTAGTGATTGAAAAGTATGCGTTATCTTAAATCTTACCCCATGTTTTTGAACACTAACATTCGTCAAATGTACGTACATATTATCTAATTCTGTAACACTTGTATCATATTTGACTGTACAAAAACGACAAAATCCCAATTTAAATAGATATGCTTTTAGGGGACGAAATGATGTAACCAATACATATAAACGTAAATCAAATTTTTTACCACCAATCAATAAAGGATTATCGATATACCTATTATGTATGTACAATGAGAAATATATTTTTAAAATTCAATTTTAAATTTAAATTTAAATTAAATTAATATTTAAAATTTCAAATTATGAATATTTTGTAATTATATGAAGATAATGTACATGTGCTCACCTTGATATTACATAACTTTCTTTGCCAATTTGTGGATGAAATGGTCCTTTTGCTTCTCTTGACCATTTTTTTAGTTTTGATAATTTATTTATTAAAAATATACCAGCACCTTGAGACTTTCCGCATGGTTTCATAATCCATGTACTTTGAGGATTCTTACGATATTCTTCAACGAACATATTATAATCTACAAACGCATTAAAATTATATTTAAAATAACAAATAATTATAATATGTAGTACATGTAGTAGTAGATAATATTTTTATATTCTTTTATTTTTATTTACCAGCTGGTAAAACAAATGTGATAGGTATAAAATCTAAATAAATATAACGTGCACCACCAAATTGATTTGTTTCAGTTTTTTCAGCCAAAGGATTACCATCACGTTCCAAATCTTTTCTATATCGTTTTATATTTTTAACTAAAAGATCCTTTCGTGATAATTCATAATGATTTGGAAAATGATTAATTATTCTATATAAAAAATGAAAAATAAAATAAAATTAAATAGGTATTTAAATATGAAATTAAGGTAATTATTATTATTTTAATATTTTTTTTTTCCAATTACTGATTATCATGCATTCTATAACCGCTATCAACACTGAATATATTTCGACATGTTTGTACACCAGCCCAATAAAAATTCCAATCATCATCAGCATTTACATGCACCCATCCACGTTTTTCAAAATTATTTATTAGTACTGATTTATCTAAATCTGTACAAAAGCAAATTTTCATTTTTTCATGACCATTACCAGATTGTCCAGTTCTTTTAGCATTTTGAAAAAAAAAAAAAAATGTAAATATGTAAATAAATAAAATATTATACACAGTTAAAAAAATTTGTACAAAACAACAATTATAAAATATGTACCTATGTACATAATTTTAAAATAAAATCGATTATGCTCGTATATGCATATTATTAAATGTACATACCTTCCATACATGTTAACTGAACTCGTTATACGTTTCTGTTCTATCACGTTCTATTCATTTAAACGAATTTTAAAATACCTTTATATACTTATTAACTACCCCTTATATGGCATTTTAATAAAGCTACATATATAGGCATACAATGTATTACGTGTAATTGCTTAAAAGCCAAAACATTTTTATTATCGTTAAATTTTTGATTTTAAAACAGAATGATGTATTGATATAATAAAATTCCTTAAAATTATGTTACTTTGGTAACAAATCGAAAAAAGAAAGAAAGAACGAGACATGAATTCTTAAAATTTGGATTGTTTTATTTTATAAATAGTTTACAATAAAATAATTAGATTTATTTAAGAATGTGTACAGGTACAGATGTAGAGCACCAAATATAAATTAACAAATATTATTGAAGACCAAAAAAAAAAAAAGTATCTGTTGAAAAAATGAGAAAATTCATCAATAACTTACCTCTTTCTTCTATATATCGATATCCTTTTTCCATAATTCATTTTTCGATCCAAAATATTTTTATTTTTAAATTATTAATATTAAAGTAAATAAAAAAACCAAATATTAAAAGAAAAAATGTATTATTTTAATATGTACATCATGTAGGTAATCTTGATTAAATATAAAGACTACTAGGTTTATGCATTTTAATGAATGTAACAATTTTAATTCTAGATTTCTTCATACATAATTTCATTATAATTTACATACATATGTACTCGTAATAATTGCAAATTTCTAAGTTCTATTCTATTGTAAAAACAAAAAAAAAAGTGATAATATTAAAATGAAAACCATCCGGGTGTATTTGGTCTATCTTTATTCCGTTCTAAAAATTTCTTAAAACCTTGTTTAGCTTCTTCAATTGCTTTCTCATCACTTTCTTTTCTTGAATCATCTTTTTTCGCAGTTATATCAGGAAATGTGAATTTCATGTCTTTTGGCTACAAAAGAAAATATGTAAATATCAATAATTAATTTATGTACATAAATTGATCTCTAAATAAAACAGTTCTTTTTTAAATAAATTTACCAATGTAATATATGCATATTTTATATCATCATCTTTTGTTACATATCCAAGCGTTTGATCTCGTTTTGTTGGACCCAATGCAATCCTAGTGCGTACTTGTACAACAGGAATATTGTAGATTTTTTCCAAATAATTTTTTATATCATATCTAGTCATTTGCATTGAACATGCAAATTGTACAATATTTTCTGGTTGCTCTTCAGTTGGACGTATCAATTTTAGCCAAAAATTTGGTAAAAATATTCTCAATTGTGGATTACCTCGTTGATAAATTGGATACCAACGAGTAGACATCTTTTTGTTGATCTTATTTTAATTATAATATAAAATAATACACAATTATTTTCAAATTGTTTATAAATTTACTTTAATATCTGAACTCTTTTTACTATTGCTTCATTATCATAACATAACCTTTTTAAAAAGTTTAAAATTTTTATGTATTTAAAAGTAAATATCAAACATATGTTTTAGACATTTTGTCGCATTGAATTTGATTGAATGTTGATACCATACCTTATACCATTCACCATACATACATAATTCGAAATTGATTAGTACATGGCCTCACTAATCTTTACTTAGAATAAATACCAGACACACCTGAAAGTCAAGTAATTTCATGAAATCAACTTTTAGAAATAATTGTAATGACACACTGCAGTTCTTGATTTCAAATGTCAAACGTCAAATTGAAGGTAAGTTTTATATTTACTTATTACTTGTGTTTTATTTGAAAATATTGTTAAAATTTTAAATTTTGTATTAGATACAATACAACGAGCTTGAAATCACATAATTTCACGAAATATTTTTTAACACACTGCAGTTTTTGATTTCAAATGTCGAGCTTTGTATGTACAAATTAAAGAATTCAAAACAACATGTCTGAGCAAACAAAAATTCAAACCAATTGGGATTATTGGAATATGACGTTGGAAATTGGAAGTCACATTTTCATTCCACTTGAAATTGAAATCTAATATCTTTTAGTCGTTTCCAGATTCGTTTCCAGTTTTATTCGACTTGTTGAAATTTAGAAAAATACTCTATTTCTAGCTCAAAATCAAGAAAAAATTGATTTCGATTTTGGTGCATCTAGGATTTACTTTATTTAATTTCGAATTTTCGAATTGACGTCGCATCATATACTGACGTTAATCAATAGTAACATATGTAACATATGTACATATGACGTACATTTTTAAAAACATCTGTTCCCATTTTGATTGATTCATTGATTTTGAATGATATTAACAGGTTTATTTATGATGAATAGCAAATAGCAATAGCAAGCAAAAGCAATAGCAATAGCAAAGTAGCAAGGCAAGCAATAAGCAAACGCAAACAGCAAACTGAAATTGAATAATTGAAAATTGAACGTAAAGTGGTGTGTTGTATTGGTGTGGTAGTGGAAGTGCTTTTGTAAAAATAAAAAGTAAGTACGTAAGGTCAATAATTTTTATTTATTTTCTTTTATTATTAGCCCTAATTATAAACTTTTAATAATATTATTTTTTTGTGTTTTTTTAATAACTCTTGTACTTCATTAAATCTATAAATAATTTCAATTATAAATCATTTTGTACCATAATTTATTCTTCTGTAAAAGAAGATAGGTTATTTGTGAAATTATTACATAATTTCTTTTCAAATTTTAAGGATTTTTATTTATTTTTTCACTTGTTATCAATTAAAATTATGTTTATTTTTACAATTTGTATATTTGCTCAAATAATTTTTGCACTTTTTTAGTTAAAATCAAGAATACATTATCAAAATGCGTTTAACATCAATTTTACGTGGTCAACATTTTGGTAATCTAGCAAAGGTTCATGGGATTGTAACGTACCATCTTTCACCATTCGAACAAAAAGCATTTGCTGGAGCTATCAGTCATGGACTACCAAATACATTTAGAAGAATTCGTTCAAATATATTCCGTGTTGTCCCTCGTAAGTAAATGTAGTAACTAGGAATACAAAGCAACATTTTTTCAAAATTTAACTTTTTTATGGTAAATACGATTTTATTAATTGGTATTTTTATCTGTTTTTTTTTTTTAGCATTTGTTCTTGGGTATATTATTTATGATCTAACAGAAAAAGAGCATACTCGTTTGACCCGTAAAAATCCAGCTGATTTCGCCAACGATGAATAGAATTAATAAGTTGAAAATTGTCTTTAAGTTTGATGCTATAGTGTAAAAGAATGAAATAAAGAAGAAAAAACAAAAAAAAGGAAAATAGCGACTTTTATTTCCAAAGGAATATAATTCCTAATTGAAATGAAAATCCTTTGTATAATAATATGTGTATGTATATAAATTCTTATAAGATATATTATATACTATTTGGAGTTTCGAGAGATTATTGAGTTAAATATAAATAATTACACATTTAATTATTTCTTCCTTGTATTTTTTAAAAAGTAATCGAGTTTTGATGAAAATATTAAAGAAATCGATTTCTGCTAATTAATTATGGAACATAATTTTGAGTTATTTTAATTCAAATTTAAAATTTTTTATGCAAATAAACATTTACGTCAAAGATGTACATAATAAATAATAGTGTAAATTTGAAAATACATATGATATGATACACAGAATTTTTTGTATCAGAATATGTACATAAATAATTTTAGTAAAGTTGTTTTAACAAATTCTTATAATCAATCATTTAGAATCGATATCACTTTAGGCTCATATGTAATATGTATATCGTATTCGCATCATAAGTAACCTTTCCCTATTAAACATTATACCCATTTCCCATTTAATAACGCCCATTTTATATTGATTTGATTAAGCGGAAAATAAAATATATGTTATGCAATTTTCTGGAAATATTTAGATGCATTTGTAAAGATGTTGGCACATGTTGGTTGATTTTTTTTTTAAATATGCATATGCATATACATTTAAATATATATGTATAATGTATGTATGTATATTAATTTTAATTAAGTGTACACTCAGTCCATTATGGCACCGCCGATCAGTAATTCTGTTAGGTATATCATTCAGTTTACCATCACTGTTTATTAATCAGTTACTGCGTTACTGGTGTACATTGCTGATTGAAATTAATTATCGACTTGAGCGAGAGTAGCACCAGTAGCACGCTGGCTGGGATTCAAACTCGGGGTCAGGACCTCAAACATCCTCAAGCGAACCATACCAGTTCAACACCACAACCATCGAGCTATTCAAGCCCCTGTGTTGGTTGGTGCGTTTGTTTCAAAATAAATATGTATATGCCCATATGTACTTAATTAATTAATAAAATATTTGTGTTGTGTGTGATTGTACTATGTACGTACATACTTATTTTTCATTTTATTTTTTGTATAAAATGATGAGCAATTAAATTAAAATCCGCCAAAAGGCCCGGGTTGGTTGTGGTGTGGGCAGGGGTGAGGCAGTTTACTGACCTCAGACCTCACCACCATACCATAATAAATTAAATTAAATTTTAACATTTATATCAAAACGTTAATGCAGTGCAATCAACATATTCATACATACATATTCTATATATATTATATATATTATACATATATATTTATTATAGTCTGTTCAAGAATTAAAAATTTTTAAACTCGTTATTTAATAATCAGTTAGCAGTTACAATAAAATTGAATTTTAATATTTTTTAACTTAGTAAATATAAAATAAATGATATTGCTGTGAATAATGATTAATGATTTAATAATTTCATAATAGTCATACAACCATATAATCTAAGTCATCAACATATAATTTCTAATCTCTTTCATAAAATTTATTGTCTGTTTCCATTAATTATTTTGTTTGTAGAAATTTAAAATTAAATTCATAATTTAAAGAATTTTTATAAATGCAATTAGTATTTATAATAAAAGAATCAAAATTATTTGATGTTCGATATTTTTACTTTTCATTGGAACAAATTAAAAAAATTTCCTATGATAACACTAATAAATAATGGTAAAAAAATTTTCATTTAATTCTCTTTCAATTTCATTCTCTTTTCAATATTCGAGATCGAGATTGACCAATCAGAAACCTGCCTCACCGGATATATGTAAGAACAGTTATCAAAGTGTACCCAAGCCAAGCTCTTTTGGTATTTCGATTATATTCAATTATTCCGATTCCGAATGTGATAAAGTGAGATAGCGTTATGACCATTGCATCATGATGTTGGTCTCGGTCCCGGTCGAGTCGATGCATAAGCATATATAGGTAGAGAGAATAGATAAGTTGAAACGAAGTGTAAAGTACATGAGCAGAACAAAAAATGACTGTTCTGTTTCTGTTATCTGTTCACAATTCAAATTTCACCATCACCACTGTTCGTAAATCGTAACGTAATTTCGTATATTTCATTTCGTCGTATTCGTTGGCTTTTGCTCTTTATTCAATTCATTCTATAAAGAAGTTTTGTGGCGAAAAGTGTTAAAAATTAAAATCATCTACGTTATAGAAAACGTATTGGTTTTTTTTTATTTGAGAAAATTTTATTTTCTAATTTGTGAAAAGTTACTTCAAAATATAAGTAATAAAGTAAATTTTATAAATTCAATAAAAAAATTTGATAAAATTTGTGGTAAGTAAAAAGTTTAGTGTGAAAAAAATAATTTAAAAATTTTTTTACATGTAAAGTATAGCATACATAGTATATTTCTTTTATCGAAAATAAAAATGGCGTCGTTTGCGAAAAAATTTCCCTGTGGAATGTGTTAATAAAAATTTTCGATAATAATAATAAACAAATGAGCTAATAGTCGAAAAAATAAATTTTCTTTAAAATTTTTCCATTTTTTAAGAAAAAATTTTAATTTTTAAAAATTTTCTTACGCATGTGTGAATTTATTGATTTTCCATTAAGAAAAAATTTTTTTTCTTTTAAAATAGATGGTGATTTAGTTATACACAATATAACTAGTTTTATACATATTTGATTTGATTGCATTAAGCCGAAGTACGTAAAGAAAAAATACAGTACAACAAGGAATTGTGATTTGGTGTATGTTTTTAGAAGAAGCCGTCCAAAATGGCGGACGACGAACAATTTTCTTTATGTTGGAATAATTTTAACAGTAATTTATCGGCGGGATTTCATGAATCCTTATGCAGGGGTGATTTAGTTGATGTAACTTTAGCTGCTGAAGGGCAATTTGTTAAAGCCCATCGTTTGGTTTTATCAGTATGCTCTCCATATTTTCGAAAAATGTTCACGCAGATGCCCGCCAATCAACATGCATTTGGTAAGTCCATTTCCATTCCGTACATATAACATGATATATAATATATCGTATATACTATATGATATAATGATACATACATATAGGACTGCAAATGTACTTATGTGAATGTGTTAGAAAAGAATATGAAAGTGTGTATACTAGAAAGAGATAAAACACGATATAATTTTTTATTTCAGTATTTCTAAAAGATGTGAGCCATTCTGCTTTAAAGGATTTAATACAATTTATGTACTGTGGTGAAGTAAATGTTAAACAAGAGGCTTTACCAGCTTTTATAAGTACAGCTGAAGCTTTACAAATCAAAGGTCTAACAGATGTAAGTACATAATTTAACTTCAATTTTATATACATATACAAATAATCTATAATACGTTCATTACTCTCATATAATATAAATTTATTATATTTTCATCGAGTAAATGAAAAAAAAAATAGTGGAGGAGTAAAGATGTGAAATTAATATTTTGAAAATGTATAAATACGGGAGGGATACAAAAGCCCCAAACAAAAATTTGTCTGTTTACTTAAAATCCTCAAATTGAAATCCTAGTATATGTTATGATTTTGCATGTCCTCTTGCGCAGGGGCTCGTGCTAATCTCTAATTCTGTTATTTTGATTTTTTATTTTGAGGATATTACACTCAACTCATACATACTACATATTCATTAAATGCTTAGATATACATTAATAATTTCTCAAATATTCGTTTTTTTTTTTAAAACAAAATTTTTCATTTAAAACATCAAATCGCAATTACTAAATTTGAAATCATAAATTTTTTTATTTTTCTTGCTGATGTAAATTTCATACAAAATAAAATTGATGATTTTATTTTTTAGGGAGAGCCAGCTCCATCACAATCTCCTGCAAAACCATCAACACCAGCTCCACAAGTTATTCCAGGATCAAGTATGACAGCAGGTTCTCCAAGAGTAAAACAAAGAAGTAGTACAACAACACGTTCATATAAAATAGAGTCAGAAGATAGCGGAGATGATAAATCTACACAATTGCAACAAACATCAACGCAACAAACAAGCCAACAGAATGTAGTACAACAAACACAAAAAAGACCTGCCCAAAGAAGTATCACACCGCATACAGCGGTAACAAGTGTCAAGAGATTAAAAGTGAATGATCCATTAGAGACAACCGAGCAGGCACAAATAGCTGTGCAAACTGTAACTGACAGTAAAACTAGCACAGACGACCCAGAATTTATTGATTTACCAATTGACTTACCAACAAAGTCTGAACCAGACTATACTGAAGAAGCAGGAGAAGTTGAGACGGGTGATCAAGAAGCAACATATGTGGAAGACGATTCATACGGCGACATGAAATATGATGAAAGTTACTTTACAGAAAATGATGAGGGAGGTGCATCGGGAACATCGGCAACAGTCAAAGCAGCAACTGGTACATTTTCAGAATCATATGTTAGTGATACAGGCGAACAAAGTACAACAGAAGCTCAAGGTTAGTTGAATAATTCATTTTTAAATAAATCATATTTTATGAAGCAATTGAACAAAGCTTTGAAAATGATAAAATATTAAAATGGAAATTTGTATTCAATATTATCGAAATTTGATAATCATATTTAAAGAAGCATCAGATATTTTTGAAATTCCAATAGAAAAAAAAAATAAATAAAAAGCTTTGTTATTGTGATATAAAATATGTTAATAAACGTTGAAGATCACTGATGAAAATATATCAAATTAAATAATAAAATGGTAAAATTTTAGTCGAGTATATTTTAACTGCATAAATTTTAAAATATAAAAGATATTTCAAATTATGTACAAAAGAAAATTAATTGACAAAGTTTTATCAGTTATCTTCAACTAAAATCTTATTTTGATAGTATTTTTAATATATTTCACTTTAAAAAAAAATATTTGAATATAATTTTAGATTTTTAAGATTTATATTTTGTTATCGGGATATGTATTGTAATAATTTATAATTACCGGGAATTCGGGATTTATTTATTTGCGCGATTTACTCATAATATTCGAGCAATTGAACGTTTTATTTTAGTTATAACGATAAAGTAAATTATAAAAAATCGAACGTATACTCTTATTATTTCTGTTGTATAAATGAAATTATGTAGTAAAATCAGTTTAAAAAATGTGTATTATAGTTTTTAAACTGAAGTGTGAAATAGTGTCGGTTGCTAAATGTGTAAAGTGTAAAAGTCATATAAAAGTGGTATAATCAGGAAAAAGTGAAGTGAATTTAAATAAAAACAAAAATTATTGGAATGCAAACAATTTTTGTAATCTTTCGTTAATCAATAAATTATAGGTGGGTATTATTTTTTATTATATTATAATTAAATTTTATTTAATTTAAAATTTGTTTTTTAATTGCAAAGTTGTATTTATTTTAATATTTGAATAAAAATGAAATCATTAGATTTTTTTTTTTTGAAGTAAAGTATTAAAATAAATACAATTTTGCAAATACAATATCTTACTATTAATTAAATAAAATGTTTATTACATGTACAATATATACATAATGCACATAAATATTATTTATACGATTGTGTATATTGTAAATATAGTGTACATATAATATTCTCTATAAACAATTCGAGATGAAATTTTTGAAAATACAATTTTTTTCTATGTATGTACATACCTATACATAATTTTAAATCATAGAATAATATTGGATTTTTTTTATTTTATGATCATTTGTTTTTTTTTTTTTTTTTTTTTTTTTTTTTTGAATTGAAAATTGTATTTTCAAATAATTATATATGAGTATAGGTGTACGTTACGTATACACACCTAACGTGTAAGTTAGCCTTATAATTATAAATGTTAGTATGAGTGTGCTAACTAAAATTAATTATAAGCAAATCGAAAATGTAATGATATATTTTTGTATTAGTTTCAATCATCTTCGGTGTTTTCTATTTTCAAATATTTTATAGTCTAAAAGTCGATATATTTATTATAACTAGATACGGTTTGGTGATAGATAAATTAGTGTAATAAAAATTTTTAATAAAGTATAGATGTGATGTGAAAAAATTTAAATTCAATAGTGAAGAATTATAGCAACGCGAATACAAAATGAAGGTAATTTTATAAATTAATATGTATATTTTTTTTTATTAAAAACAAATTTTTTTTTTGAAATTAATATCACCAAGAAGATCCAGATGAACTAAAACTGAGAACACAACAAAAGGAGAAGAAGGACGTAAGATATAGATAGATATCGAATTTATAAGGACAAAGAACACATTGACACAATGATGTGTATAACATAAAAGGTATAATTTTATTTTTTATAATTATAAACTTATTTTTAATACCTTAACGTAAATCGTTTGTTCATAACACGCGAAAATACTAAAAATTAATTAACAAAAAAACATTTTTAAAAAAAAAATCATTCATATACATACAGCTAGTTGAACTAGTTCTTAAACGAGCGTTCTTAAAGCGTTTTAATTCTTTAATATATCTAATATGCACATATTTGGTTATCCGAAAATATTCGAAAACATTTATTTAAAATATCACGATAAATTATGAAATTCAGAACTTCAATAAATTATAAAGTTCATAATTTTTATTTAATATTTTTAAGAGTAGTCCAATTGAAAATATTAACACGCATCAAATATGTGCATATTAAAATTCTCAATGAATTTAAATTAAAAAAAAAAAATACATTGAGAATAAGTGAAAAATTTCAATAAAGATTTCATTTGTTGTATTGTGTTAAAATTTATTATTGAAGAGGAAACAAGTTAAAAATAATTATAAATGGTAAGTAAAACCCCAATCATAAAGTATCCCAATTTTTAGTTTATTTATACATAAAGCATTGAAATTAAAAGAGATTCTCAGTTTATAAATTAAACAGATTAAAATTAAATTTATATATTCATTTATATTATATAACGAGAATTACTTCTATTTCACAAAATAAAGTGATTTGGACCATTTTACTCTCAATGTCTTAAAGAATTTTAGATTTAATGTCATGTCAATGAAAAATCAGATTGTAACCTGTGTGAATGATTTTTAAATGAATGCGTTGCATAGAACTTTTAACTCTACCAACTTATTAGTACTAGTACAAGATAGTGCAATTATACAATGGATATGCATAAGTTTTTTCGAAATTGCAGACTACACTGCGTCTTCCCACGTAGTAATAGAATAACATATAGGGTGAGTTTCAAAACGTTTAAAGACCGCCTCGATGCATAATCAACAGTTTCAAAACGATAACACTTAAATCGATGACAATATCTACAGTTTCAAAACTCATTGTGAATGCATCTGATACGCATCTATCAAGCAATCTACGCATCCAGAATTTTTATGATGCAAAATAAATTTGAATAGATTTTTTTTGTCAGTTTAGCATTTCAATAATTTAGTTTTATACGAATTTTGTTGTATGGGACCAAAGGTCTGTCTGTTTTAAACAAAAATTTTGTACTTTTATGATGATAAATTGAATTTTTAATGTGTAGTGTTTTAATATTAATGACAAATTCCAAAAAAATGGAGAGTATTATATTATACAAGTACTTACACTGAAGGTGTTTTTGGTCATTCGAAAATGGCTATAAAATATGTCATCCTGATATTGTTTAATTTTATTAAAAAATTGTTTCATCTTTTTTGATTTAGTGTAGATAATGAATTAATTAAATTTTAAAATTATGTACTGCAGGAAGTGAACCATTTTTCTTGTTGTCAAAACAAAGCAACAAATTCGTTTCAAAACGTCAAAGTTGTAGAACTGCAATATCGATGCGAAGCATTAATGCTGTTTTAAAGCTTCGCATCACCACTGTTTTGATGCCGTATCACAACACATGTTTGAGGCGTTTTGAAACTCACCCATAATCACAGTAGCAGATAGGGCTGCAAAAATTATTAAACGCATTTACAGTTAAATCTAAATTAACTGAAGAGTCTAACTAGACTAGAAAGTAAAATGAAAAAAAAAGTTAGTTTGTAAAAGCTCGTACCAGAAATTAAATAGAAATAAATGAACATTAGAGAATTTATGACAATTATTTTCCGGATTCGAAATCAAATATATGAGTTCTGTATAGTTTAGTTGCATTCTTTATTTGTATTGCTAATTTTAAATTACATAAAAATGCAATTGCAGTGTTGTGCATATTATCAAATTGGGCACATGATTGTTTTTCGTGACCCCGCGACTTGATTTCTTATAAAACAGCCCAAAATAGTTCGATCTCAACCTCGTTTTCGAGGCTTGAAGTAACGAAGATTGTTATTCGTTCGTATATGCAAAATTGAATTTGTATAAATGCAGAATTAAATTTTATTTTTGTTTTTCGACTTAACTAAAAAAGTGGTGAAAGAAGAGACTTGTAAATTCAAATATTTCAATTTTTTTAAGAATCGAAAAATTTATTTTATTTATTTTAGACTGTTTAAATCACCCAAATCGCTAGGCCATGGAAACTAGTTATCTCCTCAAATTGCCCCTGCATAAAAATAAGTTCATACATATAAATTACCCATTTTTCTATAAATTCGAATTTTTCTCAATGTACATGGTACAAACAACTTCCATAGAATATGATAGATTAAATTTAAGTTTGCTGAATTCTAGTACTACAACATTCGCAGAATCCTATTGTAGTACTAGATTTCAGTACGCTGACCTACGCTAACCCTGAATTCAGATTCTCGTAACAAAAGTGGTTTGAATTCAGAATTTGATTATTAAAAGTGCTAACATAAAAATACCGCAAGACAGAACTGTTCAGAAACAACGCTTAGATCGAATTTCGATTGCAAACATGAAAATCACTAAAGCTTAAATGTACCGAAATGTAAATAAATAAAGGCAAATCGGCAGTACTTTTCAAGAGGCGCATTTCTAATGCCTAAAATCGCAAAATTTTAATTGACAAATTTTGTTTTGACTTTCTAAGCGTCATCTATATGTCATAATAAACTAAAAAAAAAACTAGTACTGCACTGCAAATTTTTTTTCAGACATATTTAAAATAGTAATAAATTATTGCTAGTCTAGTGTCACACCAAAGGGCACAATTTGCCTAGTTCACTCATTTTCAAAAAGAGGGGTGCAAATTTGACGTTTCAAGTCGTTTTCTTTTATTTTTAAATTTGCTTCACATTGTTTATGTTTATTAAAGATGTTACATGAGATATTGGCGGAAGAAATACCAATTTAAATCGATAATCAAAATAATGAATAAAAAGTCTGTCACTCATGTTAAATATACAATTTTATTTTTAAGGTTATCCGTTCAATTAAAAGTGAACCATTTGTTCCTGTATGTTCCGTTTTTTTATTGTGAAGTTTGTTCACCATTTAAAATACGTGTAAAAACTAAAAACTGGCACGGAATTCCGTACACCCATGTGCTCTTGTTTTATAAGTAAGCAAATCGAACAATAAATAAAATACCTAATGGGACTTTTTCCGTTCACATTGGAATTCAATTATTTTTTTTTTTTTTGAGCATTTTGACAGAACAAAAGGTGAGCTATTGCTGTCACTTGTCACGCACTGTCACGAATAATTGTCAGTTTTCTCATTCGCTCATCACATGATAGATAGAATTCACCATATAGGAATTTTTCCGTGCAGAAAATAGAAATAAATAGCAAAAATTCTGTACGAGATTCCGTTCGAACTCCGTACTCAGCTTGATAGTAAAATGTCATCGTGTGAACATAATAGAGCACGAGAAGATTTTAAAGGAAAACATCAATGTGCCCTGTGTGAAAAGTGAAGTCTATTGATTGCATTGTACAGTACCAAACCAACAGTTACAGTACACATAGTGTAATGGCGCAGTTACGATAAGTCCGTTCCGTTCCGTAAAAATAGTCTGATATTTGACATTTCCATGTTATTTATATGGATTGACGGAAAAGCTGTTACGATTAACGAAACGTTTCGAAACGTTAAAGTTAAACAAATTTCAACTTTTTACGGATAACATAACCTGTTTCCATATTAGCTTTCGACTTTACTATATATCGTTCCGTTTTACTATAACAGATGTTTTGAAACGTGTCGAAACGGGCTCATCGTGACTACACCTTAAAGACCAAAGAAATTCTGTTCATCCTCTTTACTCTGAAATGTAATGTATAAATAAAATGTACTAAAATTAAACATTTATAGTAGTAGTTTTAGCGAGAAAAATGTACACAAGACATTAAAGATACAATCAACAAAAAAAAAAAATTGATTGCATTTAAAAATGGCGTAGATAAAATTTAAAATTTAATAATAAATCGTCAAAAATCAAGGATTTGAAAAAAGAAACTAGAAATAAAATATTATTCGAATTAGTGTGTAATGACAAATGTGTAAGAATATTAATATCATAAACAAAACATATTTCCATAGACAAGATATAATTGTATTACGTTTTAAATGAAATAATTTTGAAATCTTGAGTGAATAAAGTTAAAAATGAGTAAAATAACATGAGAATCAATGGGTGAAATAAATAAACATGTTTTCAATTATTGCAGTTGCAGAATGAAGATGAGTTTTCTTTTTTCGAGTACGTATAGTACAAAATCATTAATGAGATGGGATTAACATTCCTTAATGCATAATTGGGTTAATATTTTACTCTTTTTTTATAAGATGATATATATATATAATCAGAACACAACATAAAGCTATGGTGATCCTATGATGGTGCCGCCGCTATCATTCAAATGGCATCTTTGTTTTAAACGATATAAAAAGTTCATTCGGATGATTTTTGTTCTGAATTATTGCAATCTTGAACATATACATATTTTCTACATGAAGTAATTTCAATTCAGAGGATTATGAAATTGTGTGGGTTTGTTTTATTATATTGAAACTATGAAGTTTTTTGATAATTTATCTATGGTTAATTGTGGATTAAATTCAAATAAATTTATATATTTCTGATTTTATGAAAACAGGTGATTGGTGAAGTAGAGATGACTGTTCATGATTGAAATGGATTGAATTTTATTGGATGGATTTTCTTGTACTTTATTTTATACTATACTATCGAACGTAAATATTAGTTTTTTTTTTATTGTTATTTAACATTACACAATTAAAAATTATAGAAAATAAAATTTATGCATATACACAAATTTTTGAATAAAATAATTCTTGAAAAATGTTTTAGTGTTTCGTTTTTTCATCCATTATTCCTATTTTTCTATTTATTATGAAAAAATAAAAAAAAAAATTGAAAATGAATGGATTATTTTCTTTTAAAAATCAGTTTATTATTTTTCTTTTCTTTTAATTCTAGATAAAATTAAATTTATTCGAAGTCAGAAAAAGAATGCTCAATTGGTTTACAAAGGATACATATATAATAAAAAATTAACACAAGCAAATGGACATACAACATGGAGATGTTGTGACGTATTAAAAACAAAATGTAAAGCAGTTGTTATAACGAAATTGAATAAAATGATATCGGCTAGAAGAGAACATTGTCATTCAGATCATTGGTCACGTATTGGTAATAGAAAATTATATGATGTTGAAGAAGATTTAGATGATTACATTGAGTTAAAAGTCAATGATCCAAATTTAACTCAACTTATTAAATCGTCACATATTGAATTTGATAAAAATGATTACAAAATTTTTATACCAAATTCTGATGCGCATGTAACAATATCAAATAAAACAAAATTTCAAAAACTTTTAAATGAAATACATAAATAATAAGACATAAAAACGTCTTCATTTAGTAATTATGATAAGAGTTTTATAAAAATTTATTTATTTTTAATTTGAAATATTAACTAAAACATACCATATTATTATTCATAATAAATATTAATAATTACTAGTAATATGTGAAAAATGATAAAATACATATAAAATAAAAATTGAATTGCTAATTTTATTCGAATTAATTTGAATAGATGATTAAGTAATAAAGTGTAATCGCATAAAACATAAACGATTTTCATTTTTTTTTTGTTTTGTTTTGTTTTTTTACTCGCCCTATATTAAATATCTTAAAAGCAAGAATAAACTCATAAAAGATGTCGTTTTTCACAAATACAAATGTGCTTACACAATTTACTAACTTACAAAGAGGAGGTGTCGTTTAAGTTGTTTAATTCGATTGTGTTTGGAAAAAACAGTTTCATTTATTTGCTTTACAAGTTTTATGCAAAAATATATTATAAGCGTAATTGTATTTGCGAAAACGATATATGTACTTATATATTTATAATATGCGATTGTTCTACTTTTTATTTTATTTTTTTTTTTTTTTTTTTGTTCTATATTAGTTTCGTTTTTTTTACTATGTCTTTTTATTTATTTAACAGAAACCGATGAAAATGAAGAAGGTTTAACATTTATTGAAAGCCCATGGTCAACACCATGTTTGGTATTAAACGGTTATATGTATAATAGGCATAGTAAAAAGAATGGTAAAGCATATTGGCGTTGTCATAATTATTCTAAAAAACAGCAAGAAGAACGTTGTCGTGCTAGATGTGTTGTCGTAAATGGTGTTGTTACAGCAAGAACAGGAGGCTTACATAATCATTTACCACATACCGAAAAAATAGCAAAAATTTTACGAAAAAATAAAATTGCACAAAGGCTCGCTTCCAAAAATGATATTGAATTAGTTAGTATGTAATATGTAGTGATAGTAATATATAGTTAATGTGAAATTAATTAACAATGCAAAAATTATTTTAAAAAAAAAAAAAACAATAACAAAACAACACAAAAAAATATTTTAAAATATGTTTTATGTAGATTTTGTTTTAATTTGTATTTCAAAATTGTATTTTGTTTTGTTATTATTTGCTTAGCATAATGATCGAGATACGAAATTTTGTGTAACCGTTAAACTGAAATATAATTTGTCTAAAAACTTTTGGAAAATGCATATTTTAAAAATAAATATCTGCTTTAAAATAAAAGTTTTAAAATATTTTCATTAAGAAATTGAATTTATTCTTTATGTTCTTAGGATTTACATGTTTGTGTGTATGAACATGAAATCATATTATGCGTATACTATATTACATATAATATGTACGTATATATATTTTTTTAATTTAGTAAATTTTAATTGTACTACTCTCTCTTTTAAAAAATATTTCTTTCGTAAAATAAATAAAAAACGAAAATATTCATCATATTACATAATGTTATTCGTAAATTAAATATACATTTAATATATGTAGATAATAAAGAGAAAAAAGCCATGTACGTGAACAGTTTAAAAGGTGGATTACAATTATGTTATGAAGGATATCCATTTTCAAGGCATCGAGTACGTGGTGAAACAACATATTGGCGTTGTGTACAATTTCATCCTTTAGGGTAAGTTCTACAAGTACATGATTGAATAATATGTTGATATTTTCCTTTACATTACATATATCTAATTCCTATATTATTCCAAGAAATATTTTTTGTTATTTTAAAATTTTTAGTTGTAAAGCACGATTACGAACAACAAATAATGGAAATCATTTAGAATTTACAAATGTTAATCATAATCATGTAATATTAAAAGGACGACGTAAAAAGGGCTCATTAAAGGCTGTCTACGAACAAAGAAAAATGCAAAAAATTCAAAGTAAATTGATGACGGATAGAAAATTATCACAACGAAACCAGAAAAATAAAAAAGAATAAGCAATTACGTATACGTACGTTTTCAGCATTGAACAATTGTAATTATTTTCTGAATTAATGAATAAAATTATGACTGTTTGTATAAATTAAATAAAAAAAAATTATTATACATAATTATTAATCACTAAATCTGGTGTTCATTTCGTTTACAAAATATAAAAAAAATATATATAAAACGTGTACATTTATGAAGATTTTCCTTTTTTTGGTTCTTATTAATGTACATTTATATGCATGTGGATTTTTTGATAATGAAATAAATTTTTTAAAATAAATGTATGTTCGTAAAAAATGAAAAAAAAATTCAAATGTAGTTATTCACCTGTATGCAATCTTTAAAATTAATCTACTGTTAATTAATTTTAATTATTTAGTCTACAAAAAAAAAAAAAAAAAAAAAAATTATGTTTTATTATTTTCTTTTTAATTTTTTGATATTTTAGATAAATGGAATTTATTAAACAACCAAAATAACAATAAAAATTTATCATCGTCAACAACAAAAATGAATACTTTACAATTTTGTCCAACAACAAAATATTCATATAATAGTAAAGGACATTTAATTTATGAACATTATACGTATACAGCATGTTCAGAAAGATTTGGTAGAAATTGTTCATTGTATTGGCGTTGTATATCACATAAAAAAGCAAAATGTAAAGTAACATTAAAAACAAAAGGTAAAGAGATCGTTTATGTTAAAGGTGATCATAATCATCCGCCAACAAAACAAAAACCAGTTGATGCATTACCATGGAATGATGATCAACAACAATGATTATAATATGTAATCAATAGAATCGAAATAAAAAAAGAAAGAAAAATAATTTAAAATCTTAAAAAATTTATAGTAAAATGATTAGCTTTTTTTTTTTTGTAACACATCCAAGTAGTGGACGTGTACATCATTTGCATATTGTTCGTTTTATGATGAATTCAGAACAAATAAATATATTTTTAAAAAACCATTTAAAATTTATTTGATTTATTTATTCATATTTATCTTGTGAACGACATAATGAAGCGATTGCTATTCCTCATTCCTAAGGATGGGTATAGTAGAAGGTCAGATAGGTCTAAACTACACGCTGGTTAAACAATTTTAAAAATGATTTGAACCAAATCAGCATTAGTAGCTGCCAAATATTGTATTGTAACAGTAGCGTAAACTAGAAAAAAAAAAATAAACAACAAATCTTGACGGAAATCAACGTAAAATTAAAGTTTTTCTTTTGGATAAAAAAACAAAATATATTGAACACCTTCGAAAGCAAGGACCAATATATGAACATGAAATTTGGTGATTAAGATACAATCAGGAATTGTAAGTACAAATCATTTGACATGTTGTCACTGACAAAGTTCATAAAATTAAATAGACTCCGTTGGATTGGACATGATTGTTCGCATGTCTGACGAACGAATTCCTAACAAAGTACATAAATACTTGATTTTGGAGAGATTACTCGAGACAAGCTTAACAGGAGGCCAAACAATGTTAAAATATTTTGATATTTTGAAAATGTTGTTATTTGTCAGTCAGTAAAATGTGATATTTTATCTTAAACGTTTTATAAATCTTATTGAAACGATTCCAATCTGTTCAGTTAATCAAAACATTTTTGAAATTATTGTATTATAAATTTTACAAGTGATATGTATGCGTAATATGTAAAATTGAGATTAAAATTAACAGAAATTTTATAAATACTTTGGCTATTCATCATTTATACTTTAGATATTGTCTTGAATTGTTTAGAATTTAAAATTTTTCACATATATCTTAAAGATAAAAAAAAAATGTAAAATGTAAAATACTGGTTGGTTTTCCTAAATTATTTTTTTTTTTTTTTTTAGTTTCAGAAAATATAAATTTTGGTTTAAATCTTGGCGATCAATTTGAAAAATTATTTATACTTGAACGTAAACAATTTGAAATCTTTATGAAAACAATAGCATTACCGACTGATGAAAAAATCAAAACTGGTAGACCATCGATAAATATTGTTAAACAAACATTATTAACATTATTTTATCTTGGAAATAAATGTAATTTAAGGTACAGTACAGATAATAATAATTGCTATATAATTAAAATGTATGTACAGGCATTGTAGTGTACATATCGTTACATTTTTTTTTTTTTTTTTTTTATAATATTCTTAATTTAATGTTTGTTTTCAGTTCAGTGGCAAATCAATTCGATGTACAAAATTCGACTGCTTGGAAAATAGTTAATCGTATATGCGATCGTATAATAAAAGTTAATAATCATAAAAAACTTCTATCGTGGCCATCAACTGCATCTGAGAAACAATCGATTAAAAATGATTTTTCAAAATATTCCGATCTAAGAGGTAAAAATATATAACATAACAGAGAATGTATTTTCACAAATTCAAGCTTTCTTGTACGCATAAATGTGAAAGCATGCAAATCAAATTATCGATAGGATTGCATACATTTATGAAATCAAAAAATAAATGCTGCAGCTATGCTTTTGTTCATTTCATTTTCCTATTTTTCATTCAAATACATACATACATAAAAAATTAAATCTAACTACCAAAAATGTGAAAACTAAGTGGGTTGCAGTTGCAGTTGCAGTTGCAGTTGCAGTTGCAGTGCAATTAATTGCAATTTCTTCAATTTATCAAGCTTGAAATTATGAAAGCATTCTGATATTATTAAAAATATTCGATTTTTTATTAATTGTTAAATTCTTTTGCATGTTTTTCTATTTTATTTATTTATTGTATTTATTCAGGTGTTATTGGAGTATTGGATACATGCAAAATAGTTATCGAAACAAATTCAATATTTAAAAAATCTGAATTTTTTTCAATATTATTACAAGGCATATGTGATAATAAATTAAAATTTTTAGATGCATACATTGATAATACAAATCCAACAGATTCTCGTATACTATTTGAAAAATCTGATATTTATAAAAAATTAACAAATAAATTAATAAAAATTGAACCAAATGAATATATAATTTCGAATAATTTTAAATATCCATTATATGAATTTTTATTAATACCATATAAAAAATATATAAATAATTTAACAGATATACAGTGTAATTATAATATATCATTAAGAAAATTTAAATATAAAATACGTAAAGCATTTAAATTATTAAAAATGAAATTTCAAAAAATAACAAATTTAGATATTAGAAAATATGATAAAGCTAAAAAAATTATAATGACTGCATGCATTTTACATAATTTTTGTATAGAAAATTCAAATAATTATGAAAATGATGATGATGATGATGATGATGATGATGATGATGATAATGATAATGATAACAATGATTTTATTAAAAATAAAGAAAAAGATTGGATTTTTAGCAGTGCTTATGATAGCAGTAGTAGCGATGATGAAACTATTGAACAGACAACTGATGATTATAATATTCCGGATTGTAAAAGATTTGCATATAAAAAACGTGATATTGTATCATTGCAATTGTTTAACACATTAGTGAATGGAAAACATTAAAAAATAATAAAAATTAAAAAATTAACTAAATTAAGTTGTTTAAATAAAAAATTAAATTATTGTCTGAAATCTAAAATACATCGATACATAATTTAATTTCAAAAAAATTTAGTACGTTGAATTACGTGTATGTATTGATATTTTATCGATGCATTTTGAAACTCAAACAATTTGTTTGTGTTTTATTTTTATTTTTAATTTATTAATTAAAATTATTTATTTATTTTTAGTTTTGTAATTCATTTTTTTCATTTTTTTTAAATAATTTCAGATGTTCGAAGAATGATGAAACCAATAAATGTAATCCCATATAAATATTTGAAACAACAAAACACTGAAAAATTATTGGAAACAACTACAAAATATTCTTCAGAGAAAAATATCAATTTGAAAAAAAGCAAAACTATTACTAAGCCTAAAATGTTGAGAAATAAAATATCTAGAACATCAATACATCCGTCATCATGTTCAACATCATCATCATCATCACCACCAGCAGCAGCAGCAGAAACAGAAGCATTAATATCAACAGAAATTTCGTCGTCATTGTTAAAAACAAATTTTAAAAAATTTTCAAATATTTCTTCACACAGCTTCAATATAAATGCACCAGAAAAATTATCGAATTGCATTAATTTTAAACAGCCAGAAAATATAATAAAAACAGCATCGAATGGACATCAATTGATTATAATAAAAAAGGCACGTTTAAAAGGTTTATGTGTTGAATGTATTAAAAATCATAAACAGCAAGGATTTAAAAAAACATTAAAAAAAATTCAAACATATTGCCCTCAATGTCCTGGTAAAAATTGGATTTGTTTAGATTGTTTTGATCGAATACATGATAATGATGATAATATAAAAAAGGAAATTGTAGGAAATTACGAAGAATTCCAAGAACAAGTAGACGAAGTAGAAGAAGAAGGAGAAGAAGAAGAAGAACAAGGACAACAAGAAGATGATGACGATGTTGATGATGATGAATTTGTTAATTAAAATTAATGAAGATTTTTTTTTTTTTTAATTCTGTTTTGAATAAATGAATTAATTTTTGTTTAATGAAAATGAAATGTCGGAATATTAAAGACAAAATAATTATGTGTATTGAAATTCACTACAATTAAATTTAATCAAAAAATTTATGTATTAATAATCATTTATTGATTTAATTAAACTTAAATTTATTTATATATACATATATGTATAAAAAAAAGTAATAAATTCATTCAAAGATATAACTAAACTTAAATTTCATTTTATTTTGTGGGTAATAATTCAATTAGATTTGTTTTTGTTGTTGTCCCAGTTTTATTGTTTTTTTTTTTTTTTTTCACATTATTTTACACCGACAGTACTGAGTGCTGTGACCATAAGTTTTCCAGTCCGTTTCGCAGTATTAACACGTTCTGCATCTGGTAAATGATTATGAGTACCTATAAAAGAAAAAATAAATTTTACATTTGAAAATTACAAAAAAAATCCAATAAAAAATATATAATGAAAATTTTTTTTTTATTATTATTATGTTACTCACCATTTGTTACAATTAATTCATCACCGATAGTTTTTAAACGACTTCGACATTTTGTTGATCTATTATGTATACATTCCCAATAAATTTTGTATGGTTTCTTTCCACATCTTTTTAAATTTGATCGATATATAAATTCATTAACGACCAATAATATTCCACCTTTTCGACTAATTATAAATAAATGAGATTCTGGCTGTAATACTTGATTGACAAATTAAAGAAGAAGAAAAATAAAAATAAAAAATGAAAATATTTATTATTAGTGTCCATAGTACATATATGCCTTGTAAATATATAATTACATCTAAATCTATGTAATATGTGTAAAAGAATTAATTTACATATTTGTTATTAATCTTTCAGTATATGTGTGTTAATCATAAACTTTAATAATAATTTATTTATAGACACAAATTTTCTTTATACTATTTTCTTATGCTTATTATTTCGATTTATCGATTAATGAAATACAACAAATATTATCAAATAAATGTATAGTATCGATTATCCGAAATCCAGTTTTGTACTGTATATCATATTATTAAATCAAATCAACTATGTATTTTGATTTATCATTTTTTGAAGTAGACTGATAAATCAAATTCAGAATTTTGTATTTCCATTAAAATTAAAAGCTTATGAATGATTTTAGATACAATTGAATCAAAATTACGGGATCTAGAATATTGTATGAATAACATTTTACAATTAAATTGATTCATTCACACACAATTATAACAACTACTTTTATGTAGGTACATGTACATACATAATACATCACTACAATAATCCATGATTTAATTGCGAAGAATATTAATTGGGGTGGTTGGTCAAAAAAGAAACAAAGATATGCAATCGTATAAAAAATTCGTTTTAGATTGTTTTGGTAAGGATAAAAATTTAAAATTATTGAACGCATATGACAGATATGTATTTTTCAAAAAAAAAAAAATGTTTTCCTATAAATTATAATAATTATAAATCATCAATATTATGGTAGTTTGAAATTTAAGGAAAATATTAGATTTGGTTTTTAAAAAAAGGCAAATAGAATACTAATGAGAATATAAAATTATCAAATCAAAAAAGAATTTTAAAAAATAAATTAATAAAATTAAAAATTGAGTAAAAATTATATTTTATTTAATTGCGATCATTTACATATTTAAAAATAATTCTAAGTAAATTTATAAAAAAAAAAAAATCAAATAAAATTTCTCTAATAATTATTATCCTATCTATAATTATAAAATATGTATTCTAAAAAAAAAATTTTTCCTAAAAACGTTAATTTTTCTATTTTCAATCATAAAAGATTATTGTATATAATTTTTGTTTTAAATAAAATTTTTTTTTTTGACCAGCGTTGCATACTATTATAATCTACCAAATCGGTAAATCATTAATTCCATCAGCAATGTATAACAGTAAATTATTGATAATGGTGATAAACTGAATGATGTGGTATGACTGACTGACGATATCGTCGTTGTTGTTGTTGTTTAAGGTTGAGAGAGGATGCTACTACTCGCAATCGCAAACCTGAGCACTCAGACTCAGACAAGACTGTCCATTGATTGCACTCGTCTAAAGTCAAACATCTTCGTTGCTCTTAAGTAATGAAGAAACTCGCAGTGTCGTTCGTAATGTTACATACTTTTATCTGTGTGGTCTTAAATCAAATACAGAAGATTCCAATGAACGGTTCTGTATTTTAAAAAAAATATATATAAGTACATACATTATATATTTTTACTATACAATTCTTAGTACACACTTCTGCTGATCAATTTAATTCTATTTATTCATAAAAATTTTATTACTGCTCATATCAAAATATTTCTGTAGTTGGCACTGTGCGTATATACGTACGATTATAAAAAAATATTTTCTAGTTTTTTTGTTTTTTTTTTTTTTGTTTAAAAATTTTCCTTATTCGTAATACAATATCTAATAAAATCTAAGTTATGAATATTTTTAAAAAATATTTATTTTTCATAAAAAAATTGAATCAAATATATGTTTACATTACATACCTATATGCATAGAATATGTAATGTAATTTTTATTTGTCAATATTAAATTAGATTAAAATTATGTAATTTAAAAAAAGAAAAAAAAAACCTTGTGCAAAAATTGTGATTTAAACGGGAGTGACACAAAATCCCCGACAACAAAATTTGTATGCATTTTTTTTTTAATAATGATTGCACTTTAGTGTACTATTTTCGATTGTTTTGAGTATTGTTCTTGGACAGAGGCCCATGCTAATCTTCTCTGCATCTTTCCAATTTATTATTTGATAAAAAAAAAAAAACAGAAAAATCAATCTAATTTTTGTCTGTATATATGTAGGTATTAATTTCATCCTTTTTTTTAAAAATAAATTTCATAAAAATAACATTTTATTTATATATGTATGTATGTGCGCGGATAAATAGCAAATTTTTTGGATATGTGTAAATCGTCGAGGATTTCATGACCAAACCTATTTAAATTTTTTCACCTAATAAGGCTTTTTGTAGTCGTTTTTTAATTTTTGCTTTAAAATCTTCTGCAGTCAACAAATCATCATTTTTATTATTATCGATTATTACTTTTTTAACATTTTGATTTTGATTTTTTTGTTTATTATTAACATCATTATCATTATCATCATCAGTATTTTCATTGTCATCATCATTATCTGATATCGTATACGTTTTAATGGTAGTTGCAGTTGACATTGGCATTTGATTCGATAAATCTTCATTAAATGTTCCTGCAGCTACTTTAAAATTTAATATTTTAAAATCATCATATTTTTCAATATCATTGTTTGGTTCAATTTTTACTATTTCATCATTTTCATACATTTTAATTGATGATGATTTTGATGTTGTAGCTTGCTGTTGTTGTGAACTAACAATCGGAAATCTTTCAGTTGTTGTACCATCAAAAGCAAAATCAGTATGATTATGTTCATTTTCAAAATGATAAACTCGTTTCTCATAAACTAATAATTTTGATTTACATTCTTCTGGATCATATTTTGAGCATTGATAAACACTAAATTTTCCTCTTTTAAAAATATGCTTATAATGATGCCCTTCATAAATTATTTTCATTCCACCAGCTATTGATGATACATATTCTATTGGTTGACTTTTACCTTTTAATGCATCCACAAATCTTTCAGACAATCTTGGTTTTGAGCTTCGTTTAGTTAATTTTGGTCTACCGCGATTTTCTTTTCGTATTCTTTTAACTAAAATCCAAACGAAATAAAAATTGAAGAAAAATAAAATAAAATAAAATAATCATCAAATTATTATAAAATTAAATTATAAATAATAATATTTTATTGAAGGAAAAAAAAAAATAACAAAAAAAAAAATTAAATAATTAAATAAAACAAAAACATAAGTAAGGGAATGTAAAAATGATTTTTATTTGTATTTATTTAAATTTCAATTTATGGTTCTCCTTTTATTTATAAACATTTTTTTTTATTTATAAGTATTGTTTTCCAAAAAAAAAAAAAAAAAAAAAAAAAAATTATTTTGGTGGATAATTCTATTTAATTTTTCTCATCAGTCTTATGATATTTTTATTAAAAAAATGTTGGAGGGGATTGGCGATTATGTTCATTTTCCAAATGATAAATATGCATTTCATAGATTATAATTTTCGCATTACATTGTATTGTACTGTGCCAACAGCATCGATATATGCTGTATTTATCTTTAAGATAAAGTAATTTAAAATGATGATTATTAAATATAATTTTTCCATCGGCAGTTGATGATGCCATTGTAATTGGTTTACCATCACCATTCAATGCGTCTTTAATTCTTTCAGTAAATTTTTCTATAATAATTTGTATTCTTGGTCTATCTCGTTCCGAATTTCTAAAATTTGTAGCATTTCTTTTAGTTGTTGTCATTTTTGGTTCAGATATTGATATTTCATGATTATTATTCAATTGTTCTCTTGCTGAATAAAGAAAATAATTCAATTTTTATATTGAAAATAATAAAATTATTACATATTATTTTTTATTATTTGCTTTTAAAAAATTCATAATTTAATAAAATAAAAAATAATTTATTTAAATTGCTTGTATAATTCAAGCATTTATTTTGTAAAAATTATAATTTATAATTAAAAACATTTAACATTGGTTAACAAATTAAAATTCAATTATTCTCATCATATAATTGATTCAAATGTGGAAGAATTAGTTTATATTCGCCAGCATCAATTTCAAAATTTGATTTTTCTAAAACTTTTTTAAGTGCTGACGGATTAGATGCTTTGATTTCTATAATTTCATCTAAGTCCTCTTCAGTAGCATAAATTGGTCTATTATTTATTCGTTCCCAATGTGATGGATGACAGTGCTGTCCTTTTATACTTTTTAATCTGCTATTAAATGTTATTAATAGAACTTTACATTGATGCTTTATTAGATCAGCACATCTCCATGTTGTATGAGTATCTGGTTTTGCTCTTTTCTTATTAAATATGTATCCATTATATATAAGTTGAGCATTCTTTTTTTGACTTCGAATGAAATATACATTTTGATCTGTAAGTAGGTAATTTAAATTAAAAATAAATTAGAATTTGAATAGCTGCAAAATTAGCTCATCTAGATTTTTTGGAAATTCACAAAAAAATTCAAAATATTTTTGTATTTTTATTTCATATAGTTTAACGTGGTTTAACAATAAATAAATAAATTAAAATCAAATAAATAATGATTATTAAAATTTGATATGAAATTGTTTAAAACATTTTAGACATTACTCGTGTGTATGTATGTACATCATAAAACTGTTTCACGATCAGTACCAATACCAATGTGCCTAGTTTCTCTTGCAGTATACGTTTTATAAAATATTTTAAATCATCTTTAATATCATGAGTCTAATCTTCTAATATAATGATTTCACCATTAATATTACTTTCTGTTTTACAAATAAAACAAAAAAATTATTGAGATAAAAACATTTTTAAAGCAGAAATTAGGAAGATATAAAAAATACATATTACCTACTTATATCATTTGAATCTATTTAGACATCAAATATTTCAATTGAATATATTAAATTAATCATTTTTTATCGTCTACAAGGATTTTATTTTTATTTTAGTTCAATTTGTTTTTAATCTGATTTTGTTCACTTGATTAAAACATGATACGTATAGGGTATAGGCACAAATTTAAAGAGTCCAACAATAAGAACGACTATAACGAGTCCATTCCCATTGAACGATGAAGTCAGATGAAGTGGAGTATTTCTAGTTAAAAATATTTTATTCATTTGTTTTCTAATTTTATCAAATATTAACACATTATTTTTAGCACGATCAATCACAAAAATTATTTGTATGGATTATAAATATTATGATATTATTTTATTATGAAAATAAAATAATAGTAGTTACAAATATTGAGTTTGAGTAAAAGAAAAACCTGAAGCAGAAGAAATATAAATTATAAATTTATATTGACGATGTTTACACACACTATTATATCTATTATTCTGTGTACAAAAGCACAAACTACTTTACTACAATACAGACTACACACTACAGCTACACTCATCAATCATCATCAGTCATTAATTCACTACAGAATTGTTCTCTACTCTAGTACTACACGTACCCATGTTCATGTACCCAAGCAAATGGCAAGGCAATGGAAATGTCATGTAGTAATATATAAAAATAAATAAGAAGGAAGTTACGTCATTGTATAAAGGTACACTCATTGTTATATGAAATATATTATATATTATTCTATGGCTACGTCATTCAATTGTCAATTTATTACTGTGAAAATGGAAAAGAAGAAATATGTAGTATGTAGTATATGTAGTACCAAATCATAGAATAAAAAAGTAATTGAATCAAGTGTATTTTGTAATAGTGAGTAGATGAATTTCGCGTCTTCTAGTCCAATTTCACTAATGACTTTTTAATTACATGTAATTATTTGGCTTGTATTTTAAATTTTCCTCTGTAATAAATCGAAAATTCATTAATAAATTCACTTTAAAATGTAATAATATAAATTTAAATGTGCATAATTTTGAAAATGTAATCTGTATCAAAAAATAAATGTCTTTATTTTTACAAATAGATGGCATTATATTGATTAAATTCAAATTGAGTAGGAAAAAAAAGTGAAGAAAAAAAGTAGTAGCTGCAATGTCAAATAGAAAGAAGGTCTGTAAATATGTACATATACTACATATGTATATATGCAGTAGAAAATACCAAAATGTATAAATATATAAATTGTATTATGATATGATTGATCCTTGCTACTAATGATGGTAATTTGTTTAATTTCAATGGCGCGGCTCTATTAAAATTTTAATTTTTCACCATTCTTTGAATATTAAATTTTTTAATAAAATTGTATGTTCATAACGAAATTAGTGTAAATTATGTGATTCAATAAAAATTTCATGTTATCTGTGTGTAAAATAATTAAATTTATAAATTGAAAGTGTAACAAAACAGTTTTATTTTGAGCTATCTAATATCCACTCTAATTGCTTTTTTTGCCATTGAAAAAAAATTTAGATGTACAAGTGAAAATAGTGAATTTCTATAAAAATAATTATTTTGATTCAATTAAAAATACAATAAATTTTTAAATAATATTATTCTTACCGTATAAATGAAAATCAATAAGTTCAAAATCATAAATAAAAATGAAATGTTTATTTGAAATTTGAGAAATACAAAATTTAAATTGTAATTTTTTACTAAAAGAAAAATTTCAATTTAATTCAATGTTTTCAACCTCATTCGAAAGAAATAATTGAATTTAAATTAAAATGAAAAAAATAAAAAATCCAATGGGAATTATTATTTACAAAAGATTATACATAATACCTACTTAACTTTTAAAAATTGCCATTACTTCTATAAATTAAAATATTAAATAAAAATTGAAAAGGATGTGTTTATTGCAAAACGATATAAAACAATTTTGTATTTGAATAAATAAATTTACATAAATTCATTTCCGTATTTTAAAATTATTATTTATAATAATTTATTTTAAAAATGTTTCATTTTATGTACTACAATACAATCAGTCATATGTTCTTTAAAATTTAAGAATATTATTGTTTACATTCATATATAATAGGTAGGTATATGGTGCTTTAAATTAAAATGCATAAGAAAGAATATCTTCAATAATTAATTTTATTTTGTTTAATTATATATTCTATAATGTGTGTGGTGAAATGTGAACAATAAAAGTGATTTGAAAAATGTAAATAAAAGTTCATGCCCTTTATTGGTAAGTTATCTGATTTTAAATATTTAACTAAATCAGTAACATTAGATATAATGATTTATATAACTACGTTGAGTACATCATCATAAAACATACAATCAATTCTTAGTGCATATTATTAAATATTCTTTATATTATTGTATATTTTTTTCCAATTTCAGCTCGTTTTATTAAAGATTTTACTTGTAAAATTCTGAACATATATTTTAATCAACACTAAAGATCAAAATAGAGTTATCTATCAATTGCAATACTATAATTTTTTATTAATTTGATAAATAATTATGATTAGAGATTAATATAACACAATTTTACGTTTAAATAAAATTCTGTTTTCAAAAAATAAAAATCAAATTGTTTCATTTAAATATGTAACTAAACATATTTAAGTAGAATGTAGAATGTAGAGTAGTATAATAAAACACTTGAAATTTATGTTTAAAAAAATAACAAGATGCTTAAGTATAATTTCTTTTTTGTTTGGTTTTTTTTTTTTTTTAGAAATAACTCATTCAGAAAATCAAAAACAAGAAATTATTAATGATAACAATGACGATGATGATGATGATGATATAAAAGATTTAATACCATTACATGATGGAAGTTCTATTTATATATCAAAAATTGATTTAATTCGTATTTTTAATCCGAAACCAACATTATATATAATGAAATTAGCTGATCTTATATTTGGATTAGAACACCTCAGAGATATAGGAAATTCAACGAATAAGAAAAATTGGATTCAGCAATTAGATCAAAATCGTTTACATTCCTTTATTAGTAAATTTTCATAATATCTATAATTATTATTTTCATATTGTAAACTGTTGCATATACATTAGTGAAGTTTTTAAAAATATTTTAATATTTTAGTCGTTATTTACTCAATTGGAAAAAAAAATACAATAGCCTCTAAAAAATATTTACATTTTTAATTTAACCACTAATAATATTTCATTTCAAAAATGATAATAACTGCAATAAATATAACGGTTAATATTAATAGTTGCACGTACATATGTATGAATACGGATATTTTTAAAGTTGTTCATATAAAATCTTTGGTTATCAAAAAAAAAAATCAAATTTTAGGCGAGAAACAGATAATTGCAGCACGCTCGTCCTTTCAAATACACCGACACTGCCACTAGTAAAATTTAAAGTTTTTTAAAACTAATGCACATATAAACATCAGCACTTTACTGTGAACGGTACTAGTGGCGTTCCTTTTGGTTTTACCAAATTCAAATTATATCTCGTGCTCGTGTTTTAAAATTACTGACCTGATCGACAAGTATTGGACTGCTGGTGTTTCTGTTTCCTGCTTTATATTGTACTGTATTTACTTGTACATACGTATATGTGTATTAAACTATCAACATTTTTTTTTTTTTATATATAAAACTTGACTAATGGATGTGCAAGTGCAAGTCAATTAAAATGTTTTTAAATGTGTACCTACGTAATCTCTAAATGATCGTGTTTTTTTTTTTTTACATTTTTCAGCTCATGTTGTTCAAATATATACAAGGAGAGGTCTTAATATAAATGCAGATGCTGTGAAAAAGATTTTAAAGATGAAAATAACTCGAATCATGCAACAAGGATACTAGTCTTTTTATTATTATAATATTTATGTTTCAATTTTTTTTTTTTTACTTTTGATGTAGTTTTATTTTCAGCATAATTATAATTGTCATTGAAAAATATAATTGTTTAATAAAAATGGAATGTGTTACTTTCAATCTGATATTATTATTATTATTATTATTGAAAGTTTAATAAGCATAAATTGGTAATTAATAATTAAGTTTAACAATTTAATTTAATTTATTATTTTGTAATAATGAGTTAACGAAAATGTTATTAATCGTAATACCTATTAGTAAATACAAAAATAAATGCATAATATGAAAAAAAAAATATCCTATATTTCATTAAATTAAAGTTTTTTAATTAAAAAAAAAATTATTTTTTTTTTTCAATTTTTATAATAAATAAATTTTTGCAGTTTAAAAATTTTTAATTCAGTAGATAATAATTTAATTTTTGATTTTTTAATTAATATGTAAATGTAAATATTTATTTTCTTTTTCTTTAAAAATTAAATTATTTTCAGTTAAACATGAATACATTATAACAACATCACCGATACAAAGCAGTAGTGGAAATTATATACAATATGCGACAACACAACGTGGCAGAATTATGTTAATTTATGCCGGTTACAAATATGTTGAGAATCGTCAAAGTCAAAAGAATATATTCTGGAGATGTTCTAGATATGTTAAACATGGATGCCGTGCAACTGTTGTTACATCAAAAAATAATAATGAAGTAACTGTACGTGTTTCTGGATCACCGCATACACATGAACCAGAAGTTCGATCTGGTAGTGTAGAGGATACAAAATCTATAAAAGAATATATTTTAAAATTTTGAATTTAGTAATAATATTCAGTTTTATTATTTTTTAGATTTAATTTTATGTCCCTTTTCTTTTTTTTTTAATTCACGCTATTAAATTTCTTTTTAATTATTTTTTTTTTTCTTATATGTATACATATACATACAAATATAATATACACACAATATATATATAAATATTTATGTATATAAATTTATTGTATGTGCATATTAGAAAATAATTTATTTAAAAATAAAATAAAATAAAAATAAAATAAAAATAAATTGTAAATTTATAATTTTTTCTATGATGATTTTAATTTAAATTTAAATAAATTTTGCAAAATATGTACTTGAATCGATTAATTAATTACATATTTTAATAGATTATTTATAAAATTTGAATATATAATAATCAATTCTTTTTCATGATTTAGCATTTTGAATTAGAAAATATAAATACAATTCTTTGAATTGAAATAAAATTTTTCTAATGCAAAAGGAGGAACATTTATGTATGTATGTACATATATTAATCAACAACAAACAGAAAAATAAATTAAAAGTATGTTTTTACATTCATATTTTTCAATTAATAAACATTTTTAATTAATAATCTTTAGATATATTTTTTTATGTGTTTCAGATGTGTTTCTGTTAATACAAAATTGAAAGCAATCTCTTATAGTGCAATGCTTGAGAAATTTGACAACATATTGGGTAATATCATATACAAATTTATAGTGCAAAAAATTCTAGAAATATAAATAAGGTGGTTTTGTAAAAAAATTTCTAATCTTATGCAGATATTAATGAGCGCAATATAGTAGCGGTGGTGGTGGTGGTGATGGTGGTGTTGGTGGTTGTTGTTGGCACATACGTACACATAAGTACGCAACTATTTATCTACATTCGAAAAAATATATTGGCTTTAATTTTTTTTTTATTATATATTCGATGTTTTATTAACTGATATAGGTAAATGTTTGGCTTACAAAAAATTAAATTTAAATTTTATTATTACTCATAAATAAAATAATCCTAAAAATTTGTAGTTTTTAATTAATTTAAGTTAATTTTTTTTTTCTTTCTTCAAATTCATAAAATTCCAATCAATCGATTTGATTTGTTAATAATGATAATGTTTTTTCATCAATGAGCTGATTCTTTCAGATAAATAAAATTTTTTAAATAACATAAAATTTTTTTCTTATTATTTTTTTTTTGTTCTTCCTTTTTTTTTTATTTTTAATTTTTTATCTAGGATACAATATTGAGGCAAAATTTAGGTTATCACGTAAAAATCGTTTATTATTAGATATTAATGGTCAAACATTTGTACGTCATGGAAAAGCATGGAGATGTACACAATATCATAAATGGAATTGCAGAGCTAGAGCACATACAAAAAACTTTGGTGATATTGTTTTAACGAAAATGTTAAATCCAAATCATACGCATAATCCATTGGTTGATACAACATTTAATTTATGGAATGAAGAGCATTTCCATCGTTTGTAATTATCTAAACTCATATTAATAATTGTTTTTTTTTTTTTTTTTATCAAATTAAAATCTACATTATACATATATTTTTTATATGTTAAATCATTAATAATCATTTAATTAATTACAATTTATTTATTTATTTTGATTTTTAAATAATTAATTTTATTTAGTTTTTGTTTTTTAATATTTTATTTTTATCTTTATTTTATTTTATTTTTTAAGTAAAGTGAAGAAGACGAAGGAAAATAACTTTTGAAAAAACAAACAAATACAAAAAAAAAAAAAAAGAAATTTACATTGATACAAAAATATCTATTATTTTTTCAATTGGATTAATTACATATACAAATGCAATATGCAAAATATATTCGAAATTTTTGTAAGTACATATTACAAATATTACATTACATTACATATTCCATTATGCACAAATATTTTTTAGGGTAGAAATTATAATAGATTTTTTTTTTTTTTGTTTTTTTGAGTTTTTTATAAAACAAATAATCAAAATTTAATGAATTGAATCAGAAAACTATAATAGCACTTAAGTAGGCCATAACTAAATTCGGTTTAAAGTATATTAATCAAGTCAAGCTCAATACAACCAAAATTCACTCAAACCAAAAAGTAGGTATACTCAAATTCAGTTTAAGTAACATTCGTGAATATTAGTATAGATAAGTATTTTTATTCATTTCATTGAATTTAGAGTGGCTTGTTGTTATAGCACCACATAGTTTAAACTTAAAATCAACTAAAATTCGTTTGTTGATTCGATAAATTTTACATGAATTCAACTTTATTTCATTTTACTCGTTTTCATACAATACAATTTAAAAAGACAATTGATCTAATTTGAGTTGATCTAATAATCAATCCAAATTTAGTTACGAGTTTACATAAATATTATGTATATAAATAACAGAAATAATTAAATTGCAATTCACATTCATAAAAAGAAAATAAATATAAATTAAATTTTGAACATAAATAATATGTACAATTTAAAATACAATTTCATTGCACCTAATTTTTTGTATCAAAATAACATTTTATTATGTTTAAACACAAATTCACTGATTGTTTATCTTCTGTGATTTTTACACAAGCAAAAAATTATTTAATTTTCTTTTCATTTTTTAATTTAAATTTATTTTCTTACAAATTGTTTATGATTTTTCTCATAATATGTTCATGTGCACGCTTTTATTGGAAGTTTTGTTTTCTTATATTTTTTTTTTTTTTGAAAATGATCCATTTTCTTTGAAAGTGGTATAAGTTCATTTTATAATATATGAAGATATTTAAAATTTTGTATTTGAATGGTAATATAATTAGATAAATTTAAATTAACAAAATGATAATCATTTCAAAAGATTTTTCTTGGAAACTATATATGTATTTATAAATGAAAAAACTTATAGGAGATTTCATTCATTGCAGATTGTATGGACTTACACTAATTTCAAAGAAAACTGGTTAAATATTTCAATCAAAGTACAAATAAAATTTCATTTTTCTTCTTCTCCTTTTTTTTTCAGGATCACTTAAAATGGCGAGGATATACATACATGTACCAGTGTTAAATTATTTTCTTTAAAAATTGTTTTATTTGAAAATATAAATTTGAAAAAAAAAAAAAATTTTTTTTTTAAGTACATACATACATATATGTAAATTATTAACGAATTTGTTATAAAAATATTGAAAACATTATAACGTCATTATAAAATAAAAAATTATAAGAAAATAATAAAGAATAACAAAATAAAAAATACATATATTTAAAAATATTTTCGAAATGAGAATATTATAAATTTTGAAAGATATAATCAATCATAAAAATTTATATGTTTAGTAAGTTAATAATTGAACATTTTTAAAATTATAATGAATATTTTTTTTTACATATTTTTCGTCAACAACATCATTAGAAAAATTATGTTTTATTTTATCGATAAAATAATGATGATACCCCATACGAATGTGATTTTTCTTTCTGAATAAAAGATAGAAAATGTATTTTAAATAATTTACAAATCATAAAAGTAAGTATGTGCATATTTTAAAATTTTTTGTAGTAATTCATTTATTTTTCTAATTAATTTCTTTTTTTTGTAAATTTTTTTTTTAGCAATATTTTCATCAAACATAAAAATATATTTTTGTTCTTCCAATAAATCATTTAAGAAATCTAAATCTTCGATGGCCAAATTGTCCCTATGCATCCAGTTAAATACTATATGTAACCTAATAAAGAAAAATTTGTATAATTAATTTATATATTGATATGGTATACCATTCAGAGAACAATTTTTCAATTCTATTGTGATGCTGCTGTGCTTAATATTTAAAACAAAAATATTTTGTCCAAATTTATTTATTTGTCTACTTGAAAAAAAAAAAGGAAATACATAATATGAATTATTTTTTATTAAATAAAATGAACAAAAATTATTTTAGAAATAATTTGTAAAAAAATAAATGTAAAATTATGAATTCAATAAAAAATCGTAATACATTAGTTAGAACATAAATTTGAAAAACAATGATTAATGTAAGCTATAAAATAAACAAATAATTTTGTTTTTTAATTTAGCGTATTTTAGTTATTTTTACTTTTTATGATATTCTAAGAAATAAATTCGTATTTTAAAATTAAAAAAAAAAAAAAAAAAATTATATTTCCTCCTCCCCCCATACACAATTCTATCAATACTTAATATATTACTAATAGTTTCTTTTTTTGTTTTGTTTTATTCTTTTTTGATTTTGTTATTTTAGGTGACTATAAGGATGCTGTATTTTGTCCGTCACGTCAAAATCATCCATTACTTGTACTTAATGGTGAAACATATTATAGAGTTAAAACAAAAAATGATAAATTCAAAACAACATTTTGGCGATGTTCAAAAGCATTAACAAAAATCCGTTGTAAATCACGTGCAATGACACGAATATTTGGTAATCAGACGAAAGCAAAAATTACATGGCCATTTCATAATCATGGCCGTAATCCAATTAATCCAGTTATAAATCCATTAAATCCAATTGTAAATCCATTAAATCCATTACATCCACCGACAACAAATCCCATTCTAAATCCACCGCCAACAAGCCATCCATCGAATCATCCACCAGGTCATCCAACAATACCAATTAACCCAATGAATCCACCACCGTCAGTTAATCCAATGAACCATCCAATTAATCCACTTAATCATCCCGGAAATCCAATGAATCATCCAAATCCCGTTAATCCAAATACATCAACAAATCCGATTAATCCATATTGACTCTATGTCCCCCCACCACCATTGATGCCACCACCACCACCACCATTACCATTACCATTGCCGTTGCCGGTACCGATGCATATGCCGCAATCATCATCAGCAGTAGCATCGTCTTCGTCGTCGTCGTCGTCATCGCATGAATCGTCTTCAGCTGCATCAAATTGTGATAAATTACTATTGGAAAAATTGGAATGGTCGTTACAAACGTTGAATACATTTTTAAGATGAATAAACGTTTATGCATTGTAAAAAAAAAAAAGAAACAATAGCTCCTTGACATCAATATAAATGTGGGAAAAAGGGGAACATATTAAAGAATATAAATAATTTGTATAAGTTTTAACAGATCTACATAAATATACGACACACAAGTATATAACTAGTGTACTACCTATATACCATACGTGTATAATTTCCTATAATAAATTTAATTTTCTAGGTATACCTATATATATATATATATAAACATTATTACCTAATTGATTAAATGTATAATTGATAATAAAATTCAACGTACATACATATAATTATATTTACTAAAAACAGAAAAAATAAGAAAAGCAAAATATGTGTAATAAATTGGACATATACTAAAATATTAATTTTAAATTAGAAAAATTTATTTATATTTTATTTTTATTTTAAATCTCTATCTGTTATAGAGTTGCAATGCATTATAATATTACTTAACAATATACTTAGTATGTATTTATAAATTATGTAATAATGGTTTAATATGTGCAAAATTATTAATTAGAAAATTTGTAAAAGCTTACTTAAAAAAAATAATAAATTATACTGTAGAATAATTTTAATAAACTACCTAATCTATTTAGTACTCTACTATATTAAATAACATTATATTAAATTATGTAAATGAAATTAAATACTACATTATTATTATTATAATACTTAAATAAAAATAATTTTGTTAGATATTTGTAAGTAAAAAAAAAAAATGGAAGAAATAACTGTTAACCATCAGTGATCCTGATGATATTAAAATGATTAATATCATCTAAAACAAAATACAGTTTAGAAACCTGGTAAAAATTACATTATATTCAAGCTGGAAAAAAATATGTATTTATATTTATTTATAGCTAATTATATAAATGATTTGATTAATTTTTAGAATATGTACTAACATTTTTCCTTTATTTACAGGATTTTTTTAAATTTAAATTTGAAAGTGAATTATTGACAATATTAAAAACGAAAAAAAGGTGTGAAATGTAATTGTTTTTTATGGTGTAAATATATTCACACCATATCTAAAATATACACCAAATGAAACGGAAAAATTATGTGGTGCTCTTCGTTATAAGAATAACTGTAACATAACTTTAAAAAACATTCAAAAGTGATTATTTTACATGGATGGATATACATATGTAATAAAACACATCACATAACAACCACCCTGCAATATACTTTACCTGATAATATCAAAAAACAAATTTGTATAAATACATATAATTTTATTGGCGTGTGGAATAATTTTAGAAAAGGTATCTATCATTTTTTTTTAGAAATTCAATGTGATTCATTAGTGTTTTAAAATTAAGAAATTACTATATTGAAATAGGATACTGGTTCTACGTAGTGCGTATCATGTATGTTTATATTTGTTATTTATGACTCATAATTATTTTTAAAAAAAAAGCCAAATAAAACGAAAAAAATGCGCCAAAAATCTAGAATTTTATCATTTTAATAGTTTTCGACTTCATGAACTATTACAAAAAAATTAATATTCTAGTACAATTTAATAATCATAAAATTTCTTCACCCACCAACATCACCAAACTAGCAAAGCAAAAGCAACCACCATCCACCATTACATTACTTGTTTTTCTCATAGTTGCAGTACAATGCTTTTTCAACATTTTCAACATTTTGATTTTATTTCAATTAGTAAATGTCAAACACAAATTCTATGGAGTTAAAAATAATTTTATATTTTTGATATTTAAAATTTTAATTTTAATATAAAAATTGAAATAATGAAATTCTTATAAATACAGTGATAGTGATAGTAATTTGAAATGTGATATTTTAATTGCATGCGATAAAACATTTTACCTTCAATCTACAATGTGAAAAAATTGTGTGATTTAATTGGCGTTTTGGTAAATCGAGTGTTAAATATTTTTCAAATTCATTTCAAATATGTAGAAATTATACAAAAATTATTGTATTGATAAATAATATGAATTGATATTACTTATAATGAATTCATGATAATTAACTACATCAATATAAATTATGTAGGTAAGTGAATGAGGACATATTAATTTTCTATCTAAATTTATAAAAAAAATGGAAAAATGATATACCATTCAAAATGACGCTATCGATGCTATTTTTTCGCAGAAATGCTCAATGTTATAATAATATTTTTATAACCTCATGAGATATATTTAAATTCAAAATAATTAATTATAATCTTATTTATTTGTTTTATGAGAAAAATGTAAATTATAACTTGAAAAACATGTATGTACATAAATGTATTTTTTTCGGATTTATTTTTTAGTCACTCCATATTTACATACACACTTGATATGAAATCCCTTTGAACATATTGCATTGCATAGTAATGTAGAGGTTATTATTTTATATGTATTAGGATTAGGAATCTTTAAATTTTGTTGATCGTTATATTATAATCCACATTTTTTGTGTAGCGTAGCTAGTTTCGTTGTCGAAATCGAAAGGATGTAACAATTTTATTTTGTAGATCATTGCAAAACGTTTACTGATGTCATACATATTACGTATGTCGCATGTCGTGAATGCCGTGCCGTGACCATCATGTCTACATATAAAACAAAAATAATCATAATCACCGCAGTACCATGTTCTTCAGAATTTGAATTTTTTTAATAAAAACGAATAACTAAAACAACTAATATTATATTATTATATATTTGTTTGTCTCACTTTTAATGAGACTGTATATATCTGGTAGATATATCTTCATTCATCCAGAAGAAGTCATATTCAGGAATTCGACGAAATATGATATTTTGGAATCTTTTTAATTTGATATATCATCAGAAAATATTGAGAAGGAATGATACATGTTAAAAAATAATAAATACATTGTAGTACATACATATGTATAATATGTAAAGCGTGTGTACTGCTTTGTTTTCATTGAATCAAAATATAATATTAAATTAAATTTTATTATTACTATTATTATAATACAAATATGTGTAATTTGTTATAAATTTAAATAAAATAACTTTATCATGATTAATGAGTTTTAATTGTAGATATCCCCAAATTAAATTGATTTTTATATTATGTTATACATATTTTCATTAAAAATTGAAAATCTGAATGTACCTACATATATTGCAATATTTATAAATAATTTTTTTAGGATTTTATGAAGATAAAAATGCAGATTATGATGTAGTACAAAAAATTAATGTACACTTTGCAACAAGTATTCGAGGCAATCCGTTATTATCAATTGATGGAAAATTATTCACATTAAATCGTAAAATAAAAGGAACAAGTTATTGGGAATGTTTAAAACGACGAAATAAATCAATTAAATGTAATTCACGTGTAGTTACAATTGGTGAGATGATAAAATCAATTCGAGGCATTCATAATCATATTTAATTTAAGAAACATTTTTTTTTTTTTTACGTTTTTATATTATAATTTAAAAAAATTTGACAACTAAGTGTTAAGTAAAATACATACTACATTACATGTAAATTAATAATGACGAAAATTAAAAAATAATAATAATAATAATAATAATATTAAATTGTTATGTAAAATAATCGTTTTTATTAATTTTATTTTCAATTTTCATTTGTGTTTAAATAATAAAATTACAGGTTGACAATAAAAAATATAAAAAAAAATAAAATCATATAATAGTTATGTGTATTATAAATAATCAAAATATTGTTTAAGACAAAAATTGTTTTATTTTTATTGTTTTTTTTTTTCTATTCTATTTAAAATTTTAATTTTAGGATTAGGCGTCTGGCTAGAAACAAAATATAATTTTCTACCAAATCGACGTGGTGGTTTAAATCTAATATATAATGGTTATTTATATACAGTCGAACGTAAATATCATAGTACAATTAATTGGGTATGCAATAAAAATAGTAATATGAATTTAAAATGTCCAGCTAGATGTATAACGGCTGGTTGTAATTCAATAAAATTAAGTAGAAAACAACATAATCATGAGCCAGCTATAAAAGATTACGATCATAATTTTACATGTTCAACAACAAATCTTTATTATCCATATTTTAATACGATGTTTAAATAAAATAAATTAAAAAAAAAAAAAATGCATAAAAACAAAAAAACAAATAAAATGCATGAATGCTGCATGAATTTTTCATCATTCATTTGAAATTTGAATATGAAAATTTACTGATCGTGTACATTTTATATTGTATTCGTTCACAAGGATATTTTTGTAATTGTAATTTTATTTAATAAATAAATAATGAACTTTTTGATATCAGATATGTATGTAATACTACATACTTATATGGCGATCCAACTAGGGGCATAATCGTAGAAAATTTAAGCAATTTTCTTTCCTATCATTTTATTTAAAATGACTACTTAAATGATATATTATTTTAAGTAAAATGATACGAAACAAATCGATTACGTTTCCAATGATAAGGCTCCTGAATTTACATACATAAAAATCTGGATGAGCTGAACTAACTGCTGGAACATAATGTGTGTCAATCTGTAGCGCTTCAAATTAAAAATTTGTTAGAGACTAGCAGCAGTTACGACTAAAGCTTTGCCAGCAGCTGTACACTCTATTGTTAAACATTAATTTATATGATTTCAAACTTTGCTGTATGCTTCAGCCGTAACTACAGCAACAGCTTAATATTCTGTTCCAGCAGTAAGATTATTTATCGTGTATAGCATGATTGGCAAATAAATTTTCACATTACAAATTGATTTGGCAAACTTTTTGACTATACATGAATATATTGGACCGTCGTCTATAGGTAGCATAATATGTACATATTATTAACCTTTTAACATCAGTTAATGGTACAATATAAAATGTTTAATACATAATTTATTCATAATGTAATAATGTAAGTAAGATGTAAGATGAAAATAATAAAATTATATTAGAAAATTTCAAATGACTTTTAATATTATTAAATGTACACAAATATACATAAAAATTATTTATGTATAAATTTGTGTATGAAAACAAATTGAAAATTATAGAAAAAAAAAAAATAATTTCATCATTTTCATTATAAATTAAATGTATGTATTTTAGTAAATTAAGAAATATTTTTATTTCAATATTTTGTTTAACAAACTGCATACAGTAATATTAACAGTAATATTTAACATTTTTATTATTTTTTTTTCTTTTTTATTTTATGATTTTGAAACAAACAAACAAACAATAAAATATCCTCGTATATCCTATATAAATTTACATACATACATATATCCATCTCACAGATATAATACCGGGAATATGGTATAAAGATGTCCAATATAAAATTGTACAAAATGAACGGCGTGTCGAAAATTTACTATGGAACGGTTATAAATATCGTAAAGAGGCAGCATTTATAACAAGCACAAATTGGAAATGTTGCAATAAAAAATGTAATGCAAGATGCATAATAAATAATCAGAAATTTATTAAATTTGGTATAAATAAACATAATCATTAAAAAGAAAAATAAAATAAAATAATCATGATCTTAATCGTAATTAATTAAAATTAAAATAAAAAATACGTATAAAAATATTAAATAATAAAATGAAAAAAATATATGTATAATTTTCTTAATTTTGAAGTTAAATTAAATATAATTAATGGAAATTTTGTTTTTTTTTTTATGTAAAATGTATTTAAATGAGTTTAATAAAATATACATATATATATTTTTCTCAGCAAAATACAATATGAAGGATGTAGTAGTGTATAATGTTATAAATGTAGATTGTTTATTTTGATGATGATATAAAATATTCTTAAAACAATCAATGTATGATTATGAAAACATTTAAAAAACAAAAATAAATTTATGAAAAATCCAGATACTGTATTTGGGTATTTTTATTTTTTGAAAATTATGTATCTACACTTAATATTGAAAATTTGGTTTTATAGTATTATTTCCTTTTTTTTTTTTTTTTTTTTTTTTGATGATTCAGTACACTGATCTCACAGTAAAATGTAAACATATTTTATTATGTACTTTTTTTTTATAAAAGAAAAAATAAATAAATAAAAATAAATGAATATTTTATATATTAATAATAGAAAAATTTCAGGTAAATTATGTAAGGATGATGTAAAAGCAACAAATAAAACAATATTGGAAGAAAAATTACTTATAGATGGTTATCAATTTGTAATTGGTTCACAATCATTAACAACATTTTATTTGAAATGTGCAAATTTTCGTCGAACTAAATGCAGAGCAAGAGCAATAAAACGAAAAAATTTCAATAAAATAAATGTTACTTGTGCAGCACATAATCATGATAGATTCATAGATTACCATACAATATGAGAAAATAAAATTTTTCATTGTATTTTATAATTTATCTAAGAATACATTTTTGGAAGAAAATAAATTATACTTTTTTTTTTGGATAAATTATGTTTAATTACCAAAGAAAATATAATAATAAAAATATTTAAAATTAAATTGTGTTTTTTTTTTTTTTTTTTGATTAATTTTATGTTACACGAATGATAATTAAAAAATTAAAAATTAAATGGACCGAAAGAACAAATAATAATAAGTCTTGATTCGAGTCATACAAGTAACTTAGATTGTACTGTATTTAAGAAATGAATGATTACGTTTGATTAGTGTATTTTTATTTACAACACATTCATAAAAAATATAAAGTTTCAACAAAAAAATATACAGCTACATTTAATTATGTATTATTATTATTATTATTTTTTTTTTTAAATAAAATTTTAGGTCCAATAAAAATTACACGTTTCATAACAAACGAATCAGGTACATCATTTATTGCAATCACGACTTTAACAGATGATATTACTGATATTAGAATGAAACCAGTAACGGATGAGGAAAATAATTCAGTAGCATCATCATCATCATCAACATCAGCAGCAGTAGCAGCTGTAGCAGCAGTAAAATCAAAAAAAAATGATATAATGCTAGATGATCAGCAATTAGATTTAATACGTGGACAACGTGGACGTAATTTATTAGTATTTGATGGTTTTACATTTGCAAAAAATCATATTGTCGGTAATACAATATACTGGTGTTGTAGAACTCGTAAAACTGGTAAAGCTGCTTGCCGAGCACGTATAACAACAGTTAAAAAACGTAATGGACTTTATCGAATAATTGTAACTAATTCACAACATAATCATCAGCAATCAATAAGAATGTTGAAAAAATTTGAAAATAATGTCATTGAATATACAATTTAAAAATTTCTAATTATAATAATACATAATTATGATGATGGTAGTGATGTAATTATTATTCTGTCAATCAATAGTATATTAATATGAATTTTATTTTTGTTTTGAATAAAAATAATAATAATAATTTACGATATACTCATGACAAAAATGTACACCCCACATATACGTATACATATATGATTAAATGTAATTCTTAATAAACAAAAAAACCAAAAAAAAAAAAGAACTAATAAATAAATAAACAATTGAATTTTTAAAAAATGTGATTACAAGTAAAATAATCATTAATAGTAAAGTAATTTTCAATAAAAATTTAACAGGAATGCTCAATCCAGTATATAAGAAAGTAGGTACACATTATATTATGTATATTATTATTATGAATATTTTGTTTTTTAATTTATGTTTTTTTTTATTTTATTTTAGATAATTTTAATTTGTTATGTATTTGTGGATATGTTTTATTTCGATTGCGAATCATCAATTGATTAATCAATACATTAATACTTGTAATAAATAATGGAAAAAATTTTCAATGAATTCATCATCGTTCAATTAATAACAATCATAACAAAATTATTATAACATTTAAATTATACTGGTTATAAACCAATTCATAATTACTGATTTGTTGAAATTAAATTCTTGTTTGTATGTAATTAAATTAAAATTTTAATTTTAAAAATTTTGTATTTTTATTTTATTTTATTTTTTTTTTACTTTAAAATTGTATTTATTTAAAATCTAATTATAAAAAAAATTTGTTATTTATAATACTATTTATTATTACCAGTTCTATGTAAAAAAAGAAAACAAATTAACACTATAAAGTTTCTTCTTTTCTGTAACATATTCATCAACTATCTTCTTTCTCACTTTCATTAAATTTCATTTTTAAAACTTTTTACTAACTAACAAAAAAAAAAAAAAAACAACATTCTCATGTCTATTATCTATCACAAAATGAAAACAATAAATAAATGAAAAATATTATTTGATCGCTACACTTGACTATTATTATTTACTTACAATGAAAAAATAAATAAAAATTATATAAAAATGAAAAAAATATAAATTATGAAAATAAATTAAAAAAAAAAATCAAATCGTAAAATCAATTTACTAATAATTCATTAAAATTTTCAGGTTTTCAATTTAAAATAAAATTATTGAAAATGGAACAAATTGAAATAATTGAACATAATGAACTGAATGAAGAAAATGAACAGAATGAACAAATTGAACGTAAATATGAGCTACGATCATCGGTCAATACAACAACGACAACAACAACAACAACAACAAAAAGAAAATATAAATCAAAACAACCAGTTGAAACTGCAATTATAAATCAATCGAATTTCATTAAAAATGAACGTGGTCTTATTGAAGTTGCTCTTGATGGCTATCGTTATTCGAGACGTTCACAAAATGGAGATAAAATATATTGGTATTGTAAAAAACGAAAGAATGGAAAAATATGTGGAGCACGTATTGCAACTTTAAAACAAACTGATTGTGATCATTTGCATACAATATATTTTACAAGACCAATACATGCTCATTCGCCAGAGTATTATTTTTAATTTATAAAAAAAAAATAATAATAATTTAAATGACAATAAGATGAACAAAAATTATAATAAATAAAATAAAAAATGATGCTGTATATTTTTTTAATTACAATTGTGTATATAAAAAAAAAATGAAAATTACGACATTTTAGTTTTGTAAGCGACTATACATATACACAACTGTATTCATTAAATACTTATGAAATTCAAACAAGAAAATATTTATAGCATACGTAGTATGTATTTTTTTTTTTTTTTAAAGTAAAAAAATATGAAAGAATTTTATGTAAAAAAAAAAATATATTACATGTAATATACATATGTATATCATTGTTGATATTGTTGATTAATTCATATTTAGGGATACAGGATTATAGAATAGAAGATCATTTTTGTTTTATGTATTTTTTTGTTTTTTGTTTTTTTGCATTTTTGTTCTCATTTAAATGAAAAAAAAAAAAAAAATAAACATCCTTTACTACTATATTATACATTCATATTAATACAATTTTGTTTACATAATTATACTATTCCTTTAAAATTGACTGAATTGAAATGAATATAAGATAATTTTCGAATTATAATTTTAAATTTTGAGTTGATAACGTCTTTAATTATACTACTATTACTGTATTATTACATTTTATACATAAGTACATACGTAAATCGTAAATATTATTTTTTGAAAGGATCAAAGTTATTATTATTTAAGTTTGTGTTTTATTTTTTTTTTTTTAATATATTGTACTTTAAAATAATAATTGAATTATCTAATTTTTTATATAAATTTGTTAAGAAATATCATAGAAATATAAATACTAATTAACGTATTAGAAGGATTCATAGCATATTTCATATAGTCTTTGTAATCTTCGTAGTTCATTTCTATACATTTTGTGAACTATGAAAATTTTTGAAAAACTACGATAGTTTAAATGCTTCGCAGTTTCTAACTTTTGTATTTTGTAGTTTCGTAGTTGATGTTTGACAGTTCGTATAGAAATTAAAATATTAATGGATATACATATATAATATATATATATATATTAGAACTTCTACATGCAGTAGACTTGACGTTGACAGCTACTTTTACATGTTAAGCATGCTGTGAAGTCGAATCCAAGTTGAAGTCATTGCATTGAATGTAAAAGTGGCATTATAAAATGAATATGACAACTGAAATAGAAACAATTACGAAAATGTAAATTACGAAAATATATGATATTGTCGTTCATGTCAACAGAACTCCGAAACTACGAAAAATTCACATGAATCCCTCTATTAATTGAAAAAATATTTTTTATTAGAAAAAAAAAAAAGAAAACATAACACACAACACATCGTATTAATAGCAACATTGCCACATTAATAATTTTTCATTTAAAATTTAAAAAATAATATCTTTATTATAAATTCTTATATTGAACAAAAAGAAAAATAATTTTTAATGTTGAGAATATATGAGAGAGACGGAGAGAGAGAGAAAGAGAGAGAGAGAGAGATTAAATATGTTACTTATGAATTAAATTTTTTTATTTGATTTTATTTTAATATTTTAATGAAATTATTGTTAATGAATTTAGATATTATTAATTAATAATGAATTATGGAATAAAATGTGAAGATTTTTTTGTAAAATAAAACGATGATAATGAAAATGAAAATTTATAATGAAAATGAAAATTTAATTCACATTCTATAAGAATGATTTAAAAATAAATAATACATACATACATGAGTGTATGTATTTTTGGGTAAGATAGCATATACATATGTATCTTAATTTGAAAATGTGAAAAATGAAATTATTTTATTTTGATGTAAAAATTTTCTAAAATGAAAAAAAAATGTGAAGGAGAAAGAATAATTTTGTTTTGTTAATTTTTATTTTATTTTTTTGAACTAGTTATTATAAAATAATAACGGAAAACTAAATAAGTTTTCAAAATAATTATTGTGTATGAAATTTTTTTAAATAAATAAAATTTGTATTGATGATCTATATAATATTTCTTATTAAAAATGTTTTTAGCCGATTTCTCTACTACTAGAAAAAATATTTTCTTTGTATCGGCTAGAAAAATAATTTACTTAGTTAATAATGTTATTTTCTCAAAAAAAAAAAAAAAAAAAAAAAGAAAGAAAATTTAATTTTATTGTATTTTATATTTTTATTTAGAAATTTAGTTATTATTTAATGAAGACACATACATATTTTTCTTCTTGTAATTATAATATTAATACTAATCAAATTAATTTTTTTTTTTTTTTAAATAAATCTTGTAGTTTTGGAAATTGCTTCATATGCTCCAACATCAAGAGGAAGAATACAACTTATTTATGGTGGACAACCGTTCATATTTGAAAAAGTTGTTAAATTACCAGGTGGTGAAGAGAAAAAATATTGGAGATGTAATCAATGGTGGAATCAAAGATGCCGTTCAAGAGTATATACAATGAATGATATTGTAATACCATTAAATCGTTTTCATACGCATGAGGAAATTATAAAACGAAAAAAACGTGTTAAAAAGAATCAAACAACAACAACAACAACAACAAATGTATCAACATCATCAACAACAACAAAATTAAAAACAAAACAACAAAATCTAGTAACACAAATACATGTAATTTCAGCTTCAGCAGTACCGAAATAGAAAAATTAAAAAAATAAAATAAAATTTGAATAGAAATACTATTTCATATTCAAAAACCTTACATAATGTATGTATATGTAGTATAATAATAATTATAAAATACTGTGTTTAAATTATTAGTTGCTTTCAATTTTTAAATTTTAAGTATATTTGCGAGTACAATAATGTAACTAGAATATAAGTAAATTGTTATATCGAACGACAAATTAATTATACGTAACTACTTGCATTTACTTGAAAAAATTTTCATGAGTAGTTCTGATTCCGAATAGATGGTTTAGCAGGACAGACAGACAGACAGACATTTACCTTATCTGCTCGCAAATACTTGATATTAATAAATCGTAAGCAGCTATTACTCTTTATCGATTCATTCGATATTGTGTTTAATTTGAAATACATATGTATGTTAAAAGTTGTTTTTATTCAGTGTCCAGGAATAAAATTAAAAAAATTTCATTTTCTTATTTTGTTTTAAATGTTACACACGCATACATTCATTTATAATAAATGTTGTGTATCATCATTATTTTAAAATTTTTGTTTTGTTTCTATTTCGGCAAAACATAACACATAACAGTGTACAGAGAGAGTGAGAGAGAAAGAGAGAGGGATATTGACTATAGATTCATTTTCTTTTACACAGATCGGATGTTAAAAATTTCAAATAACGTACACACACAATAAATGTATTTTTAATTATATAGATTTTTTTAAATAATTTTTTGTAAGTAACATTGTATGCTTTTGGTATATATATATATATATTTTTCAATTACTAATTACCATTTTTTTTTTAATAAAGTATCTAAAAAGAAAACTAAAAAAACATCAATTTATGGTGGTGCACTGGGACAAAATAGAAAAAAATATATGTATATGTATTAAAAAGCTAAATTTTTCAATGTTACTCTAAATATAAATATATAAATTAATACCCACAGAAATTATTTTATAAAATAATAATGTTAAAATTAATATACGATTATATAATTATTTAATTCTGAAATATAATAAAATTTTATATAAAACTATCTATTCCGTAACTATGTATGAGGGTAATTCAAAAAATTCCCAGAAAAATGAAATAATACACTAGTGTTGTTGATCTTTTTAGATTTATTTTTCTACGCATAAACCACCAAGTTTCATCACCAGTCACTATATGGTGCGGTAAAAGTCTTCAGGATTTGAATCGTATGTGGTCAAAAACTCAGTAAAAGTTCGGCACGTCTTTTAATGTGTTCTTCGCGCAACACTTTAGGCAATATTTTATTAATACCGAATTTTTCAAGTATGTATCTGTATCAAGTATTTTAAATAAAAACAAATTAATTACTTTTACAAACCCTCAAAATATAACCAAACTTTTTGACTGTTTGCCTGCTAGTTACTTACTACTGACGCAGTTATTCCGGGAATTTTTTGAATTACCCTCGTATATGTGCAAATAGGTACAGAAATTATAAATTATTTTTTTTTTTTTTTTAAATAATCATAATAAAAATGAAATGTAAACAGTTGCATGTTAACTGTATATAATAATTACTAGAATACATAACGATCGATTTTTGTGGTTTTGTTTTTATTTTTTATTATTTTTTCTTTCTTGTATTTTTTTTTGCTTTTTTTAATTTTTTTCAAAATTTTTAAATAAATTTTACTTCAAACAAAATTTTTATAGTGAAACATATAAAATGAGAAAAAAAAAAAATAAAAATAAAAATTATATTTTAATAATAATTTAAAAAACAAAAAATTCTGAAAAAAAAATAAAATATTTAATATAACATAAAAGAATAAAACAAAAAAAAAACCAATTAAAAATTAAAATTCAATAATTATTGTAATAATTAATAAAAATACATATAACGTAATAGAATTAATTTTAATAGTAGTTTATGTTTTGTGAATACATATACCTTATATATGGATATTACCATATTATGATACACAATATCTGATTGTTTATTTTTTGATTTTATGTTTGTTTTTTTTTTTTTTTCATTTCATTTTAATTCTCGTATCAATTCTCAAAATAAATTTTTCAAAAAAAAAAAATTTCATCAAAAGGTAAATGAATAAAATAACAAAAAAAAAATCTGAAATACAAATTTTATTTATTATCTCTTTAAATATTTCTCTCTTTCTCTCATGAGAGGGAGAGATTATTTTAACTGTATGTATTTTTTAATTTTTTTTTTTTTTTCTTTTGTTTTATAAACAAATACTACAACAATATTTTATTTTTCAGATATAATCACGATCAATTCAGATGATGATGATGATGATGATGATGATGATGACAATAACAAAAGCAATGATAAAAATCGTAATCGTAATCGTAATCGTAATAATTGTAATAATACAGATAATTTATTAGATTTTGATGAAAAAAATATATATTTTGATAGAACATCAAGAAAAGGTACTATTTTAATTGCATTTCATCATGCATATCATAAAACATACAGTTTCGGCAAAAGAGATTATTACAGATGTAGACATGCAAAAAATTTTAAATGTAGAGCAAGAATAACATTATTACCAGAAGGTGTTAATATGAATCGAGCAAATCATAATCATCCACCATTTACAGGAAATCTACGATCAAGAAAAGTACGACATGAAGTTGAAATATGGAGAGAATATTTAGTATCAACATTACGTAATAATTTTGATTTTTAAAATATACGTACATATGCATTTAATTGAATATACAGTCCGATTCTCAATAATTTGAAACTCATTAATTTAAATCTCTCGATTATTTGAAGTTTTTTTTTCCGATTCCTTGAAAAATACTCGATGAATTGAAAAAAAAAAAAAAAATTAATGTGATTTGGTGTTCCATCGATAATTTGAATTTGTTAGGAATAATATCTAGTTCATCGACATTCTATAATTTGAAGTTGGGCTTCTCTACTCTTTACAATTTGAAGTCGGTGATTATTGTTTTCATGCACAAATCTATCGTAATCTGTCGTTTTGATTTATATGATGAGTGAAGGAGTGCGGAGTGAGTTCGCAAATTTAAGTGTTCTTTAAAACGTGTTATGTTAATCTTTGACATTGGGCAATGATAGATGGAAGTCGCTCACTCAAAAGAAAATTATAGACATTTTTTTTTAATCAAAAAATAAACATTTATTATTTGTGTTTTTTTTTTCTCTCCCTCCCTCTTGGTTATTTGAACTTTTTATCTGGTCCTCTGGATTTCAAATTATCGAGAGTCGACTGCATATACATATACGCGAACATAATTTGTATACATACCAGTATTACATACATACATATATCACACATCCATATAAAATTACGATTATAATAAATTTTAATACATATATTTCAATAAAAATAAAATAAATAAGTAATGAATACACATGTATTTTATGTATACATACAAACATATATTACGTAAGTAAAAGTAAGTGAAATGTGTCATGAAAATAACAGTATGTATTATCACAATATATGCCATTTATAATAAGGAATACATTACACATTGAAGTTTGTGTTAATTTTTTTTTCTTTCTTATCTTGAATACGCAAATATAATTTATAAATTGAATATTCATTAATCTTCTTAGTCATAGTTTTAGTTTATCGATGAAATACATATTCTGTATAATTTAGAATTAAAAAAAAAAAAAAATAAAATAAAATAAATTTATAATTTTTTTTATTTTTGTATTCGATTTGTGAAATTATTTTGAAAGAAAATTTGTAAAATATTCTTTTGTAATACTAACATTTGTTTTTTTTTTTTTTTTTTGTTTTAGATTTAATCATTTTTATTAAAATTGAATAAGTTACTTACTATAATCACATATAATTGATTTAATTTATATGAATTTCTCATGTGAGAATATAAAAAAAAAAGATTCAAATTACATAAATTTATAATAAAAACATAATTTAGTAATAAACATGAATAATACTTATGAGACAGACATCTGGTATTTTTGTTACGTTGTAAAGGAAATTGATCTCTGAAGAAATTATATTGATATTGAATAATACATACATTTCATATTTATGTATGTATGTTTCGATGTTTCGATTTTATTCAATACAAAAACATGACGTTTTCTCATATCACGTATTATCAATATCGCATGTCTGTCACAGGAGGCTTGAATAGCTCGATAGTTGTGGTATTGGTCTGGTACCCTTGTGGTCCTCCCGTTACGAATCCCAGCTAGCGCGCTACTCTCGCCCAGGTCGATCATTAATTTTAATCAGAAACGTATCAACTGATCTGATCAGTAACTGATTACTGATGATAAATTGTTTAATTAATTTGAAAGAAAAAAAAGAAATGTCTATCACATATATAATGCTGTCTATACACGATTCAACCTGGACTGTACATTATAATTTGTCAACTGAATTTCCGACATGATAATTATTGATCTTCTGACCACATGGTATACGATACAGTCTTAGTTCAAATCAAACGGGATTGTACAACTAGGTTGGACCGTATTATAGACAGCATAAAATATATAATATATTAACCTTCATTTTTTGTACTTTTTTTTTTTATTGAAAAAATGTTTGAAAATATTTTCTTATAAATTGAGTTTTTTTTTGGAAAACAAAATAGATGCCATTTTTTTTTATTTATTTAATTATTTTTTAAGTATAAAATATAATATTAAATAATACTTTACATTTTTTTGTAAGAAAAAAAAAAGAAAAAATAAAATGTCTAATATCCTCTTCGTAATTTTGTTTTCATATATGTATATGTATTTTAAATAATTTTTTTAATTTTATATTTTTAGATGTTTTTTTTTAACATTTCTAATTATGTATACATTAAATTTTTTTTTTGTTTTTAAAGATTATCAAATATTTGGATTAGATGGAAATGTAATATTTGGAACTGAACGAAAAAGACGTAGAACATCACATAAAATATTAGATGCATGTACAAAGGGATTAATAACAGATCATGTACCATATGAAATAGCTAGTCGAAGACGTTGCGTAAATTGTTCAAGAAAAGGTATACAGACACGCACAAAAATTGTTTGTATAGTATGTGAATTGCCTTATTGTAAAAATTGTTTTGAACCATGTCATATTGCTTTTAAAAAACCTGTAAAATTTGAGAATAATTGAGAAAATTTCAATGAATTTTATTTATATAATTTTATTATTATGTGTTTTTTCTTTTCTTCTAATATATATAAATTAAAATTTATAAAATAAGTAAAAAAAAAAAATTAAAAATAAAATAGAAAAGAATTTTATGTAGTAATAAAAAATATTTTACTTTTATTAATTATTGTAATTTACGAAAAATGTTGCATAATTTTAAAATCAATTTTTTAATAATAATAGTAATTTTTCAAATTGAAATTTCTTAAAATTGTATAAATCTTAGTTTGAACATTTAAATTTTGAACTAAAAAAAAAATAATTATGTTTGAAGAAAAAAAAAAAAGAAAAGAAAAGAATAAAATTATTGTCGTCTTAAGTTTAAAAAAAAAAAAAAAATTGTTTTTGAAATGAAGCAGCTACATAGCATAAAAATAAAAAATGCATATACAGTCAGGCTGGGTAATAATATAATATTAATGGGAAAATTTTATTGAAGAACGTATTGCGTTAGGGTCATAATATGTAAGTACTTGTATCGTAAATATAATTATTTTTAAAAATTTTTGAGTTGTTTACTAACTAACTACAACCTATAACCGAATAACAGAAATTATTTTATTTAATTTATTTAGAAGATGATTCTGGTTGTGTTTTCGCGACATAAGTTCTGCTGAAGTTCTGACTGTGAATCAAGCTGGTGCAAATAAGAACTGTGAAGAAGCAGTTTATTCTGTTTCTGCGCAGACGTATTGACACATGTCATGATTCATGAACACAATCCATTAATAATAAATAAATAAAATTATAATATTAAATTTACATTAAAAAAATAAATATAACTTTAAAATTTTTTATTTTTATTTACTTACAATATTTCATTCATTTTATTAATTTCAATCACCACTCGCAGTGACAATTTGACAGCTGCAAAAATCTGACCCAATACTTAGCAGAAGCAGTGCAGTATTACCGTTGAAAACGAACTTTTACTGTGCAGAAAACTGAAAAAACGCACTGCACGTTAGAACTGCAGCAAAACAGTGCAGACTGCGTGCCAAAAACACAACCTCTGCCGAAAATATTATCTGATGATTTGTTTGTATGTATTTACTTACATAATATATGTAGGTATTAAGTTAGATTTACAATTCAGCGTAGATTTCGTGCCAGAGTAGATTTTTCATATCTCCTTCATTTTCACACAAGAAATTTTATATCGCTATTCTTTTTCCGACCAGTGTGGATTTCACCAGAGTCAGAGTGAGATTAGGTATATTTTTAATCTGACGCTGGCGATGGGGAAATTACATATTATGTATATTGAAAATTTTGAAAGCTTGTGTACCAATTCTTAATGTTGCTATGTAATAACATGCGGTAATCTACTCTGAATTGTGAATACCATTTATTCTGGCATGAAATCCACTTTAGGTTGTAAATGAGACATTATTTTATACAATTACATGTAATAAATTATTTTAGGATAAGAAAGTTAAATTGATTTTGATCACAATTCAATAAGAAAAAATATTTTGAAGTAAACTTTGCGGTGACAAGAAGTGATATCAGATGAAGAACAGAAGAAAAGATACTTACAGATGCACAAAATTTATGGGCCAGGAATAAACAAAACGAATTGTGTTTGTGTACATATGCTCGAGTGAAGATTTCGACTGGATTCAAAAATTAATCATGGTTTTGCAGTGTTGCTAAAGTGTTAGTGCAACATTGATTATTTATGTTGCGATGCTTTAATGCTGCTGATTAATTTTACGACAATTTTGAAGTTTTGTTGTCTTTTAAAATTTTAAAAATCAAAAATAAATCAAATAAATAAACCAAATTTAAAAAATTAAAATTTAACTCATTGTTCATTGTTTTCTTGATCCATGATAATAATTGATAATAATTTAAAATCAACTAAACGTCACGAATTTGAGGTTATTTATTCATTGCAATATCAAAAATCATGATGCAAATGTTGACTTTTATGATAAATTATTATTAACAATAAAATGCAAAAATGAACACATGATTTTAGTCATGATTACTTTTTGAACTGTTGACTAAAGCTTCTTTTGCAACACTAATGCAGTGTTGAATTTTTGAACCCATCTCTTCTGACATTTTTCTTAAGATCAAAATTGTATCCTCACCGCACGGCGCACACAAACATTTTTCTAACACATATAAAAGCATACGCAAAACTTATCAACTATGATTTGAGCCACACAGTTATATATAGCAGCCATCTTTTTTTAGATTTTCTTCGAATTGATAATTTGTGTACAGTACAGTATTGTTTGGAAATTCACCATAGAAATTACCGAAGCCAAACGATTTTTTATTCAGCAGAAATGCAGATCAACTTGAAAAAGATCCATCAATTCATGAAAAAATCATCTTCATTTTATGAATTTGCTACACAAAAATCATGCGATATTTCATTGGATTGTAATAAATCATTGGTTTTTTTTTTTTTTTAATAAACTGAAAACACCCAATGACCTTAAAATCAAATAATAATATTCGTGATATCGATCAAGAAAGTGATCATAAATTGATGATTCAAAATCGAATTTTTATAAACATCCACAGATTGTCATTTTATATAAAAATATCATTCATCAATATTCAAAATAAACTAAAAATTTATATCGATATTATAGAGTGTTTTGTTTTTACTTCTAAATTAAAAATATGCAGTTTTGTTTTGATCACCTTGCAATATCAAAGATTGTTGAACATATTCGAAGAATAAGCAATTAATTCAAAAATGATTATTCACTTTTAAAGATTAACTCATCCGAAATTTTTTTCCTTAACTTTCTCATTAAAATGTAAAACAATTTTATATTACAATTTTTATAAATCTTTAATTGTTATAATTCGACATTTTTTTTAATATAAATTTATTTCTATTTCTATTTTTTTTTTTTTTTTTTTTTTTTTGCAGAAAATTTTACTATTACTGATGGTGATAATCAGTTAAATGTATTCAATGAATCACCGGAATATATTAACGAAAATATTGAATTTGATTTAACTGAGAATTTTTTTCGTCATACATCAACTGGATTAGTATTAGTATTCGATGATCATATATTTCATAAAACAAATTCATTCGGTATAAAAACGTATTGGAGATGTAAGCATGCGAAACGTTTAAAATGCCGTGCAAGAATAACAACAACATCAAATAAAATAATTGCAACAAATTTATCACATAATCATTTTACAATGAATCGCCTAATATATGGAATGGGTGAAAATAGTGTTAGAAAATTGAATCGTTAAATGATGGCATCATCAATAAATTCAAGATAAATTCAAAACGAGGAATACCTTCTAATCTATACGTTTTCCATGTAAATACAAACAATTTTCAAGACCATTGTTTTCAATTCATATTCAAACAAGAACATTGTTAAAATCAAACTCAACACTTTTTATGCCAACACCAACAGTGTTCAAATCAAATTCAACGAAATTCAATTGATATTGACATGAAAAACGTTGAATTTGATTTGACCACCGTTGATCTTGACATGATTGAGTTTGATTTGAACATTTTTGAAAATGTTTTGAACAATGTTTTGTCTTGGAAATTGTTTGTTTTGACCTGAAAAAAGTATACACAACACAACATTGAAATCTAAGAATAACAGCCATAATAATTAATAATACAACATTCAAATTGTATCTGAAGCTCATTAAAAAAACAAAATATATTAATTACTGTGATTTCAGTATTATAATATTACTTTGTACTTACCATTCTGTTTCTATTATTTATCACTTTTGCATTAACATTTACTAATATTAAAAAAGCGAAGGTCTGTCAGTGTGATGTTACTTTTTTATGCCTAAATTGTTGAATAGGTTTCATTTGCATTTTGAGGAAGGACATAGGCTGCTTTTTGAGAAGGAAATTTGTACAGAAAATACGTAATTTCTCAAATTAGGAAATATAAAAATTTATATTTTAGTCTTTAGTCAAGAAATAAAGAATTACATGTTTTAATTGGATAAAATTGTTAAACATTTTATCCATACTGACCGTTGACACATTTGTCTTTTTTTTGTGTTCTAATATAAAACGAAATACATATATTAAAATATTTGCCTGTTAAATTTCTTATCGTGTAACGCTGGAATTATGATAGAAAATAATTATTGATCTCATCGTGTTGAGAGTACATAATTCAATTCAAATTAGCCCCTAACACAATCAATCAAAGCAGATAGCATCCACCAGCAGGAGCAGAAATATATACTACCACTGGTGTAGGCAAAAAATCTACCGCAATCGAATTCGGAAACACATTCAATTCAAAGTAGATTATGCTCTTAGCTCAGTCGTCATACTCACTTATTCATGGAGTAAAGAGATTAGATATTTTCTTTTTACTCTATGCTTATTCTTGTAACTTGTAATTAAACTTATCATTACTAGTTTTTCTTCAGCAGCCGGCAGCTAAATTTGAACATTGATCAAACACGACACTACAGCCAGAAATTTTTCTGCTTGGATCCTTCCTCTTCTATCGTTGTGTCACCATCCATTTATAACCGTGATCTCTCTACTCCAAAATTCAATCCTCTGTTAGGTAGAGTTCGACAGACCTCACTGATAAGATTAAGAACTGGACATACGAGGTTGACTCACTTCCGCTCATCTAACGGCGGAATTGGTTCAACCTGCCCCTGCTGTAACCGCTCTAAACACAAGAACGCGACTACCTTGCTACTTGACTGTCCTACAATTAGGAACAGACTGGCAGCATTAGGGATCTCGACTGTGTGTAGAGAAGAGCTTTTGGATCCTTCCCAGGACCAAAACTCTCCTCTATTCAACCTACTGACGGACCTGAACTTATACAGTTACTTATAGTTTAAATGAGTCCGTACCAGTGCCAACATAGTTTAAGTTTGCCTTTTAATTGTACGCGCCGTCTTACTGACTTTATGTGACATGACTGACTGTACTTTATCTGTTTTATAATATCTTCCCTTATTGTCTTATTGTAAATATCTGGATTATAAACCTTTCATCATCTTACTCCCAGCCTGGGGTGGGGTGGTGTGGGTTTTGTAATAGTGATATGCACCATTTTCCTAGTTTTAGTTAGTTAGTTATTTAGGCCTTAAGCCATAAGTTGTATTTTTGTATTAAGTAAATTGGAATAATTTAGGCAAGGTATAAGGGTAGTCACTAATTTTACGCCCTAAGCAATAAATTTTTCTAGTCTATAATAATAATTAATCTGTAAGGTGTTAAAGGTGTTAGGGTAGCTGTAAGTATAGAAGTAAGCATATGCCTTATGCAATAAGTTTTTTATAATTTTAAGTTATTATGTTAGTTTTAACGAAATGTAGTAAGAGACCGCCAAAAGGCCCTGGAGGGTCGTGGTGTGGGCAGTGGAGAGGCAGTTGACTGACCTATCTGCTAAATAAATAAATAAATAAATAAAATCCATTTATAAAGAACTAAAACGATATGATGATTTTAGCAGATTTTTTTTATGTAGCTGCTTTGATTGTGTTTAGCGCCTTATACTTGCCGTTGTATTCAGTTACATAAAATACCGAAATTGAAAACAAAACATATTATAGATTTTATACAGATTAATAAATTTTTCCAATATTATATTTATTTTAATTATAATTTTTGTTTAAAATATTTATTAATACATATATTAGAAATATTGTATCATTTTGATAATAATTACAAGAAAATTTTAGTTTAGTTTTTAATACTACAATAAATAAAATCTCTTGTAATATAATTATTATTTATACATATATTTATTTATTATGTACAATGAATTTGATGTCATTATACCTAAATAAATAAGTAAATAAAAATAAATTGAATATTATTGAATATAATTTTCTGAATTTCTAAATAATAAATTTTTATATCCAAAAATAATATCATTTTCATTATCATATTTATTTATTATATATGTAAATTCATGTTCATATTCATTATTATTATTATTTTTTTTTTTCAGATTATTTTTTTATAACTGGACAAAGATCATCTATTAAATTGGTATATAGAGGTTATGATTTTGTTAAATCGATGACAAATTCACGAGGAACTAATTGGATGTGTGCATTAAAATCAAGAACAAAATGTCCAGCAAAAATACGTTTATGTAATAATAAAACTGTAGAACCCATATTGACTATACATAATCATACCGATGATTTAAAACGAAATAAAATGAGAAAACATTACAAATCAAAATAAATTAAAAAAAATAAAATAAAATTTTATTTTATTTATTTATTTATTTTCTTTGTTTTGTAATAAAATTCAAAATTATTCAAAATTATTGGAAAAATTATTTTTATTCATGATTATGATGTAAATAAGTTGATAAAAATTCTTTTGTTAATGATTTTGTTATACATGTTGCATTGCATTGATCTGATTTTCTTTTTGAACAACGCCAATATATTCTTTGATTTATTGTTTTATTACGAATAAATGAATGACCATTCACTATGAGTCTAGGAACTCCTCTTCGATCAACTAAAAATAAACTTTTATCTGTAAAATAAAATAAAAAATGAACTAATAAGCATTTAATAAGTTCAATTCAAGCAGACAAAAAAATAATAGAGGCGAGAAATTCTTCTGTGAGTAAACGGCGGTATCTGTCTGTAGTAGTAGTACGGAGAACTTTACCCTATTTTGTATTTTTAATTAAGAATGAAACCTGTCATTATGATTTGATATCGTTAAGGGTATTTGTTTGTGTATGAAAAGCACACATACTCGTATTTCGAATTAAAAAAATAAATGATTTCAAATTAACTGAAATTATAGATTTCTTCATTTCAATGACGTTAATTAATTTGGTTAACAACCAAAATCTCAACAATGCATCTCAAAATAAATTATTATTATTATTATTATTTATTATAGGAGAGAGGTCAGTAAACTGCCTTTCCCCCGCCCACATCCACATCACGATCCACCAGGATCTTTTGGCGGTCGCAAAATAAATGCGTATGCAGATATATGTACATTTGGTAAATTCCAAATGGGAGAAATAAAAATTCATTTTGTACTTTTATCAATTACTTTTAATTAAATTTAGTAACTTATTTGTTTTCTTTTTTACCAAATTTGCACTACAATTTATTTTTTAATTTTTTTTTTTTGTCCATAAAATCTTAAATCTTAAATTAAATAATTAAAACTTAAAAATAAAAAAAAAATACTACAAAATCAAATAATGTATTAGACCCCATTTACACAGTCATGGGCATGACGCATAGTCATGAGTGTGACGTCATAAACGTGAAAAAGAGGATTGAAGAGCAGAGACGGAGGTTATCATGCAAGCATGCGAGAAAATTGATGGTTTGATGCATGCTTATGACTATGATGACTCATCGTTAATTCGAGTGTTTACAATATTTTATGAATTTCGATTCACATGACAAATGACAACATGACATCATGACACTCATGCCTACTTTGTAGTGTAAATTCTACGCTCATGTCCATGACGAGTAATACTCATGACCATGCGTCGTGCCCATGACTGTGTAAATGGGGTCTTACATAAAATTAATTTTATGTGTACATACATACATTTATGATGTAGATATTAATTTTATTTCATAAATGATCTTTTTAAATCTTTAAATTCTGGCAAATGATTATGATGTTGATTCTTAATAATTACTTGACCAGATCTAATCGATGTTATTAGACGTGCATTACATTTACCACTACGATTTCTTGCACATAACCAATATGTTTTATCATTATTACCATTATTACGAAAATATGCATAACCGGCATATAATAATTTCGGTTTACCCTTGTATCCTTTAACAAAATGCACTTCTTCCAAATCCAAAATTTGTGATAATCTAAAATCATGATAATCTGAAAAGAAAAATTAATGAAAAAATTTTTCAATTAGTTAAATAAATCAAAATGAATATACCAGCAAAAATATTATGTAGTGTACCAAAATAAAAGTACATATGTAGGTACTATTTAATGGCATAAAAATACTCAATGATTGGAGTTTGAATACATGAAAAAAAGTACAACAAAAAATAATTTTATAGTTGTTTTAATCGAAATTGAAAAACATTTCTGTGGTCATAAGCAATAACCATTTAAGTCGACATAAAGACAAAAATTAGTTTTGAGTTCTGCTGAATTCTCCGCATTAAGCTACATACATATATTCACAAAAAATTTGATTTTTCTATCGTTTTTATAGCCAAAACTTTTTCACATTTCTGATCACTTTCATCATTTTCTCAAAACTTCAATAAATTTCAAATTTAAGCGGTTGTTGTTTGTGACCACAGATTTTATTACATTCACCCCTATGCTGACAGTCGAGTCGTGTGACTGCGACATTCCGTTGTCGTTGTCGTCTCGATTTTTATTCCGTATGCTGACAGTCGTGTGATGTGACTATAATAATTTGTCGTTTTTATTCGAGTCTCGAATAAGAAATTGTAATTTTGTTTGAATTTGGATATTTAAAATAGAATATTTAAATAAAAAATAAAATATTTTTATTCAATTTTTTATTAAATTTATAATTAATAAAAAATAAATAAAGTTAAAAAATATATAAATAAAAATGTTTAGTTCAAACTATTCAACTTTAGTCATATAATATTTAGTATAAAAAAATTTAATAATAAACAAATATTATAAAACTAAAATGTTTAAATATTATCAAAAAAAAAGTAAATTAATTTATTTTTATGTATAATTAATAAAAATTTTACTTAAACTTTTGGATTTTCCATACTTATTTTTGTTGTCACTTCACTTGAACGTACCGACTAAAAGTGACAATAAAACGACTACAAATACGACTGTCAGCATACAAGATACGACTGTTGTCTTGTCGTATTGAATCGAGATTTGAAGTAAATACGACTGTCAGCATACCAACTTCCAAGTCTCGTCTCACGTGAGAGAAAATACGACTGTCAGCATAGGGCCCATTTTCTATTACTTTATTGTACGTACATAGTATTATCTGTATATGTATATACTTATTATTTTATTTATTAACATAATATGTATTTTGTTTTCCTTTTTGTGAAACAATTTTCATTTTTATTATTATTTTTTTTTTATTAAATACATTTACATAAAAAAAAAAATGTTTTTTTTTTCTTCAAATTATTAAAAAAAATTAATTTTAATTAATTATTAATTTCAGTTATTTCATAAGAACAATAATCATTATCATTAACTTTAATATTATAATAATCTGGTAAATGATTATGTTCATTTTTTGTTATTTTGATTTCATGTAAATTTTTTCCTCCAGTTATAATTCTGGCACGGCATTTTTTTAATTTAACATGCGAGCAATTCCAATAGGTTTTCGATTCATACACTTTATTTTTTATATATGAATAACCGTCAACAACTAATTTTGGTTTACCACGCTGGCCACGAACAAATGTAACTGATGACGATGATGGCAGTGATGAGGATTCAATTAAATTTATATCATCGAAAAATTCTCTGCTGATTGGCATTTTCTTCAATGACACTAAAAATGAAAAAAAAAAAAATATATATATATATTTTTTTTTTTTGATAAAGAAAAATAAAGGAAAAAAAGTATATTTTGTATAAGAAATTTAAAAATAAATAATTTAAATAATACGTACATACATTACATTACAAAATATGCGAATTTTTAAAAAAGCAAAACTAATAACAGCGTATTGTAAATGAAATTAAAGCAGTTTTATTTATTTTCATTTCATTAAAATTATTTTTGACATATTATTAATATTTTTTCCATACATAAATTTAAGTATCTATTAGCAGATGTACATATATCTTTCTTATTTTACAGTGAGCCCAAAAAACTGTTCACGAATTAGAGAAAAATCAAAACAAATGAGCATATCTCGAGAATCTATGGACATATTTTATTATAACTTACATATGCTTTTTTTTTTAACTTGTAGAGACATAGTTTTGGTCACTAGAAATTATTCAGGTGATGTTATTTAAAAATAGTGATGCCTGATAAATTCAGATTCCCGAGATTAATGCTTCTGCTCATTTGTTTTGATTTTTCTCTAATTCATAAACAGTTTTTGGAATCACTGTATATCTACTGTTCAACTTGATTACAAAACCAGTTTGAGTTGAAATTAAAATAAAACTGTACCGTGTATGCAGTGTGATTGGGAAATCAATTTTCATGTTACGAATTCAACCGGGAAACTACAATGTACAATTGGGTTGAATCGTGTATAGGTACAGTCTAATATAGAGTTCAAGAAATATTCACGTTTATTTAACATACGAGGGTTTTTCAAAAAATTTCCGGTAAATTGAAATAATACACTAATTGTTGATTTTTATGCATTTATTTTCCGACGTATAAACCACTAACTTTCATCACTAGTCTTATACTGTACCAACTGTACTGTTCATAATACTTACACTGTACTGTGCGAAAAGTCTTCAGGATTTGAATCGTATTTGGTCAAAAACTCAGTAAAAGTTTCACGGCACGTCTTTCAATGTGTTTTTCGCACAACGTAGCGTAACTGAGCGTTACGCGCGTATAAATTCAAACATAGCGTATGGTTCAAAGTACGCTACACTTGCTGTATGCGCAACATAATAAGAAACAATTAATTTAAATTTTACGTTCTGAAATTTACGCTACTGCAATGTTTTAATAACCCTCAAAATGTAATCAAACTTCTTGACTGTTAGCCTGCTAGTTACTTACTGACGCAGACGCAGCTATTCCGGGAATTTTTTGAATTTCCCTCGTACATGTAATATGGTACAGATGAAAAATTTCCACTTAAAATAATTCTTGTAATCAAATCTTATATTATGCTAGGCCTTTTTTTTTTTCTTAAAAATATTTTTCCCTTTATTTTTATCATTTTTTGAATTTACAATTTAATAATGGTGGTATCGTACAAACAGTATAGAAAATAAAATGAAAAACGAAATTAAATTATTTTTTAAAATAAATATTTATTCATTACGTACATTTATGTATGTGGCATGCAATTTACATCAGTGACAGATATTTTGTATTGACACTTTGATATTCATACACTTATATTACACAGAATGAGAAATTTATATCAGATTCTTATCCTTAACAAATAGTCCACATATTTTTAATAAACAAAGAAATATTGGTCGTTTCGTTTCGTTGACTTTTTTTTTTATGAAATTATCTTACCTTTCAGATCATACACTTAATTTTTTATCGACCACATTTTAAATTCATATTTGGCTCTACGAATTGCTCTAAATAGCCAACACTTAAATCCTTTTCACCGAATGCACTAACTTTTAATATTTTACTTAGATTCGAATTACCAAAAAATAACCATTGTTTTGATGCTGAAGAATCTGATTTTATTCGATACAAATATGATATATATATATTTTTTTTGCTTAAATACATTAACAGTCAATTTTTTTATGTTAAGTTTAAAATCAATGTCGCCGCAGCATTTTTGTCACAGCACAGCTCACAGATATTAAAAATTATCTATAATCATCATCATCATCATTATCATTATCGTCATCATCTTCAATTATGTAATTCATTTAATGTATAAAGTTTTATGTTTTGTTTTTATTGCCTAATATTTATTTTGTTTAGTTTTTTTTGCATATCTATCTTTATCTGTTTCAGGTAAATGTGTATGTATTGGATTTGTTAATTTAACCATATCAATACCATTAATACATTTTGTAATTGCTCTTGAACGACATTTCCAATTATAAAATTGTGAGCATCTCCAATTAATTGATCCAACTAATTTTCTATCGACTACATATCTATGACCACTGAATGCTAACATATCACCACCACGTTGAGTTTTTAAATATGTTGCAGGACCTTCATAACCTGTACATAAATTCAATACAAAAAAAAAAAAAAAAACAAAAATAATAAAAGTTTTATTTAAAATTCTATTTTATTTTTTCAAAAAAAAAAAAATTTCACACAGCTATTAACTACATAATAAAAATCTTATAATAAAAAATACAAAAAATGCAAACTGTTCACTTGTAAAGACGATAGTTTCGTTCCTATATGTATCACTGATTATTTATTTAAATAAACTTATTTTGTACATAAATTATTGAACTATCAAAAATAAATTAAATTTAAAAAAAAAAAATGAACATTTAATTTGAAGGTACACACATCCACATCTAAATACATACATTCCTTTTTTAAATAAATAAATAAATTTGTATAAAATAATTTCATGATTTTTGTTTTTTCTTCAAAGAAATTTTGTTCTTTTTATTTTTCTTCTGTTTCTTCTTCTTCTTCTTCTTCTTGTGGTTCTTCAACTACTTTACATTTATCACCAATACCAAATGATAATAATTTTGGTTTATGTGTATGTTTTAAATTTGTAAATTTAACCATAATAATTCCAGATATTTCTTTTGTTATTGCTCTTGAACGACAACCATGTCGACGAAATGATGCACATCTCCAATTAATCGTTTCAAAAAATCTATGATCCATAATGTAATTATAATTATTGTACGTTAACATTGGTGCACCTCTTTGAGTTTTTATAAATTCAGCTTTCACATTAAAATCTGTGATGAATAAAATAAATGAATAATATTATATGTATTCGTATAAATATGTAGTATGTAATGTAACTAGTATTTAGTAGTATGTACCATAATTTTAAGTGAAAAATAAAAATATGTTTCAGATTTCAGTTAATAATTCTGTTTAAAAATGACTTTATGTAGGCTATAAGATAAGATAACTAACTAGGTAGCTAGCTATACATATAATTCAATTATAGAAAATAAATAACACAAATGATAAATATTTTTTAAATAAAATTTTAATTTTAGAACAAAAGATCCTAAAATTTCGAAGTTAAATTACAAAAATTAAAAAAAAAATATTATCCAAAAATCTGAAGATTACTGTAAAATTTTAGTGATATGTCATATTAGTGCTGATTCGAATCGACTTCCTGCCGACATCAAATAACTCAAGAATATTATCAGATCATTCAAAACCCTGTCATGGCAATTGGGTTTGTGTTTCTATCATCAAAAGCTTTGTGAATCACAATTCATATTAAATTTTAGTTACATACATTATAGGAAATAGTTATTAATAATCATTTCGATGATCACATCAACGTCCAGATACGAATTGTCGCAACGTTAAAGTCAAATAAACATTACACACAGTATATGTGGATATTTTACAAAACGGATATTAGATGCAATTTTTTTGAAAATCCTGAAAAAGAAACAACGAAAAATTTATTAATTTAAAATTGCCAAATTGTTAAATTCACAAAAAAAAATTTTCGTACAGTGGCATTACCTGATGTTTTATTGGATGGCTTCATTTTTCTTTCAGTTCGACATTATTAAATTAAATTAAATTAAATTGAATTTGTACACCTGTACATAGTACAGGAAGATCGAATATGATTTAACAAAATTTTCAAAATTTATTATTTATTTTTTTTATTTTATTTTTACATAAAATTTTGTAATTTTTGAATATTTTCAATAAGTAAATTTTATACATTGTGCTATCATTAATTACTATAATACATTATAAATATATTTTTTAAACTAAATATTAAATTATAATTTATGAATTGCATAATATAATCGAATCAAATTGATATGCGAAAGTCTACTGCGAGATATGTGCCTGCAAGAGTCTCGATCTATTCTTGTTCTTGCATGGAAATCGAGGAATAAATGGAATAGTTTATATGCGTTTTAATGAAACAATTATAAGTATTTAGTATCAATTTTTTTTTTGTACAAAAATTATTTTATTTGCTTATTAAATCAATTGAATTTTTAATTTTTTTGTCACACAAGGTAATTCTCATTTTATCGTACATATGTCGTATGCAAGAAATCATTGATTTGATCATTATTTTATTTTTTTTTTTTTGTGAAATCAGTTTGACAGATAGATTTCCAGTTGCAGATTGTTGCACAACATCTCGTCGTGTCGGACTATCGCATTAATGTAACGGACCATAATGCTGTAAAACAAGATTGTTTTTAGGCGCTGACATTTTTTTTTTATTTTCGATTAATAACAGACAATTTATTTAATTTTCGTAACATATATATGTACCAACGTATGTATTTATTTTAAAGCACATCTCAGTAAGAGAATAAATTTTTTTTATCACAATCGCTATTATTACTGCTATTACTACTACTATATTTTCCTTGTGATGAATTTGTTTGCTTTGTTGTTGCTGTTTTTGTTGTTGGACTAAAAATGTATTTTTGTTGCAATGACTGCTGTTGCATTAAATTAAATTCTTCTGAATCTAAATCACTTTGAATTTCTTCCTGATCATCTTTCATTTGATTCTCAATTTCGATTGTTGTTGTTGTTGTTAATCCATCACCATCATCACCACTATTGATTATATACGGTACAATTACAGTTGTTGTTGTTGCTGCTGCTGATGATGATGCTGCTGTTGCTGCTGCTGGCACTGGTATTCTCTCTGATGATGTTTTCCTTTTTCTTCTTCTAATTTTACGTCGTTGATTTTTTACATTATCATGATTGTGTTTTGATATTTTTATAATTTTATCATTATATGTATGAAGTCTACCATGACATTTTTCTGGTGTCGTATATTGTGTACATCTCCAATATATTTTATTATTAATAATTTTCTCTTGTACATAATAATATCCATCGTATGATAATTGAATTTTACCTTTTTGACTTCGTACAAAACATGATTTATTTATTTTACCTGAAATACATACAAAAACACTTAATATGTGTTTTATATTTAATTTGTGAAAAATAAAATAATAAAAAAAAAATATAAAATAAAATACATTAAAAATATTAAAAAAAAAAAAATAAAAAACATTTTATTAAATTTTTTTTTAAAATAAAAGTAAGAAAAAATATTATGCAGGTAGGTACTTTATTTCATTCATTTCAAAAATTATTATTAAAACCCAGAATATTTGTATATATATATATGTATATTTTTTTTTGGATTGATTTAAAGTGCTTATTTATTTATATTGTCGGTACATAATGTTAATTAAGAACAAGAAAATAAGGTCAAAAAAAAAACAAAATTAAAATAAGAATTACAAACTAAACTAAATATTCTTTTATGACATACAAACCTAACTGTCAAATAATAATATTCATTCTTTTACTATATATTTATACAACTTTCAATTTTAATTTTTTTTTTTCTTATAAATATTTTTGTGATATTGCATAATGCTGGGATTAGGGATTTTAAGTTTTAACATATTCAGTATGCATATGTATATGGTTTTTTTTTTAAAATCAAATTCATTTTTTACGATTGTAAATGACCAATTGTTGTTACTTAAGTGCAATGCTTTAAAATTTGAAAATCTTTGATATCGCCCTCAACATTTTGACTAATTAAAATATCGTCAGGTAATTGATGATGTTGAAGGTGTTCATGATGTTCTTGGTCTTGTTGTAACTGCTGTAATTGTTGTAGCTGCTGTTGTTGCCGATGATGATGTTGCTGTTGTTGCCGATGATGATGTTGCTGTTGTTGCCGATGATGATGTTGCTGTTGATCTTGTTGTTGCTGCTGTTGTATCTGATTATGATCGAATTGTATTTTTTTATCAAATTTATATTTGCCACGTTTCATTTCGGCATGAACATGCTCAGATTTACTAATTATAAATCTTGGTGGATGCTCTTTCATCATTATTATTCGGGCTGGACATTTTACTTTTTTTGTAGCCATATAACTACATCTCCATAGGATTTTTTTATTATTTTCACTCATCACCAAAAATCGTACACCATTCGCAATAATTGCTGGTCGACCACGTAATGATTGTGTAAAGTATACTTGAAAATCACCTAAATTTTTTTTTTTTTTTTTTTTTTGCAAATAAAAAAAGTAAAAAAAAAAGGAAAGAGAAAAGAAAATAAATATAATGAAAAAAAGAAATGAAGAAAATTATCTATTATATTGAAAAATAAATACCAAAAAAAATTTTATAAAAATAAAAATGAAATGAAAAACTTCGCGTATACACGTAAATACGAAAAGTAAAATCAAAGAAAATTTTCGAATTGTTTTTATTAGTGTAGCTCTATCATTATTTTGTTATGTCCGTACACGATTCAACTTAGTTGTACAAACCAGTTTGCTGCCAACTGAATTTATAACATGAAAATTGATCTGTCAGCTAACCACGCTATACACGAACATGGTTATGGTATGGTACGATGTACAATCTTCATTCAACTCAACCGGATTGTACAGCCAAATTTGATGGTGTGTAGTGATTTCAGTTTATTCATCAACCTAGATAAAATTTGTCTTCGAACTTCGTCAAATATATTCAAACGTGTCAGCTGATTGTATTTTTATATTACAAAATGAAAAAGAAGTTATGGATGTGATGATTATATATGAGGAGCTACTTTTGAAAAGGCCCACATGTCCATGTCGGTCCATTTTCAGTTAGTTACAGAATTATATTAAGGGATAGCATGTGCACAAATCTAATTACATACTTAGTTTGCTGGAAATGATATTAAATTACTTGTATTTTTCAATTTTTATTTAATCAGTTGTGTGTAAACTTTTTGAGTGTGTGTCAGCAGTTTTTTCATTTTTTCTAAGAATCACATAAATGTGATATGTCGCTTTTTGAAAAGTAGCTCCTCATTATGTGAGTGCGTTGTGCTGTTGCTGTTAATATAATAACAATGTTATGTTCGAACGATATTTAAAATACCACTCCGAGGGGTTGTCTTAAAAATATCCGAGAACTGTTTTATCCAGGTTGATGAATATACTTTATCTCAGATAAAAGATAATCTATGTTGGTGAACACCAGCATTAAGTATGATTTTTATTTTCTGTAAAAAAAAAAAAAATAAATAAATAAAAAAGAACAACAAAACAAAACTCTATCATCAAAATTATACATGACATGTAGAAAAATTTTATTTTATTTTGTATTTTTTCAATTTATTTATTTATTCATTTAATCTACCCTTGTATGTATGTATGTATGTATGTTATGCATTTATTTCTCTCTTTAATATTTCACTAAATATTTTTTTTTTATATATGAAATTATTGTTGAATAATCGTAATCGTATTTGTGTAATGTTATAACATAAATAAAAATTATTGTATACAATAATGTGTTTGTGTTTATATTACTAAAAAGAAAAAAAAATTTATTTTTTTTATTTTTTACAAATTTTCATTTGTTTACTTATAATAGGAATCCATTGGTTAATTTATTGCGGTTTACAAAATTTTATTTTACAAAATATAAAAAAAAAAAACAAAAAAAAAATTTTGAAGAAAATAAGAAGCAAAAAAAAAATGTTTATCACTTTTTATTTTTGTTTCGTTTTATTATCAATTTAATTATGTATGTATATATCTGTGTGTGTGTGTGCAATTATAATGAGCGATTTCGGAAATAAATGTATGTTAATATATTGTAAAAATACGGTATGAATACTGTTTTTATACTCTTACATTAACGCTTTACAATGCAACTGTTTGTGTACCAATACCAATAATAATCTCGATGCAACATACTTTGTTTTTATGCGTATTTTACATGTTTGACCTTATTGTAATTTGTAAATGATTTAAACGTTTCAAAATTTGTAACATTGTACAAAATACCAGTATTGATACGTTACCGAATTCGCCCATTTTTTTTTTTTTTTTTTATTGTGTATGATGATTAAATGTTATCATGTATAATAAGGCCCATTTATTTATTATTATTATTTTTTTTTTTAACTTTTACAATTCATTTTTAAATATTCTAACATACATGTATGTACAATATGTTTTTATTTATTTATTTATTTTTTTTTCAATTTTTTATTCATTAATTATTTATTTATTAGATTACATAAATTTTTATAATTTATTTTTAGAAAATATACAAATAATATTAAATTTTATGTTGTTTATAATATGTTTTTATTTTTTGAAATTATTTTTTTCATGTTGTATTAAGTTGTTTACAGTGCGCGTCTTAAAATATAGTTTCACTCGAAGTTTGTATAACATTTACCATAAGTTGTTTTCGATTTATCAATTTCAAGTGCTTGCAACTTGTGAGTAGATAAAGTAAATGTATGTGCTTGTGAACCATCTACTTGTAGCTACTCATGAACATTTTTTCAAATACATATAATAAATTGCAAATAGTTACGAAAAATGTTTGTGTCGTTCGAATATAACAATTTATCATAGACACATCTTTGTACTCGTAACTACTTGAAATCGTTAAATCGAAAACAACTATTATTTTAATATATTACACTTTTATTAATTCTAAATGACATTAAATTTGACGTTTTGCGGGTCACACCCCTGTAACCATTCTTAAATAATATTTCTTGATGAATGAATAACAGAATTATTTTGCTGAAAGGTTTATTCTTGTGATTTTAGAACTCAATTAATTTGATTTCATTCAGCGATCCATGATGACAAACATTTTTTAGCAGAATTCAATTAAGTCATTTTGCGATTTGTTTTCTGTATTACTTCATTTAAAACAACAACAAAAAATGTTTTATGTGGATGAAGCTATATTTTGAGACGAACTGTAATGTATTTTAGTTTAGTTGTTTTTTTTTTTTTTTCAACCAAATTTTCCCAAATAATTTAACTAATGTGAAAATTGTTTGTTGGTTGTATTTAAAAATTTTCTGTTAAACATTTATTTTTTGATTATTAATTTCTGTTATTATTTTGATTTTTATGAGAATAATACAATTTATTTAAATTTTTTTTTTTGTATTTTATATGTTTAACAATTCGACGATTAAATTTCTATTTGAAATATTATTTTTTAATTTAATTTGTAATCATTTTTCTGGTCGTATATGTTTGTGCTGATGTATTTGTCGGTATTCAGCTGGATTAAATTTATTCATGCATATCAATACTGGACATCTAATACGTCTATAATATTGATGGCATCTCCAAAATAAATTTGTTCGATTTTCATTATTACGAAAATATTTAAGACCATCCAACCATAATAATTGTCCACCGCGTCTTGATAATGAAAATTGCATATTTGGATTTTGTTGTGGATCATGTAATTGTGGTAAAACACTTGTTTGTTGCTGTTGCTGCGGCTGTTCTTGATCACGTTGTTGTTGTTGTTGTTGTTGTTGTTGTTGATCGTATTGTTGAATTTGTTGTTGTTGCTGTTGCTGTTGCTGCTGTGGAACATGATGCTGTAATAATAATTCCCCATCTATGAATATATCTCCTCCGACTACATCTAAAATAAGAAAAAATGTTAATTATAAAAATTTTTTTTTTTTTTTTTTTTTTGCAATTATTTTTATATAAAATCATAAAAAAAATATATATTTTTTTTTCATTTTTCATTGATTCTTCAATTTATTTTCTTGTTTGTTTTGATTTACCTTAATTTTGAAGATCATTTGAAAAAGAAAAATAAATAAAATTAAAATGAAAAATATCGTTATTTTGGTGCGTAACATAAGTAGTCAATTCTTTCCAATATTTGTTTTTTTTATTTTTATTTTATTTTATTTTATTTATTTTTTTAATTACATAGTAAGTTTCGTTTCATTTTCGTTTTCATTTCAATTTTCATTATCAAAATATTTAATAGATCACAAGAATAAATTATTAATTGAAAATTTATCATTCCTAAAATTAAAATTTATTGATTTGATTAAACAGTTTAAAATTTATTATTTTTATAATATTCAAATCGTTTGTGAACCCACACATTAAATATGTATTTTGAAAATTATGTTTAAAATTATACAAAAAAAAAATAAAATAAAATAAAATAAAATAAATACCCGAAGGAAAGAATTAACCACTATTCAAATTTATGGGGTATAATGCATGTACTATATATTTTTTTTTTTTTGGGATATTTTTAATTACAATTGAAGCTACCAGCATTGAATAAATTTTTATTATTATTATTATTATTATTATTAATATTATACAATGATATTACATTTTAATATTATAATTCGAATTTTATTGCGAATTTAAAAATTCGTTTTATTTTTTGATATATATTTAAGTATTGTATGTAATGTATATTAACAAAAATTTCTTTTTTCTATTGTATACATCATTAATAGAAATACAAAATAAATTTTGTATCTGTATGTATGTTTGTATGTATGTATATGCATATGTATGTTTGATTTGTTTGTTTGTGTGTGTATGTATGTATTTGTGTGTATATAATGTGTATAGAGTAGAAATTTTATTAGTGTATTTTAATAAATCATTAAAAGTAACATTCGTTTGTTTTACATTTTGAGAATTTCATTTTTTTAATATATTTTTTCTTTTCTTTTTATTGAAAATAACAAACAGAAGTTATTTACAGTTTTTTTTTTTTTAAATTAAAAATAATTTTCAATAATATTGTAATAATAATAATTATTATTTAAATTAAATTTCATTTTATTGTATGTAATGTTCATTTATGTAATGTAATTTTTGTTTTTTTTTTTTTTCTTTTGATGAATTTTACTAAAAATTTATTGTATTTTTAATATATATTTTTTTTCATTTATTTAAATTTAAATTTAATTTTTATTTTCTTTACACAAATCATTTTTAAAAGATAAATTTTGTCTATCGTATAAATATCGTATGCAATTATATAATATTATATAATATATAGTATATAAAAAAAAAAACATGCTTTATTTTTATTGTTATTTTTGTGTTTGTTTTTTTTTTTATTTCAATTTACATTATTATTTTCTTATATATATTTTTTTTAAAAAATAATATTTTTTTTATTATTTAATATATAAATAACGTTTCTTAATTTGAATATTATGTACTCTAAAAATCCAAATAATCGTCAATATAATATTTTCTTCTTCTTTTTCTTTTTCTATTTATATATTCATCATCAACTTCTTTTTCTAATTTTTAAAAAATTTATTACTCATAAATTTCTTATGCAATTTAATTGAAAAAAAAAAATTTTTTTTTCTCTATTTATATCTATAGTAAAAATATGCATTAATTGTAATACAAAATATAACAAAAATGTATTTTTCATTATATATATATATGTATATATATATATATATATATGTATACATATAAAGTGCAATAATTTCTATTAACAAAAAATTAAATCAAAAAAGAACAAAAAAAAAAAAAAAAAATCAAATGTGCAAATTAAAATAAGTAATAGAATAAAAGAAAATTTTTATATATGTATATATTTTTTTTTTAAATGACAATAAAGGATGATAATTATGCCCGATTTCTTCATTTCCAATTATCTTCTTGCTAACTTTAGCGGAAAGATAGCAAAGAGATTTGCAAATTGCATTTCTTCATCTCTGAATAGTAATTAAGATGCCACATAAATTTAGTTGGAAGATGAAATTCTGATTATTTATTTAGGTGTAACCTAACTTGAAACTACCTCAACCAGTTGTCTAATTGTAATACATTCCAAATAATTAAGATTTATATGAAATTTTACATTGAAAATTTCGAGTATCGATTCAAAACTTTCGATTTTAGTTTTGTAGCTAGTTAGTGAGAAGATTGTGTGAAGAAAATCAAACTGCTTGCTAGATGTGTTATCTAAACTTAGGTGGCACCCAGCTAAAAAGGAGTATGAAGAAATCGGCCATTAGTGATATATAAATTTTTTTTATGTTTTGATTTATTTTGTTATTAGGGGATAATAAACGCTTTTTCGTATCTATCTATTATACACTGTCTTCTTAATTCGTAGTTAATTGTAATTTTAAAATGATTTGAAACAAAATATACATTTTTTATAAAAAAATTTTTCTGTGTGTATATGTGTATGTGTATGTATATATCATACGATGATAAAAGATATTAAAACTAAACTAAATTAAATTTATACATACTTTTTTTTTTTCAATTTTTGTATTAGAAATTACATAAATTAAAAGCAAAAAAAAAAAAAAAATAAAAATTATAAAATACTAAAAAAAAAAATACAAAATACAAAACAATATAAATCTATTAAAGGAAATTTTAAGAATAAAAATTAAAGTAATAATTTACAAATAATTCAATTATAATTTCCTTTTAATATTCCATACAATACATACATACATATTATAAATATTCATTACATATACACATTTATTTATGTATGTACATAATGTATGATGTGTGTATGTATGTATTTATTGTGTGTGTGTGTGTTTTTTTTATGTATATATGATGTATGTAATTTATTTTAAAAATTATAATAATTTAAGCTTTATTAACATTAATTGCTGTTATTGTTGTTGCATTTCCTTTATCCTGCTGCTTCAATGTAGTAACATTTTGATTATTTTCATTTTTGAATGGTTTAACTTCAATATCATTGCTAGCATTATGCTTATGCTGATGTGATAAACGTAAATTTAATGTTGTCTCATCATAAACAGCAATTGCTGGACATTTCTCTTTATAATAATTACTGCATTTCCAATATTGTCTTGATCCACGTTTTTTATTACGGAAAAATCGAAAACCATTTATTACTAATAATTTACCACCATTCTTTTTTGAATCAATAAAATCAATTTTAAAACCTGAAAATATAAATAAATTGAAAGAAAAAGAAAACAAAAGAAAAGAAAAATGTTAGTTTAAAAAATATAATATTAAATGCATATTTTGGTTTTTATTTGTTTTTGTTTGTTTTTTTTTTTAATAAATTTAAGATTTTTATATTTACGAAAATATGTAATATATACTTATATAAATTTTTTTCGTGTTAAAAATAAAATAAAACAACAATTTCATTTCAAATATATTTTTATTGTTCACAAAAAAAAAAATTAAAATAAAAATTTCTTCTCAATAAATAAAACACAAACCTGTTTTTTTTTTTTTTTATTATTATTATTTTTTGTCCTTTCTCTAAATGAACAATAATTTGATTATTCATTTGAAAAACAAAAAAAAAATAAATAAAAAAATTTTCTTTTTTTTTAATTTTTCTGCAAATATTTTTGTATTTTTTGATATTTTTACAATTCTGGCTGTGTTATGTGTATACTACGTATGTACTGAAATTGAGAGAAATTTTTAAATATTCAAAAATTTGAAAAAAAAAAAAACAAGAAAGATAAATAAGTAAAAAATAAAATAAAATTAAGTAACTCTAAAATGTACAAAAATATTCTCCTTACATATTGTGTTAATCACAATTCTTAATTCAATTTCAATATTCTAGGTGTGAATTTTATTTATTTATTTATTTATTTTTGTTGTTATTAATCTCTGTATTTAATGATAATAATTAATACATTTTTTTTTTCCCTGTATTATTGTGTACAGAAAAATTTTCCAGCAATAATAATGATTATAAAAATTATGTAATGGTAAGTAAGCATGTAAGCATGTAGTAAATTTGAATAATAATTGATAAATATTGATGTGTTTTCAGTTTTCATAAATAATTCAATAACAAATTGCACAACTTTTCGTTTGTAATGAGATTTTATTGATAAATTATAAATTTATAGCAAAAAACGTAAAACATAAAATTGATGGAAAGCAATTCCAAACCAAACTATGCATCTATTGTAAATGTGTAATTTCAAAGTGTTTTGCTTGTTGTTCAAATTATTTTAAAATGTTCAATAATTAATTTTTGTAATTTTCATAATTTTCTATCTCATATGACTAGTGTTTGATTGAAAAGTTGTGTAAGTTGTACATCATGTATCACAATTTTTTGTTTTTTTTTTTTTTGTTATGAAAACACCAGACCAGAATGATATAAATTATACAATATTTTTATTCATTTCATTTTCATGTGTAAATCAATTTGTAATAATACTATTTTTATTATCAATTATAATATGATTATGAATATTTTTCAATTTAAAAAATTGATCATCATTTAAATTTGTTATGGCTCTTGCTCTACAACCGAAATGCCATTTTGTACATTTCCAATAAACATTTTTACCGTATATATTATTTTTTATGTAACGATGTCCATCATATATTAATAATTTATTACCACGACCAGATGTAAAATATTGAATACAATTTGAATTTTCTAAATTTTTTGTAGTAACATTTTTATGATTATTATGATCGTTGTTATCTGATAATTTCGATGGTGATGGTGATTTAATTGCTGTTAATGATGATTTCGTGGTTGTACGAGTTTTTTTGATTGGATTTATAATTGGATCTGTTAATTTCATTAATGTTATTGATGCAGATTTTAATGGTACATTTATAAAAGTTTTTATACTTTTATTGTTGACAAAACGTATAGGTCCTGAAATATATTCTAAATAAATGAAAAAAAAAGGAAGAAGAAAAAAAAAAAAAGAAAAAAAAATTTTAATATCAAAATTAATTAATTGAACATGATAAAAAAAATATCATGAAATTTACATAAATTTATTTTATGTATTTTATGTTTCAATATTAAAAAGATTTAACATACATTTTTTTTAAATATTTTTTGTTGTTGTGGTTTTTTTGTTTTCTTATTATTTTGCTTTTTTTCATAAAATTTTTATTTGCAATTCAACAATAAATTATTCACAAATTTTTATCTGCTCTTTCTTTTCTTTTTGTAATTTTTTTTTTTTGCTATTTTTTTTTTTTATTTTTTTATTTTTTAAATCAATATTTACAATACAATATAATACAAAACAAAAAAAAAAAACGAACTATACACAATATAAAATGAGAAATTCGACTAGGTCATTATCTGATCAGATCAAATACATATTTAAATCAATGATATTTTTGGTCGTCTTATTCTTGTTGCGGACATTAAAACTGGATGATTATGATTTAATGTTTTATGCATAATACGATCAATACCATTATTATCGATTTCTGTAACGATACGTGCACGGCATCTTGTGCTATCCTATTGCAGAAAAAAAAAAATTGTATTTTTATAAAAGAGAGAGAGAGAGAGAAAAAAAAAAAATAAAAAAAAATATATATTTATTCGTTTTATAATACAATAAAATACATTTGAAGGGCTGAGATGATGAAGGTGTTAACCGAAAAATTTGAATAAATTCTGTTTTTCAGTCAGATGAAAGTTTTAAGTGCATATAAATCTTACGGCGTTGAGTGTGACCTCCTGTATATCATAATTTCAATGTTTTCTTCATGGGTAATGATATCTTCACTTAGAAAAATAATATCAAAGAAGAACTTTGAAGTCCAATAATTCAAAAAAGTGTACTGTGACAATTAACACTTTCATCATTTCAGACCTTCATTTATTGAAGAAAGTATGTATTCATTCAAATACATACAAAATGAGTGCATTGTATGTAGTTATGTGATTTATGATGTATCAATTATAATGAATACTTTGAAATTTTTCTAAAATGCAGTTAGATTGTCAAGTGACGAAAATCAAAAATGTTCAAATATGCATGCAAATGTCAGAAGTTCAAAAAAATTCATGAAGATTGCATACAACCGCAAAAAAAGCGAACATCAATATGGTGCATGTAGTAGTCTACGATTAACTGATAATGCAAGGATGATCGTCACATCTGACTGCATTTTTGAAAAAAATGCATTTCATAATAATATTGAATTTAAATTCAAATAATTTACATACCTTTCTTGCGCATATCCAATATACACGATTTTTAGATTTTCTATTTTTAACGTAATTGAATCCACTGTACGTTAATAAAATACATCCACGTTGTCCTGTCGTAAATACAGCACGTTCTACGTTAATAAGATTTTTCCATATATTAGTTAATTTAAAATAATATAAAATTATTTAATTTATTTTTTTATGTTGATTGATTTTATATACTATATTTTATACTATATAGTTTTTTAAATTATAATTTAAATATTTTTTGCTTTTTTTTCTATTTCTTTTTTCATTTTTTTTGTTTTTTTTTTTTTTAATAAGCAATGACAATAATCGTATATAATAACAATTCGAATTATAATTATGAAAATGAAAATATGCATGTACAAAAATAATTTCTAGATATTAAAATTAATAAATAAATAAATTAATAAATTTTACTATTCTATGTACTATTATAATGTCGCACATATACATGATCCAATCTGATTGTACAACTTACTTTGATAATTGAATTTACAACATGAAAATTTTTGTGCTAACCGTGCTATGTACACGAACACTATCGAACACTATTGTATTGAATCGTAGTCCAATTCAATTGGGTAGTAAGTTGTAAAACTAATCACGTTGGATCGCGTATAGGCACATCATAATGAAAGTATTCACTTGATGCAGTAAAAATCATGTAAACCATGTAAACTACACGGATTTACACACGTTTTACTCGATTTACATGCCTTTTACTGCATTGTTAATGAATACCCTCATCACTCAATTATTTTTTGATATTTTACGTAACACATTATAGTAATTATAATAAATAAACATAAAATAAAATTAAATTAAATCCATTTTCAATTTTCAATTTTTTTTTTCAAAATAACAATTCGAAATCGATCGAAATTGATCAATTTTTCAATTTTTTTCATTTGAACTGTAAATTTTAACTAAAATTAAAATCGAAAATGAACACTAGACAATTTTACGCATATATTTTATACATTTTGTTTTTATTTATTAACTTAACTAATAAATTCAATTAGTTGTGTTTTATTTATTTTTCTTTTCGTTTATTTCAACTTTTATTTAATTAATTTATTTATTTTTAAAATTTTATATCTGTAAATTATATGTTTTAATTAAAATTTTTATGTTTTTTTTTTGTTTGTTTAAAAAATATTATTTTCTTTTCTATTTTTTTTTTTTTTTTTTCATTTATTTTCTTCTATTTTTTCCAGAATCAGTCTGTGTTGTTGTTGCTGTTGTTATGGCTGTCGTTGTCGACACATTTACTTTGTTGTATTTTTTTGGTTGTAATACTCTAGGTTTTCGTTGGGTTATAATTGGATGATTATGACTGAATGAGCTTAATACAATTTTTTGTATACCATTTATAATATTTGTAACAACACGTGCTTTACATTTAGCACTACCCTATTTATAAAAATAAAAAAATAAATAAATAAAAGAAAAAATATAATTGTTTTAATTTTAATATGTAGTTCGAAACAAATTACATTATGAGCTGTTCAGTGCACAAACAAAATGTTGAGAAATGCGATGTTTAAGTTTAATATTTTTCTAAATTCCATTTATAATATAATCTCAAGAAATAAATAAATTAATCTTTATTATTCAGGAATTATAAATATAAAATGTTATGACTATATGTCAAGTACTTTGACATTTAAATTTAAGATTTTTCAAAAAGTGGAGTTAATCGATTTGTACACTGAACGAACGGTGGCTCCTTTGTATGTATTTCAGTAAGAGATTATAGAATATATACATACATATATGTACTTATTTCGAAAATTTATGGAATTTCTGAGATGTTGAATTTTAAATTCGAAATAAAAATTATAACAAATTATACAAAATGTAATAATAAATTCTTACCTTTTTCGAACATATCCAATATGTTTTGTATCCATTACGACGATTTTTTACAAAACTGTATCCATGTTGTAATAATAGTAAACATCCTCTCTGGCCAACACCAAATTTAACTGGTTCATCATTGTAATTTTGATGATTATTTGGATTTTCATCATCATCATCATTATCATCACCATCTTCATTGTCATCATCATCATTATCCATTATTTCTATTTTGTGTTTTATAGCGTTTTTTTTTTTTGTTTACGTATTTATGTTTTTTTTTTTTAAAAAAAAATTTAAAGAAAAATGAATTACAAAATATAAATATTAGTAAATATTAATCAAAATACAATACACACATTTGAGTACGTATTTTAATATTAGTTCTTATTTTATGATATTGTATTTTATCTAAAATATTCAAGTTAGTACATACATATTATATTTGATGAAAAGTATATAAGTACATATATGTACATATTATATGTAAAAATTAATAATTTTGTTCTTGTCTTACCCATCATTTCTTTTTTTCTTAAATTTTGTACACTTATTTGTAAATGAAAACACGACAATAATAAATAAATTAAATAAATTACGAAAAATATTTTTTTTTTTACATAAATTCATAATATATCGAATACAATTTATCTGTTTAGAATTTATTTCATTTTATTTTATTTTTTCTAAATCATCTTTCTTCTTTAAAATTGTCTTTTATGTTACAAATATTAACATTCAATTCAATTTAATAATTTTTTTTTTTTTAATTATCAAAAAGAAATAAAATAAAAGTATAAAACAGAAAAATTGATTAAAATAAAATTAAATTAAATTGTAATACAAAATGTTTGAAATTCAATTCTACATTTAAATGAAAAATATAATAAAATAAATAAAAATTATATAGGTATGTTATTTTTTATTTTAATTTTATTCTCAATAATAAATTGGAAATCATTCATTAAAAAAAAAAAAAAAAACACAAAAATCGTATAACATAAAAAAACATGAATTAAAATTTCAAATTTTCTTACAGTATCTACTCGTCTTCTTATTAAAATGTTTGTGTTTGTTGTTTGTTGTTTGTTTTTTTTTTTTTTCATTATTATTCAAAAATTTTTATTTCAATTTGAAATATTTTCTTATAAAATTATAACATACATAAATTATAATTTCATAAAAATTAAAATTAAAAAAAAAAAAAATTTATTCTAGAATGGATCATGATTATGTTGACCGCATTTAACGATCATTTCCTGATTTGTTCCAGTATCAATGGTTACAACTCTTGCTTTACATTTATGTAATCCAGCCCTTGCACATGACCAATATACTTTACATCCCCATGATTTATTTCTAGTAAAACTGTAATCACCGACTTTCAATTTACGACTACCACGAAATCCGGTCACAAACGAAAATGCTGTTTGTGATGAAATAACTGAAATAAAATTTTTAATAATTATATTTCTATTCTTAATGATATTATGTTGATTTGATTTTCTTTATTTTTCTCTTATTTTTTTTTTTTTGCAATTTGTATTGTAATTTATGAGAAAACAAAAAGAAAACAGAATTTGAACAAATATTTTTTTGTTTGTTTGTTCCGCCGTTCGTTTTTTTTTTTTTTTTTTTTTTTTTTATAGAATGACACAACAAACACGAAAACGAAATTACTACATAACTAAGGTAAAATTGTATAAATTTTGAAAATTTTCATGTATTACATACATAAATTTTGTGTTTTTATTAATTAAATTTTATTGAAACGTATTTTATTTTATTAATAATTATTTCATTCTTACACATTTTTTTATTTATCTTCTCAATATTATAATTATTATTTAATTAATTCAAATATAGTTAATTAATAAAAAATAATTTTATAACAAACGCCATTTTAACTTTTTCATAAGTTTCATACAAATATCATACAACTGATCTGTGGTCTGTGTTTGATGATTGCTAACAAAAATTATTATTTGAAACTCGAAATTTTTAATGTTTATTTATTTATTTATTTATTTATTTTTTTATTATTTTGTAGATGTAGCTGTATAATTATTTATTTGTTGTTCTTTTTTGTTTTCAATGTAGAATTTTAGAAATATCTACAAATGATAATTTTTGCGTATTAATCTGTGACAGTTGCCGTTGCTGTTGCTGCTGCTGCAATTGATTCGGTTGAATATCTTTTTTTAAATCACGTTTCAATTCTTTAACAGAACCATATTTACGTGTTTTATTTATAACTTCATGATTATGTAAGTCATTTAAAACTGTTAATATATTTCCTTTAGTTTTGATACGTGCACGACATCTTAATACAGCAAATTGACAGCATCTCCAATAAATTATATTCTCACGGCAAACATGACGATTAAATGTATGCTGTTTGAATACCAATTGTTTTGTACCGTATTTGCTTGAAACAAATGATGCTGCATCTGTAAAAATTTAAATTAATCAAATATGCTTCAAAAATAAAAAATATTTACAAAAAATTTATGTAAAAAAAAAAAAAAAAAACAAATAAAAAATAATGAATAGAATTAAAATGGGAAAAAATGATAGGGAGGATTTGAAAAAATAAATAAAAATATAAATTCAATATTTTGAATACATTTTTTTTTTTTCTTGTTTATTAGTTTTTCTTGTTGTTTGAATATTTTTATTTTTATTTTTATTTTATTGTCGTTAAACAAACATATCGTGATTTTGAATCGAAAATATGTTACACATGAATGTTCACATTACATTTCAATTTTAATTATAAGAAAAAAATAAAATAAAATTTAATTTATACAGATTATTACATATAAAAATTTTCTATCGTTTTCTTTTTTTTTTTAAATAATTTTATTTGAAATTTTTTCATTTATTAATAATTCATTTATATTCCGCGAATACATTTTATAATTTTTATAATTTTTAGTATTTTCTGTTAATATATTAAAAAAAATTCTTTCATTCTCCATTGCATTATGATTATGAGAATTAATTTCAGTTATAAGTGAATCTGAAACAGTATCAATACATATTCTTGCTGGACAATGTTCAGTATTAACTTTAGAACATCTCCAATGAATTTTTTTATTAATTGCATAATGTTTATAAAATACATATCCTTTATGAATTATTTTTGTTACCTTTTTCATTTCTAAAAAAAAAAATTAAAAATTATATAATAAAATTATTGTTTATATTTTTTATTTTAATAATCATATTTAAAAATTTGAAAAATATTATCAATTTTACTTTACCATTATTCGATGATTTTGAATGATTATGATTTTGACATAATTTTATTGTATTAGAATTTTCATTTTCAGCAGTTGTACGTACGGCAACAATACGTGCCTTACAAGTTTTTTTTGTACAATGATAATATGTACGTTTTCCGCGTGTTCTTTCAAATCTGTATTGATATCCATTATGAATTAATAGTTTCGATGATGGCTCATACATAGCGAATGTTTCATCACCAATTTTAAGAATTGTTCTATGTCGCATGCCTACAAAAATTTCCATTAAAAATACATAATTCTTTATATTATGTAATTCAAATGCATGCATACATATGCAGTGCCAATTCAAAATTAAATTTTTAACATCAAATTGTTCTGAATTGTCTATCAATATTGCATCGATGAATTTTTATATTTTTAGTAAAGTGTTTATTTTGTTTTTTTTTTTTTTTTAAATATATGAATTTAATTTACAATGTATAAAATTTTTCTTAAACGCATGCATTATAAATTTAAGTTAAAAAAAAAAAAAGAAATAAATATATTAAACGTGGATATTTATCATTTTTTATTTTGTTCAATGTTCAATGAATACATTCAAATTTATTAATATGAATATAAAATGCTTGATATTTTAGTTTTAACATATTTTTATAATTTTTTAGATTATTAAGTTATTTGTATTTTTAATTATTAAATTTTTAATAAATTTCATTGTTTTCTGGTCTACAATCTTCACAATGCTCTTTTATGAAAGATATTGTTCCATTTTTTAAATAATTCATCATAATTTGACCCGGACATTGTTTATTGCAACATGTCCAATAACTTCTGTACGCACGTCCCCTAAATTGTTTATACAATTTGTCATCTATTTGCATTGTCGCAATATGATTTTTCATTTTTATTACTGTAAAATAAAATAAAAATATAAAAAATGTATACAATATAAAGAGCGAAAATGTTACCTATATTTAAACAAATTAGGTAGCAATTTAATTGAAAAAAAATTTTTTTTTTTATTTTCTGTTATTTAAATCACACATGCTGCGTTTATCTTGATGTGGAATATTTTTTTTTTTAATTTAAATGAAATTCTTCAATATACTTTAAGTTAATATTTTTTATTTTTAGTTATATACATTTACTAAAAATATAATTATGATCTTATATCGCTAGTGAAATAAATGGAATTCACCTAAATTCAATTTTATTACAAAATTATTATTGATTCAATAATTATGACAAATAAAGTGGTGGATGATTATGTTTATGCTTTCCTAATTTAATTGAATGATCTGAACGTGTTATGCAACGTGCTAAACATTTATTTTCTGATGAACGTTTACCATTGCCTTTTGAACATATCCAATTAATTGATGAACGAAATGATGCTTCTTTTTTATAAACATGTCCATTAAATATTAAATTGATGCCTTTCTTTTGATTTTCAACATAAAATAATTTCACATCTTTAATCCATACACAAATTGGATATTCTGGAATAAATATATGTACCTATTATTTATACATAATTTCTAAAATAATATAAATCGAAGAAAATAGAAAAAATAAATAAATAAAACACTTTCAATGCTACAAAAAATAAAATGGTAACATCATCTACCGAACGAACGCATTCAAATACATATTTTTAAATTATTTAATAATTAAAATGAAAATAATAGTTGATAACATTCACTATTTATTAATTTAAATATTTATCATTTTTGTAGGTAATTGACATTTATATTCAAATAATATTTGAATATATGTATAATAGAATTATGTATTTTTATTTAAAATTTACATCAGTTTTAAAATGTGGTTGTCTTATGGGTAATTTTATTTCTTTTGGTATCATAATTTCATCAAAATTATTAATTATATTATATTTCGACAATAATAATTTTTTTTTTAATGTATTACGTCCCCAATTAATTTTTTCTGTTTCTGAACCATGTGTATGTTTACCAAGATGAATGAAATTGTTTTTAGCTTTGATAATTATACGACTTTTACATTTATATTGAGTGCAACGTATACAACGCCAATAATTATTACGATTTTTTCGATACAAATAATTATCAACAACTAGTAATGGTTTTCCTTTTTGACTGTAGATATATTCCACCAAACCTAAAACAAATGTATATTTTTTTTTTTTAACATTTTTATATATAGAATTGTACAAGTATTACGAATTATAATAGAAAATTAAATCTGTAGGTTATATGTATATTTTACAATATGTAGATATTTTCCTTAAGATAAAATAAAAGCAAATTATGTTTTTTTACAATTATTTATTATTCAGTTTTCTTTGTTAAATTATTTTTAATTATTTCAATGTAAATGATCAGTGGATCTTACGATTACTCCATCATGCATTACAATTCTTCCATAACAATTTGTTTGTAAACATCTCCAATATTCTTTATTTAATCCGTAATTACGTTCTTTACGATATTTATAACCATTTAAACAAAGTATTGGTCTACGTCTTTGACTTAAAATATATTCAATTAATGGATTTTTTGCATTTGTTGATGAAGAATTGGAATTAATATTAAGGCAGCTTCGATTCAAATCTGTGAAATTTTAAAAATTACAAATTACATATATGGTAATTTTAAAATTCACAGTTTCAATTTAATTTAAGTGGGACCTGTTGATTTCAAGGAAAAAATAATCTATAAAAAATTTTATCAAACAGCAAATTTATTCTTTAAATAAAATATAATTTTAAATAAATACATTTCAATTTAATCCTTATAATGAATAAATGATTTGAAACAGAAAAGAATCAACAAATTTATAATTTCTATAAGAATATAGATATCAAGTTTCCAATTTGTATATTCATTCCCGGAACACGATAATTACAATATCAATTCAAACTTCTGCCGAACTCCGATTGAAACTACAAAGAACCTCAAAGATCGAATACAAAAGACACTATTTAATTATCTGAATTTAAAATAATTAATTTAATAATGCCTCATACATATTTCTGATTGCGAACAGTCCATATTCCATAACCAATAACCAAAGATATCCAGCCAGAGTCATTAAAGTATTATTGTGTTCATATTATACTTATTGTTGCTGAGCATCATATCAAAATTATATACATACTACATCATATATAACATGTAAAAGTTAAAATTTTTTAAAATAAACTTACCAATTTGAATTAAATCATAAATTTATGAATATAATTACAATTTATTTATTTTATTTATTTTATTATTATTTATTCTTCATTATCTAAACATATATACATTATCATACAGAGTATATTAAATTTATTTTGATTTTTATTCATTGTAGTTTATTAATCTCTATCATTCTTTCCTTTTTTTTTTTTTTTTTTTTTTTACTTTAACGTATCAATCAGCTGATTGCTGGTCTTAGATTACGTTTATTATTAAAATACTAAATTATACTACTTTTTCATACATAAAAATAAACAATTTACATTCATTCATATACTTTTCAAACAGATCATCATTTATTTTTAATCAAAAGAGAAAAAATTAAAAATAGAATATACAAATTTTAATCTATTATATCATCTTCAATCTAGATTCTTCAGTCACTCCATTCGATAATCAGTCTCCAACTTAATTCATACTACATTTCAAAGCCATTCATACTTCACTCCTACTTCATTTCATTAATTTAAAATTGCAATTATTAAAATTACAATAAAGGCACTAGAATTTCTTCATGAAAAATACCTCGATTTTTATGTCACATAAGATATGTTGCGTTTCATGTTCATGTATAAATTTTAATGGACACTAATAATACCTAAATATGAAAGTAATTTATTTAATTTCATTATTTTTCTACTAAAATAACTTTAAAATTTAAATCACATACTTCATTTCACTATACGAATTCACCTGGTTTTATTACACATTATCTAAAAATAATTGATTTAAAAATGTAAAACATTTTTACAATAAATTTTTCAATTTTATTACAATTTACAATACTCAAATATTAAATTTTAATTTTATTTAAGCGAAAATTCATTAAAACAATATTTTCACATAATATCTACATTATGTTGTTTAGTAAACAAACGCCATTTTTTTTTAATTGCTATCTTTCTTTCATTTCATCTACTTTTTCAGCAATTTAATTTTTTACCCCAATATTGATTTCATCGCTAAGCCGCCATATTTCTGCTTTATATTCGAAATATAAATTATCTAAACTAAATACAATGCAATATAAAAATACTTACTGAAAATTTCGATAATTAATAAATTTTGTAAATATTTTTTATCATATAAAATTATTAATTTTACTGTATCATTAAAAAATATGAATAAAATTAAATTATAAAGCGCTGACGATTGGTGAAACACACATCTACATTTTCAAATTTCATTTCACATTAAATTTATTTTTCACTCACTTTAATTTAAACAATACAATAAAAATTAATTAATTTTCATTTATTTTACAAATTATCGTTGTGTATATTTAAATTAGGAAAATTTATTACCAAACGTCTATATAAAATAATTATATTGTTAAAATAAAAATGTAACATCACCATTTCGATTTTCGATTTCGATTTCGATTTGATTTCATATTTCACTTTCACTTCACCAACTTTGCACCAACTTACTTCACCAACAAGCTAACAAATCAATCAAAATTAAGCAAGTTAGGGTTGTCAACTATATATCGATATTTCACAAATATCGACAAACAGCTGAAATACATTGATTTATTTTTATTCGATATATGAAAAAAATATATCGGAGAAATATATCGATTTTTTTCATAAATATATCGACTTTGCGGCGTTAGATATAATGGAAAATTGTGGGTGTAAAACGGCCATACTGATCATTTAATATCACACCACACCAAACATTACTACCATAACCACGTTAACACTTACCACCCATCGATCTACCATTATTATAGAATAGAATCAACTTCAAGTAAAATTTAAGTGTCATTCATGAATTTCATAACTGCTAATTTATATTATAATTTCTGCTTCATCAACATTTTCACATGTTCGGGCAAGGGAAGAAATGAAAAATATAATATCCGGGATTATACAAAGAAGCACAAAAATATTTATGCATTTTGGCAACATCAGTGCCTTCTGAGAGACTGTTTTCTAAGGCCAGAGTATGAGTTGAGTAACACAAACGAAAACAAGAAACAGATTTTCTAGTAAAAGATTATCAAAATTATTATTTTCAAACTCTGTGACACAAGAATATTGGAAATGATAATCAGTATGCTTATGTTAGACCTGAAATTTGGAAGAAACAAAAAATGGTAAAAATATCGATATTGTAAAACATAGATAATTTTGCATTGATATATATCGGATATCGTAGAAGTCATCCCGATAGATCGATAAATATTTAAATCGATATAATGAGAATATTTGACATCACTAAGCAAGATCAAGTGAATAGGAAAGGAATACAGCAACAGCAAGCACAACACAGACAGTGTTACCAGAAAGCCTTCGCTGCAGAATGCTGGATTACGATTTTCAGAATTCTAAAATATATGTTATATGAGATTATTTTTGCGAGAATGCTAAATCGTTTTTGAAACTAAAAAATGTCTATTTTGAAAACTATACACGATAAATTTCATTAAATTCATAGAAGAAAACAAACGTTTTACCTCTGCATTCGAAAATGAAAGAACAAGCAACGATAGCTCGAATTCAGAAAAATTTTGGAATGGATTCTCTTTAACGAAATTTTTAAAGTTGTTAATAATTTATAAAATTTTTCTTTTTGAATTGTTAATTTAAGCTAATCTTAAAGAAATTTTTGAATTTGTTAGCTTAAGTTTGTAGAATTGTGATCGACAAATGCCCCGGAGGCTCGTAGTGTGGGCAGAAGGGAGGCAGTTTACTGACCTTAGTAAATAATAATAATAAGTGGCAATGCTGCACTACACAATTCCCATTTGTATGTATAAAATGTGGTGTATTTGGCTGTCAGTCTTTCGTCTATTCACCGTGAATTATTAAGTCAATGGATGACAAATAAATTTCTTAAGTCCTGACAGAATGCCACGTTTTATAATTTATATTTTTTTACTAAAGCTTAGTACAGAGATCACCTTTCCCCAAATGATGTGTGAAAAAAAAATGAAAGGAATTCCGTGCACCCAATATTTCCGTGTTTTTATTTTGTTTTGTGATTACTGATTAGTGATTACGCAGTTCGAACGGAATAAAATATTGAATCGGAGACTTTTTTCTGTTCACTTTGGAACGAAATAGATGGTTGGATTTTGGATAATTATTCTGTGCGACATGTTTAGTAATTTTGATAGAATAAAAAAACAGTTGTTGCTATCAAGTATTATTGTCATTTAAGGGGGAACTATAATCGACATATGTGACATAGGGTATGACATATGTCGTATCCGAACACAGCCAAATCAATGATCTAAACTATAATTGACATTACTGACAATCGTTAAAAATTCGTTTAACATAAGCTCGACATAAAGCCCAACTATAATCGACATACCTGACATAGCAAACATAAGAAAAAATAACGAATGTTAAAACGTAACATTTGGTTAACTATAATTAACATAGATAACATACTAAACATAAGCAATACGAATTTCACAAAATGAGCTTTTTGCTTATGTTACTTATGTCATGTACGCTCTCGATCGTACTGCTTATGTCGAGCTTATGTTAAACGAATTTTTAACGAATGTCGGCAATGTTAATTATAGTTTAGCTCATTGATTTGGCTGTGTTCGTAGCACGACATATGTCAAAGCTTATGTCAGGTATGTCGATTATAGTTCCCACTATAAGCAGTACGATCGAAAGCGTGCATGACATAAGTAACATAAGCCATAACCTCATTTTGTGAAATTCGTATTGCTTATGTTTAGTATGTTATCTATGTTATTATAGTTAACCAAATGTGACGTTTTAACATTCGTTATTATTTCTCATGTTACCCATGTCAGCTATGTCGATTACATATACCCCCATTATTCTTCTCATTCTTTCATCATACATAACATAATTTAATTTAATTTAATTTATTAAGAAGAGAGGTCAGTAAACTGCCTCCCTTCTGCCCACACCACGACCCTCCAGGGCCTTTTGGCGGTACATAACATAATAGAAACATTCATATAATTCTTTTTCTCCACGCTATTCTACATTGAATTTTTCCGTGTAGAAATAAACAGCAATATGCAAAAGTATACAATTTCTCTAAATCGCTGTTTATATTTAAAAGTAAATTGCGACCTTACCATTATAATATGTGAAATCAATTCAGAATATGCACCTCTGTAATGCACCTATTTGTTGAACTTAATTTTAACTCCATAGCAACCGTTTTTTGTTCCTTCAAAATTTTATTAGTTATTTCCAATCATTCTTTACACATTTAAAAAATTCAAAATAACATTAAATTTAAAATGGTTGAGGAGTTAAATAAAGCCAAAATTTATATAGATGATTTATATTATTTTCGTGTATTGGATCCAAAAATAACGAAGCAAATAAATGATTCGGAAGAAGAATGCAAGGAGTATTCAAATCGTAAAAAAGATCTATACTTTCACATATTCATTACATTTTCAATAAAATTTTTTTTTACAGAATTTTCAGAATTTCAAAAACTTGTAGAAAAATTTGTAACAATCGTTCAAAAATTTTCAAAAGATGTCGATAAAGAAAAAATATGTGCTATTAACGCACAAAATCAATTAAAAACAATATCAAAGAGACGAGAAATCGAACAGCAAATATATCAGGTGAACGAAAAATAATTTTTCTTTAATTAAAATTAAAAATTTTATATCCATTTCAAAATATTTTAATCTTTTATTGTTTTATAATTGTTTATAGTCTCAAATTTTAGAACAAAACGTTAAATTGCAAAAACTAAAAACTCAATTACAATATTTACAATTGATTGAATCCGAACAACAAGAAATACTTTCGAATTTAACACAAAATCAGTAATGTGTTTATATTTTTGATTGATTTTTGCAAAGAAAAAATTTTCGTTAATATTTATTTAGAATACCAATAAAGTAATTTCGAGTGTTCTAATTTGAACCAAGCATAAGCACTAGCAACAAGACATATTTTTTTTAAACATGAATTATGTATTAGGTGGGTATTTATTTTATGCAAAAAAAATTGTTTTTATATTTCTTTCTATCTTAAATAAAAAATTAATAAAATAAATTAAAAATAAATCCAATAAATTTAACCACTGTGAATATGTTATAAATTTTCTATAAAACAAAATTGAATAATAGATAATAGTCATATAGATTAGCAGATAATATCATTTAATAATGTTATATTTTTTTTGTAGCAAGCAAAATTGCATAATGGTAAATTTGTTTTAGAGCAATTATAAACTTTTCTATTTGTACATTCTGGATTGCTGCACAATATAATTTTTGGTGGATCTTTAGGTAATTGTGGTTTCATTGGAATATCATATTGAGCTGGATATATAATTTTTGCTCCATGTATGTTATTTTTATATGTTATCACTGGATAAGAAGATTTTATAATTTTACTTTTAACTTGTTTTCCAATTTTTGTTGAATCTTGTTTCTTCAGTAAACGTTCCATTGTTTTCTTTTTATCTCTTTCACGTTTTTCATCAGCTAATTGTTTACGTTTTTGTGATTTTAATTGCGCTTTTTGTATAGCTTCAGCTGTCCTTACCTTTTCTTTATAACCAGTCGGTAATGACATTAAAATTTCTCCACCAGAATTAAGTTCTTTGTCTGTAGCTGTACTTCTTTCGTACATTGCTCTTTGACGTGCAGTCATTAATTTTGGATCTTTGATTTTTTTCAATTCATCAACTTCTTCTAATTTACCAGATTCTATTGCATCTAACCATCGTTCTTCATCACTTGATGTACCACTATCTCTACCTTTAGTTTTTCGTTTCTTTTGTTGTGGTTTACAATTACTCATGGTAATTGGTGCTATTGTTGGTTCTTCTAGGTTTATTGTAGTTGTAGATGTTGATGGAATCTCCATTTTGAATGGGCTTACATCAGAAATAATATCAACATCACCAATTGAATCGTATGAAGATACAGATACACATTTCTTTTTTTTATGCTTTTTATGTTTTTTATGATGTTTTTTATGTTTTTTAGACACGATAGTTGAAGTCCGGTCGGCTAAAATTTGCAAAATTATATTTTCATCAGTAAGTATATTTCCATTATTTTTTATATTTACCATTTATTTGTTTACTTATATAAAGCTAAAAGAAAATAGGTACTTACATAATCCCACATCAGTTTCACGTCTTTTTACCATAATTGAAATGAATATTCAATTAAATTCATTCAAAATACTTAAATGATTTATGATTTATTTTATTTATTTAATTTCATGTAAAATGTATTAAATAAAATTTCAACTTTTTCTAAAATGTATCAAAAATAAAAAATTTTTGAGTTTTTAATTTAAATATAAAACAATTAAACGCAAATAAATTGTTGTTGTGATTTGTAATTTCAATTGTCAGGATCCTGATTCCTGAGCCTGACTCCTCGTGCTGCTGAGTGTTGACCACCTGCTGCCTGACCAACAAAGTATATAATATAGGTGATATATAGGTTAGGTATATATACTTATACACTTTGTGCTTGTGCCTGACCATCAATAAATTTATTATGGCTTAAGACTATTTAATAATAGGTTCGTTCCTGTACTTCTACTTACTTTACAGCGAGCTGTAAACCTGTAAACTGTAATTTGCTTTAAAGGCATGTATTCAGTGATAGCGAGAGCGACGCAAACTTTATTCAATTCCACGCGATTTTTTTTCTCAGTTTGTTCCACATTTCATTTCAACGGGGCTTATGGCACCACCACTGAAAGGTAACAACATTTTTGCTTTTTGTACGAAATTATGGTAATGTGTTTTTTTTTGTTTTTTTTTTTTTTTTTTTTTTTTTTCAAATATACATATATACATACAATGTGTATATAGTATATATTAAGTGCACGCGGATTCTCTTCTCAGTCCATTATGGCAATGGCACCGCCGATCAGTGATTTATGTCAGATATATCATTCAGTTTGTAGTTTATCATCGACTTGGGCAAGAGTAGCGCGCTGGGTGGGATTCGAACCGTGCCGTTGCCGTGATCTCAAGATCACAAGACCGACACCTAACCATCGAGCTATTCAAGCCCCTTTATGGTGATGATGTATACATAAATTATAACTTTGTTTTAGGTTAATTATCTTATCTACTAAACCACTAAAATTGTTATAGTAGAAATTAAAAACTAAACATTTTATTTATTTTATGCAAGTTAGATTTGAAAAAATATGTATGAATGAATGTTTAATAATAATAATAATACATATGTACATGTATATTGTAATAATAATTAAATAATTTTATTAGAGAAAATTATTAAAATGTATTGTTTTTGTAGCATCTATTTTTTATTATAAATTATATCGCATATATAATATGATATAATATTATATATATAATATTATTTTATATAGTTGTTATTCATGTTGTTATTCACAAAGCAACTTTGAGATCACGGTTCGAACCCCAGCCAGCGCACTACTCTTGCCCAAGTCGATCAATAATTTTTCCCATCAGCAATGTACACCAGTAAACTGATTACTGATGATAAACTGGATAATAATGTATATCTGACATAAAATTACTGATCGGCGGTGCCATGGACTGAGTATCCGCGTGCACTTAATATATACTATATACATTTATGTATATATGTATATTTTAAAAATGAAATGAAATGAAAAATTCACAAAGCAAAGCAAGCAAAGCGTACATTGGAACAAGCAATGACTTTGCTTGCTTTGACAACCAAAGTAAGTAAAGCAAGTAAAGCAAACAAAGCAAGCGAGGCGTACATTGGGTTTTCGGTTTTCGCTATTAAATTAATTTAAAGTAGAAAAGTAAACAAAAGTCGTAGTAGTTAGTAGTAGATTAATTTTGACAATCATTTAAATGAAGTCAGAAGTACCCCTTATTTATCCAAGAAAAAAAAAACTAGTCACTAGTCACTAGTCAGATGTCAGACCATTTAAGATTTAACATATCATATATCACTTAAATTAAATATCAACCAATTATCAAGTACCATACCAAACCAACCATTTATTTAATTCGTCAGGCTAGCCGGCATATTTTCAACTTCATTACGATAGTTGTGGAATTATTTCTGAAAATATGACAAATTTTCATTTTATATTACAATCTTTATTTATATTTTTGGGTTTTGATACATTAGTTTTATCAGAACTACCACGTCCTCGTGGGGTTTCTATATCTCGCGCGGCAATCTATACACCAAAAGAAACATTCCTGTGTGAGGATGGATCAAAGACTATCAAATATATTCAAGTTAGTATAATTTAACATTGAATAAAATAATTAATTTATTAATCTTTTTTATTTTTTTATGAAGATAAATGATGATTTTTGCGATTGTGCAGATGGTAGTGATGAACCGGGTACATCTGCTTGTTCAAATGGAATTTTTCATTGCATGAATTTAGGCCATCGTCCAAAAAATATTCCCAGTTCAAGGGTGAATGATGGAATCTGTGATTGTTGCGATGCCAGTGATGAGTACAACTCAATGCGTAGTCAATGTGTGAATAACTGTATGGAATTAGGAAGAGAAGAACATCAACGCGAAAGGAATAGACAAGAACTCATTAAAAAGGGTACAATGCTTAGAGCTGATTTTATTAATAAAGGTAAAACATTAAAAGATGAACGTAAGAAAAAAATGGTAGAATTACAAAATCGCAAAGCTGAATCTGAAGCAATAAGAGATGAAAAAGATGCTAGAAAAAAAGAAGCTGAAGCTGCTGAACAAGAGGCATTAGAAGTTTATAGGCAAATGCAAGAAGCCGAAAACCGAGAAAAATTGGAAAAAGATGCAGATGAAAACAGAAATGAGGCAGAAAATATATTTACGAAGTTTGATTCCAATAAGGATGGTTTTGTTGAAATAATTGAAATTCAAACAAGAGTAGCATTCGATAAAGATCGTGATGGTGTTGTTACTGTTGAAGAGGCAAAATTCTTTTTAGATGAAAGAGATCGAGTCGATTTAGAGACATTTATAACATTGGCATGGCCGCGAATCAAACCGTACTTAATGTTAGATTCAGGTCTTTTTAAACCACCGTTAACGGAAAATGAAAATGAACATGAAAATGAACCAGAATTAGATAATCAAGATTACAGTGGAAGTGAACAACATGAAGAGCAAAATGAAGAAATTACAGATACTGATGCTACAAGACCTGAAGATGAAGATGAGGGTGAAGAACATATAGAAGGTATTATTATTATTTGATTTATTTCAGTAGAATTGAAATAATCAGTTTTATTTTAGATGAAAATGAGGAAAAAGAAATCGAAACAGCTACTGCAAGAGAATATGATCCTGAAACTCAAAAATTGATTGATCTTGCGAATGCAGCCCGGAGTGAATTTTTAGAAACAGACAGGACTGTACGTGAAATTGAAGATGAAATAAAAGAAACAAAAGAGCTAATTGAAAAGGATTACGGAGTTGAAGAAGAATTTGCCCCATTGGATGGTGAATGTTTCACTTTTGACGATAGAGAATACGTTTATAAATTGTGCCCATTTGATAGAGCATCACAACATCCACGATCTGGAGGAAGTGAAGTCAGGTAAATGCTGCTTTGTTTTTTTTTAAAAAATAAAAAAATCAAAACGACTATCATTTCTTTTTTGCTTTGTTTTTTAAAAACTTATTTAAACAGATTAGGTACATGGTATAAATGGAATGGAAATGAAAATAAATATAGCCAAATGTTATATAGTAACGGAGCATCATGTTGGAATGGTCCACAGAGGTCAGTTGCTGTTACTGTTGAATGTGGCCTTGAAAATAAAATAACATCGGTCGCAGAACCAAATCGCTGTGAATACCATTTTGTATTTCAAACACCCGCCGCTTGTTATTTAGTCGATGATACCCAAAAGAAAGATTTTCATGATGAACTTTAATGTAATTTTTGAAATATTTTAGTTGTTTTTACATACATTCGGTAGTAATAATCTAAGTGTATAATTGATTCAATACCAAGATTTTGATATACAAAACAAAAAAAAAAAAAAAAACTGAAAAAAAAAAAAATAATTGTGAGAGAATTGTATGTATTTAATTTTATAACTTTTTTTTTAGACTGAATTTCCTCCGAAGGAATTGTGCAAAAAAAAAATTATTTGGAAATTTTAATAATGTATGTTTCACTTTTATTTTCTTTATTTTTTTGGTGTGGTTTATGTGTCAGAGTAATAAATTTGTACATTCCCACAATGAAAAATAAAGTAATGTTTAATACAAAATCATGAATACAATAAATAATGTGTTTTCTTTATTTATCATTTAAATTAACTTCTAGAGAAATTATTGTACTTCCTAGAAGGTAGGTGTATTATATGTATATATGTAGGTAATTGCCATAGCATAAAATTATCCAGGGAATGTTTACGGCACTATTTGATTATTTTAAAGATGTATTATTGATTCGGGATGCGAGACAATCTATTTTAGAGCTTATTTTCGAATAATTCGATTTAGGTAATGCCAATTAAGTATTGCAACTCTATTATTTCCGTTCGAAAAGGGTATATTTTCGTTTTATATAATTCCTCTGAATAAAATAATTATGGAAAAATATCAAATTGAATGTGATTTTTCAAGAAAAATGATAATCAGGTAGGCCAACTATCATTAGATTCAACTCGGAAAATAACATATGTAATAATTTCATGTGCATATTTTTATAATATTAGGTAATATAAAAAATTTCTTTTTTCAATTTTTTCTTGAATTTCTTTTATTAAAATATAAAAATGTTTAAATATAATTTTTTATATAAAAAAAAAAAAAAATAAAATAAAATAAAATAAAAATACAATAAACAAACATTAATGTGAAGCAAAAAAATATATTATATATGTATATATATATAAAATAAATAAAATTCAACTTTTATGTGATTCTTAAAAGTACAAGTCTTAAATATTTTCTTATATTTTTAATTAAAATATTGTATAATATTATGTATTTACAATATATAAATTATATATATACTTGTATATATGTATATATATTTATTTATATTTTACTCATTTAAAATGAGTATGTATGCATGTATATATATATATAATAAGGAAAATTATGATAAATTTCTGTTGGAATTTAAAAAGCTTAATTTACAGTATACATTATAATTATACTCGTACTCGTATGCATAGTATTAAAATTATTATTTAATATAATTCTCGTTTTTAATTCACTAAATACTAAGTGATTTATTATACATTTATAATTTAGTTTTGTTGCTTTTACTTTTACTTTGTTCTAAATAAACAGTAAACAGGATGCGTATACCCGTCACGTTTTAATTTTTTTTTTTTTTTATTTTCTTTTAATAAATATTAGATATGTAAATACGTAACTAAAACAAAAATATTTTTTAAAATAATAGATATGTAATCTTATCTAAATATACAAATAAACATGAAATTACACTTAAAAAAATACAATTGGTACAATTATTCAGAATATACAAAAGAAATAAAAATAATAATTAGATAAAAATATATAAATGTATATATATATATAAGTATATATGTGTGTACTATATTTTAAACTTGGAAATAATCTGCAACTTCACCATTTTCATTAGAAGTTGTAGCAGTAGTGGTAGTTATTGGTGTTATATTTGTATTTGGAGTATTCGTGGTGAATGAATTATTTGTGTTTGCTGTTGATTGGTTCTGTTGTTGCTGTTGTTGGTGTTGTAATTGTAACACTGCAGCAGTCGTAATCGATTTAGCAGTAGGTGTAGATGTTGTTTTTGATATATCAACCTTTGAATTTGAGCATATTCCTATTACACTATTAGAAGTCTCATTTGAATATGGATTTTCTGGACTACAACTACTACTAATTTCATTATGTAATCGTTCATATGGATTTTCTAATACATTTAAATATCTAACCGATTCATAATTTGGATCTGATTCACTACCAGTTAATGATTCATAATTGGAACTGGAATGTTGTTGAATACTGCTACTTAATGTATTTGTTGTACTACTATTACTGTATTTTAAATTATTATATTTATGATTATCTGGGCTACTTTGTCCAGTTGATGGTGTCGTTGTTGTTGTGGTTGTCAATTTTTCAGATGATTTTGTTGAACATCCTGATATATTACTTAATGTTGATGTTGGTGGTATTCTTGCTGTTGATGATGATTTTATATCATATATCGTTTGATAATTATGAAATTCTTCAGAAAAATCCAAATTTTTTAAATTTACCTCATTCGATATACTTGAATATATATCAGAGCCAATTTCTTCATCATTATTATTAATTATTAGATTTTTATTGGTGTTATTATTATTATTAATGTATTGTGATACATTATTTTTATTTAAATTTTTTCCTTCTCTTATGCTAGCATAATCATGATTTTTTGATATATTATTACTTTCGTCATCATCATCATCACCATTATTGCCAATAAATTTTCTTTCTGAAATTTTACTATAACCTGGTATAGATTCATTGTCTCTTTCTTTAACACGACTATACCCATCGATCATGTCATCATCATCATTATTACTTGACATTTTTTCAACTACCCTTGCATAACCATCATCAGAACCACCACTGTATGCAGCTGCTGCTGATGGTCTTAACACTTCATAATTTGGATCATAATCTGAATTTGTTGTTGTTTGTTGTTTTATATTTTTTTCGTTCGTTGATGATGTTTTAAGGAGTATTTCGTAGCCTGGATCATTGATATTATGCTGTTGATGATCTAGTAAACTTTCATAACCTGGCTCTGATGATAATAATAAAGTATCAGTTTTCATATTAGCGACAAATAATTCCACTGGTTTGCTTATGTCAAAATTTATACTGCGAACGGGCCATTCTAAAAAAATCGATAAATATCACAAAATATTGGAAATTATTTTATTATTCAATAAATTGAAAAAATTTTTCTGCATGTTTTTTTTTTTTTTTTTTAAGAACTAAGTAGCTTCAGGAATCTTGAGTACCTTCTTCGTCTCCGAAAAGTTTTTTTCTTTGGGTGATTTGTGCGTATCCATCTGATTTTCTGTTTGTTATAAAATTGTTGTTATTGTTGTTATTATTATTATTTTCTGAGACTTTATCAGCTGGAATGGTTTCATATCCATGATCTTTATTATCATAACTGTTACATCTTGGTCGTCCTTTATCAATTGTTTCGTAGTTATTGTCTATATAAGTAGCTGATTTTATACTATTTTTACCCGGCGATACTTGAATTGCATTCAATACATACTCTTTCATATTAATTTCAGACGAAAGTAATTTTATATCCGTAGAATTATTCGTATCCACAGATAATTTTTTTTTCATAACTGGAGAAGAATTTTGTGATGAAATATTATGACATTTATTCTTTTTTATAACCTAAATACAAAAAAGTAAATTTGATTTTATTTGATACTAAATGGGTATTGCATATATTATTTACCTTGGCATACATTCCTTCGATGTCTTTGGACGGACTAAATTTCGATGAATTTTCATCAATTTCTGTAGTGATATTTTCTTTTGATAGAATAACTCCACTTACTAATTGCGGCATTGGACATTCGATTACGGATGCAACAGAATTACGACCAGAAGGAACTGAACTTGTTAAAGTTAAGTTTGAACTACTAACCAATTGAGAATTCTTTGGCGTTGGAGGAAGAGGAGAGTTCGCCTGTCGTTTTTCCGGTTTAGGTGAACTTAAAATACCAATTGAGCTTGTATTAGATGAGGATGATGCTTGTCTTGAATGCATTTGAGCTCGAAGAGTATCTACAGGTGGTAATATTGCTGGCTCAGTCGTTTTTGGTTTTGATATTTCATAGACTCGTGGTTCTAGAAATAAGCGAAATTAAAGATTTTTAAAATAACAATTTATCATTTTTATGGACAGTTCTAAAAACTTACGCTCTATTTGCTCTTGTATTTGTGGTGTTGTATTAATTTCAACAGAAACTGTAATAGCATTCGATGGCTGAATTTGAGCGTATGTTTCTGATCCACTTGTGTAAGCATTATTAGGATCATCGATTGCGGCGTATACTTCATCTGTAATTAATAGTTTTTTTTTTAAATTATTATTTTATTTTGAACCGCTATTCATGAAAAAAATGTAATGTTTAACTTTTACCTGAATCATCAGAAACTGTTGCGTAATGAGAATCGTTGCCATTTCTAGTTAATAAACGCGCTTGTGTTGGTCGAGTAGTTTGTGCAAGGATATTGGCTAATGGTTCTCTGACACTAATACTTGTATAGCCTTCTAAAAATTAATTATGCAATTCTGTATTTAAATCATTTAATGAGAATGAGATTGAATTGATAAGTACTTGAAGAATCTTGTGAATCTCCACTAAAATGAGGTTGTTGAATAATCGGTGGGGTCATGTAAGGTAGCTCCTGGCTGGCAGAAACCATTCCAGCAATTGCTGATGCTGCTGGTATTTCCTGTTGTGATTCAATTGAATTGAGCAGACTTTGATTCGATTCACGTCTTGAAACCTGAATATTTTCTGTATTTTCCACAGTAGATAATAACGATTTACTTTGTCCTGGTGCATTTAGTTGTGCATATGGATGTTCGGTGGAAAGTACCTTTTTAAGTATATAAATGAAAATTTCCATTAGTATTTTTTTCAATTACCATAATTCATTTATTTTAAATTTAAATCTTTTACTTTATCATAATCATGAGGTGGTGTCTTCACACGTGCATATGGTGAACTTATATCATCTGCCTGACTTATAGAACTATGCTGAGAAACACTTATTTGCTTTTTAAGACTTGGTGTCGCTAAAATAAAAATTCAATTCAAAAATTTTTTTTTTAAATTATTCGACAAGATCATACGACTTCTTCCTTGAGGTTTATCAAGCACTTTATCTGCAACTGTTGCATACAATTCGGAGCCATTATCATTTACTGATTCTATAACCGGTATATCTGGTAAACTTCTATGTGGTGCATTACTACTTCTAAAATAAATTTATAATTATTAATTTCATATTTAATTATAATTATATTTTTTTTCATTCTTTTAATTAAGCAAATAACACTATTGTAGCAATTATACGAATACAAACAAAAGAATAATAATATATATAGTAAATTAAAATAGTACAATACAAACAATACAAATTTATTGACCTTTTTAAATCAACATCGCCAGTTAAAGATGAGTTTGATTCAATTTTTTGTATATTTTCTGTATTTTCTTCGGGATTTTTTATTTTAACCATACCTTCTAATCCCAAAAATTCGTTCCTACATGGACAAAACAAATATACATATAAAAAAAAAAAGAAAACACAAAAAACAAAAATATGTAAAATACAAAAAGACAAAAACAAAAACATGTAAAACCATTACAATCTAAAAATAATAAACATTCAAATTCAATCATTATCATTTATTGCAAGTAAAATGCATGACTGTTAAACATACACATTTATTTAAGTAATAACAGCAAAAAATATATGTACAATGCATGTACAATGTACCTACATAGGTACATTATTATAAAAATAAAAATATTTCTCACGTTCAATTGAAGCAAACAGATCAAAATTAAGAACGGATGGGTTTAATGAAACACAAAAAAACGAAAAAAAAAAAAAATAGTTATACGAACAATCAACAATGAATAATTTTTTTTTTTCAAAAGCTAGCACACTTTCTCTGCATTTTCTTTTTTTAAATTAGAATTTCTATTATTACTATGAATACCTTTTTATCTAAATCTATCTTTATAAAAGCATATTAATTTAATATAATATGTATTTTTATCTATCTATATAAATCTACGTACGTATTACGTGAGTGAGTACATACTTTGGAATTTTTTTTCTGCAACATAGACAAGCAGCAAACATTATTATTAATGTAACACCTAAATTAAATGACATCAATACAATATAAAATGTTTCATATTCCATTTTATTTTTAAATTGTAAAGAAAAATTATTATTTTTCATAATAATTGATATAATAAGTATTTTATCTTTTGAATTTTTTCAAGTAATATGAGTTATTAGTAAAAATTTTCTTAAAAATTTTTGCCATTTTTAAAATTTTGTCTGAAAAAGTTTCGTTTCGTTATTTAAGAACAAAAAACAAAATAACTTATTTATATATTTTAATTTAAATTATTTACATTTATATATAAAAAATAAATAATATTATTAATTAAAATTTTAAATGAAACTATTTATATTTTTATCGTGTATAAAATATAAAATTAATTTTTAGTTATTTATAATAAGAAAAATACAAAACTTAATAAAAATTGACAGAATGACAGTACACTTTGTTTTCTCTTTTATCTGTTTTTTATCTTATTCTTTCTTTTCTTTTCTGTTAAAATGTTGTATATCATACAAAACAAAATGATTTGATGCATAAAGTTTAAGGTATGTTTATACTCTAATATAAAACAGTCTAAAAATATTTAGAGTTTATTTTTAGATAATTTTTTGTTCGGATATATGATCGTTTAGTACTTTTTTTTATTGAATTTTTAAAAAAAATTCTTACATATAAAAATTTTTAAATTATTTTAAAATTAAAACACAAATAGACGATGTAATAAACTCGTTTTTAGTCGAATATCGAACCATCGAACTGAAACATATTTGTTGAAAACAAACTGAATGGAAGCGAATGATTGATTGCTTTGCTTGCTATCTTCGTTGTAAAAGGTATGGTTGGGTTGGGGTTGAATGATGAAAATGATTAAGGTTTATTCACATAGCTTTCGTTTTATTTCGCTTCGTAATAAATAAAAACGTTCTTAGAAAACAAAATTGCAGAACAAGATAGTAATTTCATTTCAAATAAAACAGTTATATACAGATACACTATTTAAAGTTATGATGAATTATTTTGATCCATAAAAATATTCAAAATTCATTTGGATTGCATGTAAATCAACAGCTATCCAGCAAAATCTAACACTAAATGAAAGATGAAAGTTATGCAAAGTTATATACATATGTATGTGACATGGGTTTTAGTTTATCAGGAAGAAAATACAAGAAACAGAATTAAAAAATAAATAGATAAAAATAATGCATAAATAACGCAAAAGAGCGAAAGAAGAGAAGAGAATGAGAGATATGATGATGATAAATTGATAAATTAAGTTTTTTTTTGTGAAAGATGGTCGACTTATATTGGTCGATGTCAATCATCATTCGTCGATTTGAATTAGTTTTTAACTATACAAATTAAAATTTTTCTAAATGTTTATATTATGAATAGGTACTCCTATAACACAGGTAATTAAATATTTTATATATTTGTATTTTTAAAAAGTTTTTGTACATTATTGATTAGAAAACATACATAGGTGGTAAAGTATATATCACGTATTTTATGAATTTTTGATTAAATTTTTGAGTGATGTGAATGTATTATAGATATAGACAGACATCCGGGAAAAATAAATTATCTAATAAAAGTTTTTTGTGTATTCTATCAATTTTTTCATTTGTTAAATTGATAAATAGATTCTTCCTATCAGGACCATCAAAGTGTCATGGCCAGTGAAAACATAATGGATGAACTAGCATCGTTAATTCGTACTGAAATTCCTGAAGGACGTCAAAGTCTTCGTGATAGTTTTACAAATTTAGAAAGAGTAGCTGATTATTGTGAAGATACTTATTATAGGTAATTGGTTTTATTGCAATTGCAAAGAAAATATATTTAGGATATTTTATTTAAATGTATTTAATTGAAATAATTTACAGAGCGGATAATAAAAAAGCCGCTTTAGAAGCTACTAAAAATTATACAACTCAATCATTAGCTAGTGTTGCATATCAAATTAATACTTTAGCGTACAGTTATATGCAACTTTTAGATTTACAAGCACAACAATTAGGAGAAATGGAGTCTCAAATGAATCATATCGCACAAACTGTTATGATTCATAAGGAAAAAGTTGCTAGAAGGTGAGATTAGTTTGCATAAAACAGTTTCTATTTAATTAATTAATTTTTAATGAAATTTGAAATTTTAGAGAAATTGGTGTTCTAACTGCAAATAAAGTTAGTTCAAGACAATATAAAATTGTCGCTCCAATAAATCCCGAAAAACCAATTAAATACGTAAGAAAACCGATCGATTATTCGATTTTAGATGATATAGGACACGGAATAAATTCTGGAAATACACGTCAGAAGCATCGAGGCTCTAGCCAAGTAATTTGTTCACTTATTTTAATTTTCCTTTATCTTAATTTATTGTTGATTTTTAGGGATCAATTCAGTCATTAAGCACAAATCCATCAGTTGGTCCACCACCAACTACAAAGCCTCCAACACCGCCGCAAATGACGGCTCGTAATACTGGCACGCTTGGAAAATCTGCTGGAAATACTGGTACTTTGGGTAAAAGTTCTCGTGAATATCGTACACCTCCAGTGGTTAATCCACCACAAGTACCATCCCATTATGCGCCGAATTATCCGATTGGACATCCGAAACGTGCTTCATCTTCAGCAACGACTGGAGAACGCGGTCCTGGATATAGTGCTCTTCCTATGCCACCCAGTCAGCAAATAGCTACTCACGTAAATCTCCCTTCAATGGGCATGATGCAGTCATTACCGCCACCACCTCCAACTACTTACGATGATCGACACAGTATGCCACGTAAGTTACGTATAACGAAAGAATAATTTTTACATCTTAATTCAATTCATTACACTTCATTCAAACTTGTTAAAATATTTTATTACATAATTTTGCATAAATTTTAGCTCCGCCATCACCTCTAACGGTGAGCCATGAAATGACTGAACATAGTCACATTGGAATGCATACATTGGGCAGAAATGTTAACAGGTATCTACTTAAAGTTTTATTATTTTTGTATAAAAATATTAATAAAATAACTTTGGTTTATATAGTTTGAATTTCACTCGTCCTGGTTCACAATCACCGCCACTACCGCCACCACCACCACCAGAAGATGAACATCAAGATTTCGGTAGGCCTCGTCAAACTGGTCAAGGGCAATTAGCTCCAATTGTACCAGACGATCAAAATCTTCCTGGTTGGGTACCAAAGAATTACATTGAAAAAGGTAAAAATTAAAAAATGGGATAATTGGATTGCATGAAAATAAAAATTTGAATTTTTATAGTGGTCGCAATTTATGATTATTACGCAGACAAAGATGATGAATTAAGTTTTCAAGAAAGTTCTGTGTTATACGTATTGAAGAAAAATGATGACGGATGGTGGGAGGGTGTTATGGATGGTGTAACTGGTTTATTCCCTGGAAATTATGTAGAACCATGTGTTTAAAATAAATTAATAATAAATTATAAATAAAAATGAATCTATACTCTTATATAATAATAATAATAATAATAATAATTGCCAAGGAAATGAGGTAGGTCAATAATACAATTATTGTTTATAAAATAGAATAATTTTCTTCCACTTTTGTTAAATTATTAATGTATTGAATATTGAAAAGGATTATAAAATAAAAGTGCAGGTTATTTATAAATATATATATATATATATATAAATATAATAATTAAATTAAAATAAATAATTGAAAAATAATTGACTACTTTTAAGTAAAAAATAAAATAAATAAAAAACAAAATAAATTGTATTCAATGAATAATATTACATTTATAACAATATTGTAATTAGAACATTTTTATATCAAAGGAATAATATAAATTATGAACAACAAGACAAAAAATTACAAAACAATTTTTCCACATTTATAAGAGGAGTTAATTATATAATTATATATAAATTAGGGTATGAATAATATTGCTTTAGATTTTAGAATATTGTAATGCTTAAAATGTTATACATAATTAATTACATTTATTATTGTATTAAATTGCAAATAAAAAAGTATTTGCTACTTTTATTATAAAAAGAACAAAAAAAAAAAAAAACAAAATCATTTTCTTTTTAATTATTGCAAAATTTGTTAGTTTTATATTGCTTTTATCTTTTATTTAGTTTATTATGTCAATTAAGATAAAATTAAAATAATTTAATATTAAAAAAAAACATTTTTCTTTTTAAATTTTTATTCTAAATTACTTTTTTTTTCAAATTATTTCGTTCTAATGACGAAATAGTAAAATTCTACCTTGAATTTCAATTATTAAACATTCTATATTTTATGTGATTTTATTCATAAATTCACTAAAATTGAGCAAGAAAAATTTTCTAAAATTTAAATCAATTTTTTCAAAATTCAAAATATGTATGTATGTAAGTATGCTAATATTATTCTTCACTTGATGTGCTATTGGATTTATGATTTGTGCGCCGTCTAGATATGGAAGGTAAACGAGTATTAACAGGTGGCCCCATCAATCTATCTAGACCATCATGAACAATTTTATTTTTGGTTTCAATTAAAGGAAGTGGTGATGATGGAGACCATTCTGAACCTGAACTAGAACTGCTCGGGGAATTTGATCTGAAATGTAAATGATTAATATCATAAATGTTAATAATTATAACGTAATGTATGTATAAAATGTTAATTTTTACTCTGCTATTGAGATTGGTGGTAATTTTCTTTCGTATAAATCTCTTGGACCTGGAGTAGCGTTTACTGTACTTGAATGAATTTCTTGTTGATACAGTGCATAAAGTTCTTTTAGTTCGTCAGGTAATTCGACTTGACCTTCTTCAATTAATCTTCTTTGTGAGCTAATTATATCTTCGCATAGTCTTCGCTGTCTTTCTGCACGTAAAAGTTGAAGATCTCTTCGTCTCAATTCAGCTTGACGTGCTAAACGTTCTGCCTGAAGTGAAACTTTATCTGCTTCCAATTCATGTACTCGACACAGTAAAGCTAAAATAAAATCAATTTTAATTAAAACAATTTTAATCAATTAAAAGTTATAGGAATAGAATCAATTACCAAGAAGTTCTCGTTCTTCATCACTACTTATTCTTTCTGGCAATTCCTATGAAATATAGTAGAAAATTATTTCAAAATGTTATATATGAGCACATTTATATCAAACAGAATTATGTACATCTTCTAATTGAACTCCTCTTTGACGACACATTTCTAATTCCTGTTCGGTACGTTCTCTTATTTCTTTATATCTTTTAGTTTCGTGTTCAATAGCGGCTAATTCTCCCCAAGCATTTTTCAGAGCTATACTTCCTTCAGTATCGATGTCTGAAAAAGATAAAATACGATCTTAGAATTAAAAGCTTGAATTAGTGAAATTTAACTTTTAAATACTTTTAATTAATTGTTAAATCACCTTCATCAATTGGTTGATCATATAATTTTCCCATTCTTCCTTGCCAATGTGATATTACCATGTGCTGTCTTTCAGCATCCAATTCTAAAGCGAGTAGATGACTTTCAGCTTCAAGAAGTTTCCTTCTTAATTTCATTTGTTGTTTAAAAGTTAAAACGATTTGTTCTCTGAGATAACGAAGTTCAGCTTTTCTTTTTTCATCGTTAACATTATCAATATTCAATGCAGCACCACTTCTTGGTCGATCAGAAAGCATCTTTGATTTCAATCTATTCACTTCATCTCTTAATTCACCAATAAGATTTTGATAATGTTTCATTGGAAAATCTCGACTATCTTCAATATATTCGGTACTTTGTAATTTTGTCGTTATATTATTTGCTCTGTCAGCATAAACTAAAGTATTTTTTGTTTCATCTCGATGTGCACATTCTGGAGCAACATGAGCTATCATCACAGTTTTACATTTTCCACTAAGTGCTTCTTTCAATAGTCTAGTTAATTTTGAATCTCTATAATTAACGTATCTAGCACCACCTGATAAGGCATTAATACAATTCCCTAAAGCTAAAAGACTACGATTTATATGTGCACCCTCTTGAAGTCGTTTTCCACGATTTTTTGTTTTCTTTGCTCTTTCTGATCCAGCTAAATCAGTTAAAAATAAACGACCCTGTGTCGTTCCTAATGGTGTCATATTCTGTATCGTAATACTTAATAAGGCATGACTTCGTGATGATGTTTGATTAGCAGCTGTCGGTTCAATTGTACGTGATTTATTTCCTTTGAGTAGTAATTGAATAACTTCTTGTCGACTTGTTGTCGTTATTTCTGACAATCCAGCTACAGTAATTTTTTGACCACGATTATCTTCACGAAGTTCTAACGGACCACCAGGATTTAGTAGATCACGTATTAGTTCATTATATATTTCCAAATATGAGATTGATATCTAAAATACATAAATTTCACTATTTTCATTATGATTTCAATAAATTTGTAAGGTAGGTATGTACATATAATACGTAAATTATGTAAATATTGTTTTAGGTGTATATATATATATATGTACTATGGCCTTTTACAGTATATATGTACATAAATCATCTAATTAGAATTTTTGATACATAAAAATGTATAAGTAAAGTAAGGTATGTTAGTTGTTAAATAACCGTTTTTTAAGAGCTTCAGATACACAGGTATACAAGGAAGACATTATACTTTTAAATATGTATGTAATAAATGATTTTTATTATTCTCCGAGAATTTCGCTTTGCAACAACATATTAATCATATTACCATACAGGTAATGTAAATGGAAATAAAAATAGTATATTAATAAAATATAATTATTTTATTAAAGTTTTGTTAGACATGATTAATCAAATTGAAATTTAATCAATAAATTTGACGAATTATGAATATGCAGATATGTATCTACACTCCTACACTATTTCATTATTTGTAAATCATGAAATCATATAATGTGTCTATTAGAATCAAAAGGGGTTCATAGCAGTTATTAAGTGAAATTGAGAAAATCATGAAAATGTTCTTGTATGGCCATATTACTGCTATTTTCACACATTTTTAAAACCTATCATTTTCTTTAGCACAAATAAACACGATTCAAACAAATAAAAAAAAATATTTCCTAAGGTTTTAGTTAAAATTACATATAAAATTTGGAAAAGGTTACTTTTTGAAACTGATACATGGAAAAGGCTACCTTTTAAAAAAAAACACTGATTTTTGATTTAATTTTTAAAGGAGAAATGGACATTTTTTCAAATTATTTAAACTATTTTTAATAGAAAAAAAAATTGACTAATAAAATGACATTATCTAATTCTTTTTTTTTTTTTTTTGAAAAACTCCTATGATACCCTTTTGATTCTAATAGACACATAGGTATATAAAGAATATTATGTGTTGTTTGTTATTGTTGATTAAATTTACTTATATGCATAGTGGGTTGGGTTTGTTTATATAAATATTAAATACGGTATTTTTTTTTTTTTTAATTTGTTATTATAACAGATGACAACAATAATTTATTTGTTTATTTTACATACGAGTATTTACATTAGAATTAGAAGTACAGAGTGTAATGGCTTTATTTTATGAAATTTTTACGATTTCAATTGTTATTTATTTATGTACTTACTTACACTATTTTTTTAATCAAATAATTCATTTATTAATAAACATATTTCTATATATAGTACTTAGCTAGCAACCAATCTAAATTTAATTTATTAATTAAGTGTTAATGGATGATAATTTTTGGATAATAATAAGTTGGAAAAATATTAAATCATATTTGTAAAAAAAAAAATTAATTATTTCGATATTACAAGAGAAAGTATAATAAAATATGGAATACGTGTATACTCGTATATATTATTCATGCGACAAGGTTAATGGCCATTCTAAAGCTAGATTTACTTGTCCAGTAAAATATTTTTCATAATTTCATAAAATAAAATTTTGAAAAAGAATTATTAATTTTTTTTTTTCAATTATGAATTCACACTTAAGATTAATGAACATTTTATATTTTAAATTTAATTAAATTAACATTAAAGATAAAGAAGAAATTCAAAAAGGTATCCTACAACTACAATATAGGTACTTACATATTTTATATGAAATATATACTCAAATTCGCGTAGATATTTATTTAACACAAAAATGTATTACATACATTTTAAATATAAGATAATTTAATTTTCTAATTCAATGATGTATAATTAAGAGAAGAAATTAATTTTTTTTTTCATTTAAAAATGAAAATTATTCTAAAAAAAACACCCCTTTAAAAATCTTTATTATCCCATCATATATTAATCAACATTTTTGTAAATTTCTTTGTTCATGTCAAGGTTTTTAGAATACATAATATACATTACATACACAAGTATATATTTATTTTGTACATTAGTATATTCATACAACGTGGAAAAATTAAAAATAAGGTTAAAAGATTATATAATGTATGTACGATTTCGTATACAAATTATTGTCGTTACAATCGTAAGAATATTAAATATTGGGCAATATGTAAAAGAATGATTGTTGATTACTTTCAAAGTGCGTGTTCTGTTATAATTATGTACATGATATATACATACTGTGATGCTTGCTGTGATTCATCAACACACACGCCTGTATGTATATATAATTTTTTGGATACTTATAATTAATGTTACACCTGTTTAGAGGTTTTGTTGAATGTTTTTGTTTCACGTCTATTTTTTCAAACTCATTTACGAGTATAGAATACACGTTATCCTTATTGATTTAATGCTTGTCTGTGTATACGTAATTTGGACACGATTTATATGCGAATTTTGTTGTTGTTGTTTTTCATTTTTCGTTTGTTTTTTTAAATAATTACTGAACTAAAAATGTACTGTACTTGCTATGTTTTTTCTCAGTTTTTTTTCTTTTTCAATTCTTTAATCGATTTTTTATTCTCTAGCAGTAGAAATTTGGTTTTAATTTAGATTTGGACTATAGTGGTACACTACATACACTATACATACATACATAATGAAATATCTATGCATATATGTATGTATGACATACGAGTACATATGTATACGTATACAAGTATATATGAGAATTACAGGTGAATAAACATTCGTTATACATTTTCTTTGCTCGCTTTCTATTACGATTCTGATGATGTTGTATTTTATTTATTATTATTAGACATGATGTATGTATGTATTACGAAAATAAATTAATTTCATTCTGAAAATATAATGATATCTTTAGCCGTCGTCTGACTATAATTAAATAATAATGATTGTACTTATTATACGAGTAGTATACTAAGAAGAAGAAGAAGAAGAAGAAACGAATGATGTATCATATGGAGCTAATTTTTTAAATTAATTGTAAATAAATTTTCATTTTTTTTTGCTTTATTTATAGTTATTTTTGTTATTGTAAATAGTATCTATGGAAACCATATAATGTGCGGTATGTTCGTCCATTTATCATATATGAGTTTTTAATAATACAAGTGTATGTGTATACATATCACAGCCAGGATTATAATACGCAATCTGTTCTATTTTAAATAAAATTGAGAAAAAATTTGGTTCAACGACCAATTATTTTACATTTCCCACGTTATATCGAAGTCTCTGTTTATTTTTTCTCTGTAAATAATCACAAAATGTACAATATTTATATATATGATAACTTAGATTAGATGCCATTGTTTTCATAAAAGTTGGTAAACTTATATGGTTAAGTTACTGAATTTAATTCATATAAAACAATATCTGGTAAAAGACTTTTAAAGGAAGCCCATACGAAATATATGATGGTTTACGGTATTAAAAGATATTAATAAGTTGCAAATACAGAATTGGAAGAAAAATTCAGACAGAAAGGGAACAATAGGAACGAAGTTTTTTAGAGGACAAGGACCTCTCAGGACTGTAATGTCGTTGAAAAAGAAAAAGAATAAATATTCAAGATTTACTATAGTTAATGATGAATAAAATACAGTACTTACATATATAGGTATATGTTTATGTTATGTCAATTTGATTTTCTTTAAAATAGTTTCATCTTTGTAACGTGAATTTATTGATATGTAGTTTATATGTCAATGTGTATGCCACTTTTTCTTCAGTTAGTATTCATACTTTTACATTGTATATATGCACATATGATGATATAATTCTTCAATTTATTAATTTTTGTTATAAAGTTGAATTTTATCGCTTGCTATCATCATTTTATATGAGTACAGTACAGTGTATTTATTGTATGCCAGTAGGTCAAAAGGTTAAAGTATCATTAATGTATGTATAGATCGTAAAATGTTTTATTTTTATGTATAAAATATTCTTGTATTGTTATAATAACATATAAAGGAGTTGGATTAAATTTTAGGAAAATGAGTTGGTATCTATGAGTATCTTTATGTATAATATGAGTATGTTTGTATAAATTTTAAAATTATGTATTTGTATTTATAACACGTACATACATATACACATACAATAGTATAATATATTCTATATACAAATACACATACATACCTTATAAGAATTTGCATTTTCTGTTTGTTCAATATGTTGAAAAATTTCATCGATTGCTCGAACCATAAGACCATCACCATTATTTCCACTACCTGTATTTAATGTTCTCTTTTCTTGATGATCTATTGGAAATGGTGTTCCAACTTTTTTTGGATTTGGGCCAAGCATTGTATGAGTTTTTCCCGAACCAGTTGCACCATATGCAAATATTGCTGCATTTAATCCATTAATTGCATCTTTTACTAATGGTGCTGTTGTAATTCTATACACTTCTTCCTACATATACATATGTTAATGAAATGATATATAGAACAATTAATATATTTTAATTGAAAAAGTTTTACTTAAACATTTCGTTCTGATAATAAAAAATCAAGTATCTAATAACATAAATCTAAAATTATTTCGTTTTGTTTTTTTATAATTGATAAATTTTGGCTAATTTTCATTTACATCATTCTAACTATATTTAGTAAATGTAATATTAATATGTATGTGTTGGACACAAAAATAGTATTTTCGTTAAATGATACATAAATTATACCTGAGTTGAATCTTCACCAAAAACAAAATCATATGTATATTTTCTGGGATGAGTTTTTGAACCATCATCAAAAAGTAATGCTTTATTTGATAATATTTGAACGCATTTGTTATCTGTTGATTCCAAAGAAGGGCGAATTCGTACTGCAACCTATTATATGTAAATGCGTGTAGGAAATAAAAATTTTTATTAATTGATTTCTGTAAATGGTATATTTACACTTTAATTAAAATGGTATTACATATTTAATCTGTTCTTTCAAAACATAAAATTTAAAGCTGAATAAGGATTATTAAATAATTTTCAAGTGAATTGCATACAAAATTGTACGAGATGAATAATTGAGGTAAAAAAAAAAAATGAATAAATAAAAAATCAAGCGAATGCATGTATTTACTTAAAAAATTAAAATTGAAAGGCAAATACAAATTTTATTTAATGCACTAGCACGTGATATTAAATAAATATGAATGCAATACGATAAATAATACGCATACCACCACTCATTTGTCCTTTATCGATTTATTTTACCTATAAATTTTAGCAGGGTGCTTTTAATGAAATATTTTTTAAACATTCTTGAAAACTTGAAAATATAATAAAATTTTATAGCAATACTCATATGTTACATAGAAATTTTTAGATAATTCATCACTTTGTATATTTATTACAAAAAAAGTATAAAATTATAAAGGATTTATTTAATATGTGCGTAAATAGTTTTTCAAATGTTCAAAATCTTTTATGAGCTTATACGTACTCGTATATTATATCCTTAATAAAAATTGATCCCTTTGTTAATGTACTCAATCAGTTTTTTTTTAAATCAGAATTTTATGTATAAAAGAAAAGTCAAATACAAAAAGTGATTCACATAATAATAGGATACGCTATTTATGGTGTTAAAAGTACTGAAACTGCAAGGCTGATTAATTCGGTTTTTTTTCTTGCTTTTTTAATTTTTGATATAATGGAAAACAATTTAACTCATTTGTCAGTTGTTAAGTATTTCCAGAAGGCATTTTTGTTTTGACATCCTTTAAAGTATATATAAATTTGTTAAATTGCAATACCCCTATATAACACATTTATTAATTATTCTTTGAACCTTTCAACCGATAAATTTGCTTTCATTTACAAATAATAACTTCACTTTATGTTGTATTTTTATGCGTGTGTTTTTATCACATTTCATATATGTATGCTTGCATATGTGCGTGCGTGTATAAAAATATATATTGGCATTTGTGCTGATACAAATTTTCATGTTTATTGAAAAGTTAATAAAAAGAAGAAATTAATATTTAAACGTAAAAAAGTATAAAATTGTGCTTGTAAAAATGGTATATGTAACGTAATGATAACATTATGTCATAACATACATTATATTCATACATAAAATCATATTTATAATATAGATATGTATGTGTGTGAATTAAACTTACTACTAAACGTTCTTCTGTACGTGCTGTCGATGGCATATTTGAAGATGAACTACCACTTCCACTTCCACTCGACCAATTTCCGGTACTGTTACGGCTCATTTTCATTATACTTTTATATGTGTATATATGTATGTACTATCAATTTTCACTTTTTTGTTTTTCATTCACAGAAAGAAATTACTTTTTAATTGCGTGTATAACAATTTATTATGTAATTTATTTACACAGTTCTTTAATCGCTTAATTTTGTATGAATAAGTAAAAATGACCTATGAGAAAATTAAAATTTCATAAATAATTTTAAATTATTCATTAGTAAAATTAAGAAATTAGAAAGCAAAAAAAAAAAAACAAAACAAAAAAAATAAAAGAATAATATAAAATAAAAAGTTTTAATTCAAACAAATAAATAAATTATGATCTAAGATTGTGTTAGAACTCATTAATATTGAAAAAGAAAATGGAAAAAAATACATATGTATAAGTAGAAGTTTGTTTACAGTGTTCGACAATATAATTTCAACAATAATTCCAAGAAAAATAATTTTTTGGGAAACAAACCGTTAAAATATACTTCAGATTATTAAAGAAGAATCAAAATAAATAAAACAAATGAAATTTAATCGACTACTGTCGACTAAAAATATACATATGTGACTATCTTTATATGTATATACATGCGAGTATGTTATTAGCAATTAATTAAATGCTTTCAGTTGTACAGTAAGTAATCGACTATAGAAATATTTAATAATTCATATAATTTTTTTTCATATTATATTATTATTATTTTTTTTTTTTTATAAATAGTATTTATGATGAGTATACGAGTGAGTATGTAAAATGCACTTCCTTGTAGCTTGTGGTGGCGTGTGTTTAGTTTTTTAATATTTAAAAAAAATTTATAAATAAAATAATATATGTAGGTATATACATGTAAATATGTATATTTAAATGTACATTAATTTAAATTGTATTTGTACGATTATGTATACATATATACATATATGATAATATATTGTATTCATTTTAAATGAACATTGCGATAATTAGCTTTTGACATGAAAACCAATGAAAATTATTGATTGTATTTTAATACAGTGATAAGTAATAAATTACATGCATACATACTCGTATACTGTTGTTCGAAATGATATTGAAAAGTGACAACATATATAGACAAAACATATATAAAAATATATGAATGAAAAATTTGTAATTATATAAAACGTATTATATGTATAGTATGTATATATGTATATTTAAGGCTGAATTATTCGTAAATTGAAAAGTGAATAACTATAATATTAGTTCGAAAATAATGGTAGGTTTTAAGTGTTACATAATTATACTCGACTGTCAACTCTCGTATTTACAACAAGGAATTGTGAAACACATTTAAAAGAATACAAAAGAAAATCTAAAATAAGAAATTATGTTCACACAAATTACATACAATATACCTTAAATTATTATTTATTCATTGATTCAATTATATATGTTATAGAGATATGAATTTTCGTGTATGTATTATTTACATATTTATGGAAGATGTTTTGTATTTATTTTCATTTTAATTTACAACACTGATGGTATATGAAATTTTTATGTTACTACATATAATACTATTACTATTAAATATGTAAGTTCATAATATATACTTGACATTGACATTGATTTGATTGATATAATAGGACATAAAAATTCTCATCGACATTGATATTACAGACTGTTTAAATAAAACTATACAATAAATTATTGATACATGCAATATATAGCATTTTAAATAAAATTTGAAGGTAAATTAATAATGGAAAAGCTATGAAAATTACTTAACAAAAATGTTTTATTGTTATTGTTTAGTGTTAAGTAATAAATTAAAATAAATTTTGTTATTATTTTAGAATAATTTCAAATTAATTTATCTATTTTTTATAATATAATTATAGTACATAATTATTTTTTATCAGTTTCAAAAGCATAATTACTTAGTTCCTTTCTGTGTATAAAGTTTTTAAATTATGAATCACCACCACACGAAAGAAAATTAGTTGATTTGCGGCGACCGTTGTGACTTTATTTGGGGACATTAATTACAACATATGATACTTAATGAATAAAATTAATATTATGTACAATTAATTATTAATTGTATTTAGAGAGAAATAAAGTTTCTGTGTACATATATATAGAACCGTACTAAATTACAGATTTGACAGAAACTAAAAGGTAAGCCAGAAATAGATATACGAATTTATTAACATTAATTAATCCATAATGAAAATTATGGAATTTGTATTAATTCATTACTAATTTATAGAGATTCTTATTTTTAGAATTAATTTTATTCAATGTCGTGTTTTAGTATATTATACCGAGTATAAAATTAATTTTTGATTAATTCATTCAAATGTAACAATAAACACATGTCGCAAAATCAAGTAATTTATAAGCAAAATAAGGATAAATACTTTGGATTATAAGAAAAATATGTAGATGTTTTTATATGTTCAATCTACATATGTTCAATCCACACTATATCTTCCAATTATTGTATGAAATGTAAATGTGTTGCGAAAATATTAAGAAATATCAGAATCAATATGTTTCTTTTAACTAAATTCTTGTGGTTACAAGAAGCAGTTTACCTTACCATACATACAAATACATTATGTCGTGAATATTCACAATATAATATACATATTTATTTTATTTTAATAAATTTTTTTATATAAAAATTTTCATTTGAAGGGATAATTATAATTTATATTCGAAAGAAACAAATCAAAGTTTACAACTAACATATTATTTAATTGTTACCATATTAAATGTAAAAAACTTATATTTTAGGTATTAACCTGTAATAAATTCATGAGAAATTTAGGTCAGAAAAACAAAAAATTTCAATTTAATTATAGAATACGTATATGATATAAGCAAGTTTATGTAATGTATGATACGGTTATTATTTTATATTTGGCCAGTAACTGTGAAAAGTAAAAGTTTATGGTAAACTACTTGTGTGCATATTTACACATGTATATACATATATGTACCCACAAAATTATACGCAAATTAAATAACATTTATTAAGTATTTTTTTTTAACTTTTATTTTATTTTTAATTTTCGTGAGGAGTTCAACGTGTTCTGGTGTCCAAAAAAAAAAAAAAAAATGTTACACCCTTATATATGAACACATTTTAAGATTAATATACTTTACGTTTTGACTTTGTTTTTGTGGGAGTTAGTACAGGTATTATTTTTTTTTTTTTTTGTGGTGCATGTTGAGTATCATCATGGTTATGAATATGATACCATACGATATTACGTGATTGTATTAAAAGTATATTGTATATTTGAAGTATGTTTGTGATGCAATAAAAAAGGATCAGTATCCACATATACGAATATTTATACTATTGTGTTCAAAAAATAATATGTATTTTCCACTTAAATAATGGAGACACAACCAAACGATTAGATATTTTGCTCTTAGATTAGTAAGTATAGTGCGTAGTACCCTAATACTACCGTAGACATATGTGCGGAATGTCATTTCAACTTTAAGAAGCTAATGCGAATTATGCTTGATTACTTTAATTCAAAAAGAGTGCAATCTTCGATTTTTAAAATGATTGAAAAATTTCATCACAATAATGCACCATCTCACACTGCATTGGTTATGCCTGATTATTTCGCTAGAAATTTGCATTTTGTTGTTATCCATAACCACACAAGGTGGAACGATATAAATCGTACGTATACAACCAATTCAGTGTTACACAGATGTCTACTAGGGAATTACTACTAAATTTATCATTTGATTTAGCTTCCATGAAAAACTCACATTACCTTTTGAACACAGTATTATGTGAAAACTTGATTTTTCGAGAATTATTATAGAGAAAAATAATTTTTGTGTTGCCGATATTAATTGTAGCATTTAATAAATTATTTATATGTAGTTAGAATTTATTTCTATAGATTTACATTTATAAATGAACGTCATTTAATAAGATTGATTAAAATTTTGGTATATTAAAATTAAAAAAATCCGAAATCTTTCATTATTGAATATTTTTATAATTATAAAATTACCTTCAAAATATTTAACTATTTTTGTGTTTTTGAAGTTATCCAAATTCAAAAGGAATATTCAAAAAACAGTAATCCATTGAAAACAGAAATACATTCAACATAAATTCACTTTAAAATTATATTAATTAAAAATTTTCGTTATACTTTTATTCTATATTATTTTTGAATGTATTCAAATTTCATATGTGTAAACACATATGTATATGTACACACAACAAAATTCAATAGAAATTTTTTTTTATTTATCAATATAATTAATTATTTATTTCTTTTGTTAGAAAATAATAATCTAAAAGTTAACCACGTATTTAAATTATTTAGATTCTAGATTGTTCAACTACTCGCAAAAGACTGACCAATATTTAGTTTATATTTACAATGTATATATCGTATCGTAATATACACATATAAAAGTTATTTTTATTATCCTTTTTATGTACATACATACAACTCCTTTTATGTATTATTTTAACATGCACAAGCATTATTATAATATAAACTATATATAAGTATATACGAGAGTGTACGTGTAAACTATAATATGGAAATTAGCTGTAGAAAATGAATATCGTCATGCAAAGTGGTCAAATGTATACATCTAATGGACATAGTTTAAGTTTAAGTAATGGTATATTTACATAAATATTTGAGGATAAGCATTCAACACAAATACTTAGTTGCATATGTATACGTTATATTGATTTAATATGGCTCGATAATATACGTAGTATATGTTAAATTTTATATACTCGTGCTCGTACATTGATTTTTTTTATGTTAAAAATTCTATATGTATAAAGTATAACAACATAACTATGCATAACTTTATTGTACACTTAATACATATGCATACATATACATAGATAATAATGCATACATTACATACAATATTCAAGCATTTTGTATTGTCCTGGTGCTTGATATAGAATAATATGTAAGTAATATGTGTAGATATGTTATAGTTAAAAACGGTAAAATTCCTTAATCTTGAATATAAATCAAAAGCATATTTGTGTTAACATTATATGCCCCAGGGCATACAAAATTTTCTGTGCATTATGTAATCATTATATGAAAGGTTTCAAAATTCCTGAAAATATTTGTAAACGTTAAATTTGCTTTAAATTAAAAAAAAAATTAAATAAAAACAGATTAAAAAATATTTAATGTCATATGGCAAAATACTTATATAACGATTTTTAATTAAATTTCTGTAAAATCAATGGACAATATTAAAGTATGTACATGCATATAATATGAAAGGATAATATATTGTTTCTAAATATCTAAGGTTGAATTTTTAAATTTTAATAATTCAGATAATTTCATTTCATTTTAAATACACACATAATTTCATATGCATATAGAAAATTCTAACACTTTAATACAATTTGATCAAATTCTTTATTCATAATTTTCAAAATTTTTTTTCTTTTCATTTTTATTTTTTATTTTGTGCACATGAGATATTTATTTATGAAAAGTGTGGGTAGTTGTTTACATTATTAAAAGGTAAAATAATTTTCTTAAAAAAAAAAAAATAAAAAAAAAATAACATTTGAATAAAAATGAAAATTATTATCGTGCAATAAAAATGGCATTTAATAATATGGTTTTCATTTGAATTTCACAATCTTTACACGCAAAAAATATACAGGTACAGTGGTGAACAAAACATAATATTTGCAATTGATTTAATTAAAAATACATATTTTTAAATAATAATTATTTTGTAAAAAATAAAAAAACTTAGAATACATACATATTTTGGGATTGCGATAAATCCATTTATTGCTTAGAATATTTTTCTATAAAAATTCTATAATTAATAAATTTAAGATACATGTATGTAATTACACAGTTTCATTTAAAAAGTGCAAAATTTAGTATTTAATACTATTTATATGCATATACACGTTTGAGAAAAATTTATGGAATATATGGCTAACGAAATATTTGTAACTAATAATCGATTCTATTTAATTGTTATTTATATCATTAATGGTAAATCTTCTTAGGGGCCTGAATAGCTCGATAATTGTGGTATTGGAACTGGTACTCTTGACGTTCCAAGTTCAAACCCCAGCCAGTGCACTATTCTTGCTCAAACGATCATTAATTCCAATCAGGAATGTAACCATCAGTAACTGACTACTGATGATAAATTGGATCATATATTTGAGAGAATTACTCATCGGCGGTGCCATAATGGACTGAGTATCAGCAGCGCGTGTACTTAATATACAATACATATTATATACTACGCACGTATATTATGTATGTATGTATATTCAAAAAAAAAAAAAAAAAAAAAAAAAAAAAAAAAAAAAAAAAAAAAAAAAACTGTAAATCTTATTTTTAATAACATATCAGATAATTTATAAGGTCCATATTTATATTTTCCATAATCATGCGTTACAAATCTCAATAAATCTTTCTTATTGTAGCAACAATTTTGTGTATAATGTTCTACGGCTCTACTGTATAAAAAAACATAGTCCTGTTCTCCTTCGTGTTTTGCTTTAGGTCTTTAGATTGTTTTCCATTTCTGAGTTGTTCAGTTAAATTCATTTTTTAATATAATTTGAAGTTTTCTCAAATAATCGTATTTGAATATTTTTATTAAGTTAGTTGCAAATGTTTTATTCATCGCAGCACTGTATATTCTAATGAAGATTATTTTATATTAAATTGTTTGTATCGTATTATTATTAATATATCTCATTTAAAAATATCCAAATGTAAACATATATAAATAATATTAATGAAATTTTGAATATTTTCGATTATTATTGTTTATTCAAAATACAGGAAAAACAAACAGTTTTGTTTACTATTTACTTACTTTATGTGTAAAAATAAAAACACACAGATGTATTCGCTTAAAAAATAATATAAATTAATTTCATCTATATTTATAGAAACCAAAATATGTATATGATATATAGGTAGTCATCAAGATATTTAAAGTCAGCCAAGGTTAATCAATATTTTCTTTCTGTTATTTTTTTTCTCTTTATTAAATTCTTGAAATTAATTTACGTGTTTCTACATATACAATCTAAAATCAAGTAGGTATATACATATACTTACGTAGTATACTTGTTTCAATCGTATACGTAAATTGTACATTTTAGGATACAAATTGAATTAAAAAAAAGGTCTTGAATGTATGAGTATCTATGTACATGTATACGATTATATACATATATGTAAAATAATCAGTCTAATTTATAGGTAATAAGAAAAAAACAGTAAATATAGTAGATACATGTGTAATGCATAAGAGTTATTATCATATATGTACATACGTATTCTAAAGTTACCGATTAATTCAAATCCCAATTAAGAAAAATACATTATATGATTGAGCGTATAATTTTTAAATTTCCATAAAATATTTTACACACATACTCTTACAGGAATATGTATGTACATTACATGTAATACATGAATACGAAATATATAAAAAACTATACCAACGGAAATATTTCTTCCTTATCTGTCTACAAGCACAATGTTTACGAATTGATGATGATGATGATGATATGGTTGTGTATACGGTAATGTAATTTAAAATTTAAATTTAATTCATTTCTTTAAGGGATGAATACGCGTAAATTTAACATAAAATTAAAAAAAAAATTACATAAATTTTTTTGATGTTTGTATATTTTTTATGTAGCTCTATGCACCGCGTATGTATTGTAATATAAGGTTTATTTATGAATGCCTATCACGTAGAAAACGTATAAATTTTTTATGTATACTGTAATTATTATGTATACAGTAGTATTATGTGTCTAAGGTTTAATTTAACGAATATGTGTGTAACGATGAGAAAAAAATAAATCAACTTTTATATGTACCTTACGAGTATATACATTGTATAAAAATGTAATACAAATTATAAATACGTATATTTTTTGAATTAAACTATGTTCAAATGTAACAAATTAAAGTAAAATAATTGGATTATTCCTGGAGATTTAAAATTATTGTTATCATATCATTTGTATAAAAAAATATTTTTAAGCTAAGCTACATCTACATATATTATATTATTGCTTTGTTTTAATAATTGATGTTGTTTAAAAATTTTATTTTATTTTATATACTAAAAATACTAGTAAAAGAATTAATGGAATACATTTTTATTTATGAAAATAAATGTATTGTTTATGGTATGTGTATTTTATTGATGAATTCAAGAATTATTGTATACATTGAAAGCAAAATTTGACAAATACATATAGAAAATAATTACATACATTTATGATGTACACTGTATATAGTATAATAAATATGCGTATGGTTTGTATAGAATTTTTCTTTTTTAAAATAAATTTAGTAATTTCCATTAAATTAATTTACAATTAATCCTACAACATACGAGTATATGTGTACATAAACGTTACATCAAAGGATATATATTAATTCAATTTATATTGTAATTCAATATGATTTAGTAATGTCAATGTAAAATAAATGAAATGATATGTTAAATAATTTAGATAAATTTTGTATAAATGAAAATGTTAAATGAAACAGAAAAATTAATAAATATGTAAGTATGATATAATAAAAAAAGTATGTACATGATTTATAATACAAATTTGTTATTAAAACAAAAAAAACAATAAGTTAATAAAATATAAGATTGTAATTGATAAACATTTGATATTCGAAATTGGAATCATAAACCTATAGAATAGATAAAATCGATCGATAATTTTATATGCAACGTAAACATGTACTGGAATAACATACAGTTATTTATTGAAAAATATCAAAAAACTGTGTAATTAAGTATAATGAAAAATTAGAATAAAATGAAACTATACATAACTAGATAGTACAGAAAATGTTACAAAATAAATTGATTAAAGGTTCAACTAACGATGAAAACATCATTATGATTAATAAATAATAAATGTACATAATGTATTAAGTACACACATGAGTATTGTATAACACATAAATGTATATAATGATTGCAGTAATACATGATTATGCTAATGATTGAAAATAATGTTAATGTGTTCTACCACGTAGTACCAAAGACCAATACAATATTATATTGGTTTTTGGTATTACATACAGTTGTTATATCCTTATTTATAATGTAGTTCAAAAAATTAGCTTTAAATAATATAATTTGTAATAATTTTGGTATCACTATATATCAATTAGGATTATTATACTTAAATTCAAAAAAATAAAAAATATGCAATTATTAAGAATGATTATTTATAAGTAATCTTTTGTTCCACCTATACATAAAATGTTTTTTTTTTCGAATGTAATTTAACCATACTAATTTAAAAAATAAATATGAAAAAATAAATAAAATTAAAAAGGAAAAAATAACAATTTTTCAAAAGGATATTATACACATCATATTCTAAATGTAACATATTTTGTTTTGAAGATGAATATTAAATTACCAATTTCAATGAAAGGATGTTGAAATGTAGCGATACTTTGTAGCGATACTTTTAATACATTACAATCTTTTTGATCTATAATTAAAAATTCGATCACATAACATTTTTTTTTTGTTTTTTGAACTAAACAACGGATAATACTTACTTGAAAATTGTTCAAAAAAAATATATATTCTTATAAATTTATAAAAATAATGTGACTTACTACATCATTCGAAATCTACAGAGCAAGTGAAAGAGAGATTACAAAATTTCAATTACATTATTATATCATTATTTCTAACTATATTTATATGTATATGCATATATGTACATGTAGTTTCATTTCATCTCATTATCATTACATTTCATTATGATCATATGTTTACTTTCATATTGTGTATAAAGTTCATTGATATTAATTATCATTGCCAATATTAATTAACATTAATTCAAATTAAACTAATTCATTTTTATGTAAATTCTAACACTCCCCCTATCAATGTACTTTATACATTACATTTGAACCTTAATTATTTAATAAATTCAAATAAATCTTTAGATTATAATATCCTGTTTACTTAATTTACTAAGTGTAAACCTAATTTTCCAACACAATTTTCGTGCTTTGTTTTATGCAAACTCTTCGTTAAAATATCTGCTATCATTTCAGTAGTTGGGATGTACTGGACTTTCACGTGACCTGCGACCTGTTTCTCTCGACAAAAATGGTAGCGTATGTCTACATGTTTTGATCGTTGATTGCAATGGTTATCCTTTGAAACTCTGATGGCACTTTGATTGTCGCAATGTATGACTGTTTCTTGTAGGCAATACTCGTTTAAACCTAGCTCACTTAGCATTGTCCTTAAATGTATCACTTCCTTTGTAGCTTCAGATAGAGCAATGTATTCGGCCTCCATTGTCGATAAAGCAACCGATTTCTGTTTCTTTGACTTCCAATATATAGGAGCGCCTCCCATCATTATTACATATCCTGAGCAGGATTTCCGATCCTGAATATCATTCGCCCAATCAGCGTCCACAAAACAAACAGGATTTTCATTTGTTTGTTTATATGTTATTTTGTAATTCAATGTTCTTTTTAAATATCGTAATATTCGTTTAGCTGCTATCCAATGTACTTTCTTTGGTTGTGAAGAAAATCTACTTAAAAAATTGACTGCAAATGATATGTCTGGACGTACTGTATTTGAAAGATAGGTTAATTCGCCAATTAACTCCCTATATGGTTTCTTTTCCATTTCTTTAATTTCTTCTTCAGTCATAGGTATCGGGTCCTGAAAAATCTTTAAATTTGTATCGAGTGGCGTTGTTACATTGTGTTTTGCTTCTTCCATATTATATTTTTGTAATAATTTTCGAATATAGTTTTCTTGACTAATTTCAATATCACCTACATCTGAATTTCTTTTTACCGTTATTCCCAAAATATTACTTATTCTTCCTAAATCCTTCATTTCGAAACGATTCGATAATGACATTTTTGTTTCATTCAATGAATTTAAGTTGTTTGATGCAATTAATAAATCATCGACATATACTAATATAATCGTAATATTTACGTTATCTTTCTTGACGTATACACATGGATCAGCTATTGTTTGTTTCATATCAATACTTGTTAAATAATTATTTAATGACTTATGCCATTGTCTACCCGATTGTTTCAACCCGTAAAGTGGTTTCAGTAATTTACACACCTTATTCTTATCTATTTTATGATATGGGTATTTTGGTTGTTCCATGTACAAATCGTCTTCGAGTTCTCCCTGTACGTACGCCGTAACAACATCCATTTGATGCAGATGCCACCTCTTTTCGGCACACAATGCAAATAATGTACGAATTGAATCATATTTTGCGACTGGAGCGTAGACTTCATCATAATCTATACCGGTTTTCTGTTCACATCCTCTTGCGACTAACCTTGCTTTATATTTTTGAATTTCTCCATCTGTGTCTCGTTTAATACAATAAACCCATCGATTGCTTATTACTTTTCTCTCCCTAGGCCTGTCCACAATTTCCCATGTTTTATTTTTAATCAATGATTTCATCTCGGATTCCATTGCTTCAATCCATTTGTCTTTGTCATTTCTGCTCATTGCATCTTCAAATGATTCAGGATTAGTATATGTATCTATTAATGTTAAATTTACCTTTTCGTTAAATATTTTTCTTGGTCGACCTTTTTCGCCTGTTCTTAGAAGTTTCGGTCTTCCTCTACCATGTTTTTCATTACTTCCGTTCTGTTTAGTTTGTTCAGGAGTCTTTCGCACTTCTTCATCGGAGAATCCATAAAAATCTTCACTTGATGATTTCAATGAATCATCAGGATCTGCTATCTCATTTTCATATACCACATCTAGTATTTCTTCTTTATAATTATCGCCCTTATCTTCAACATCTGGAATATATCTTAAAGAATCATTATTTACACTTACTTGATTTTGAATTGGAGTATTTATTTCAAAAGGTACGTAATTGCTTGTCTTAATTTGTTCAAGGAATCTGACATCTCTACTTTTAATTATTGATTTATTTCCATCCCATAGCCTGTACGTTCTTGAATCGCTTGCATATCCTACGAAAGTGTAAATTCCACCTTTCGCATCTAACTTAGATCTTTTCGGTCCCTTCTCTAAAGATACAACCTTTGTTCCGAATGTTCGTAAAAAGCTCATGCATGGCTGTTTACCCTTCCATATTTCGAACGGTGTTTTACCACTTAAAACGCTTGATGGACAACGATTTCGAATAAATGCCGCTGTGTTTACTGCTTCAGCCCATAAACTTTTAGGTAGTTCTGCGTCTAACAACATGCATCTGGCCATTTCTAATAAGGTTCGGTTTGCACGTTCAGATACACCATTCTGCTGAGGTGTATATGCTACGGATAACTGGTGTTGTATTCCTTGACTCTGTAAATATTCATTAAATTCTTTAGATACATACTCGCGCGCGTTATCTGTCCGTAGAAATTTAATCTTTTTGCCCGTTTCGCGTTCAACTTGTTTTTGATATTTTACAAATTCTTTAAAAACTTCATTGCGATTCTTTAAAATTGAAACTGTGATATATCTTGATTTTCCATCTATAAAAGTCACAAAATATTTTGCCCCTCCTATGGACGATTCACTCATTGGGCCACAAATATCCGAATGAATTGTTTCTAAGATATCTTCATTTTTGTTTTCACTGCTTGCATACGGTAATTGAGTTATTTTTCCTCTGTTACATATTAAACACGATACGTTCTGATTCATTTTACAATTTAATTTAAAATTTTCATTTTCATTCAATAATTTCTTTAAATCATTAAAATTGACATGACCTAACCTTTGATGCCATTTTATTAGTTCAATATTTACATTGTTCTTCGCGTACATTGATTTGTTCACTTCAGTTTGTACTACATATAAATTTTCTATTTTCTTCGTATCGAAAATGAAACGATAATTTCTTTTTACCACGGCTCGTTCTCCATAAAAGGTTATGGAGTATTTATGTTCGACAATCTTAGCTACCGAAATCAAATTATGTTTTAATTTAGGCGCGAAAATTACATTATTTAGTTTAATTTTTATTTTGTCACCTCTTGAACTAACAACATTTATTTCCACTGTACCACATCCGTATGCGTTTATTATCTCATTACCTGCTGTTTGTATCGTTGATTGTACTTTGTTCTCCCAACTCGTAAAAAGTTTATAATTGTTGCACATATGTGAACTGGCTCCACTGTCTAAATACCACGTGTTATAGTTTATCAAATAATCGTTTGATGTAGTACTCATAGCTGCCTCACTTTTTAACTTTTCTTTATATGAACTCTTTTTAAATCTGCACTCAGATGCTTTATGACCTTTCTTTGAGCAACTATAACATATTCCATTAAATTTGTATGTTTTATTTTTATTATCATATGTCTGTTGATTTCTTTTTGAACTTTCTTTCTTTTGTTTGAAGTTTCGCTTATTATTTGAAATTAAAGCATTCTGTAATTTCTTTTCTTCATATTCTTCATCACTTTCCACCTTATTGTTTTTCCTATTTTCTTCTTCAATTAATTTTATTTTTAATACACTTAGATCTGGAAGGTCATCTCTACTCTCTATTGCTATGCAAAAGTTTTCATATTCTGAGGGTAATGTATTTAACAACATAATAGACAATAGCTCTGACGATATAGATATGCCGGCTTCTTCCATTTGGTCTATGTAATTCTGGAACTTTCTGATATGTTCCGACATCGTATCATCTGACTTCTTTTTCATATGAAATAATTGTTTATATAACAATACTTTCCTTGTAGGTCCTTTCGATGAATGTATTTTATTCAATATTTTCCACGCCTCTGATGATCTTCCTGCCTTTCTAATATATGAAAGTTGATTTTCCTTAACACTTAACATTATCAATGCTAATGCTTTAGCATCTTTATTCTTCCATTCTTGCTTTAATTTATCATCTGTAGGGCATAATTTTTCTTCATTTACATACTCCCATAAATCGTTGTAAATCAAAATACTACGAATCTGTAGTTTCCATGATTCATAATTGCCATCGTCTAGTTTTTCAATATTACTACCACTCATTGTATTCATATTTTATAGTACACCCACTATATATATTTTAAGTAAAATAATAAAAAAAAAAAAAACACTTTTCCCTTTTTTTTTTTTAAATTGCAAAAAAAATATATAATCTATTTCTCTTAATTAATATGAATAATTCTAAATAAAAAAAAAAATTTGAACACTTTACTTCTTATGAAAAATCTGCACGTGGACATAACCTGGGCCCATAACCTGTTCAAAAAAAATATATATTCTTATAAATTTATAAAAATAATGTGACTTACTACATCATTCGAAATCTACAGAGCAAGTGAAAGAGAGATTACAAAATTTCAATTACATTATTATATCATTATTTCTAACTATATTTATATGTATATGCATATATGTACATGTAGTTTCATTTCATCTCATTATCATTACATTTCATTATGATCATATGTTTACTTTCATATTGTGTATAAAGTTCATTGATATTAATTATCATTGCCAATATTAATTAACATTAATTCAAATTAAACTAATTCATTTTTATGTAAATTCTAACAAAAATAATTAAAAATTTCTGATTCGTTTTATGTATGTATAAACATCAGCCATCAATGTAATATATATTTCACTCAAGTTGCATAGAGTAGCATGTAGCACGAATGAATGAATGAAAATTACTCAAAAATAAAAGGGAAACTCTATTGAGAATTATTATTACTGCTCATGTCAGTATAGTGTGTACATCTACATATGTATATGCAGTATGCACATATTGTATAATCTCCCAATTGATTTATTTGAATTCTCAACAGGTGGTTAACTATTTTAAGCCGTAGATATAGAGAACATACATAAATGGTATATTACATACGATTTTAAAGTTTCTGATAAAAATAAATTGTATATCACAAACATTATATTACCGATATTACCTACATTTATATTGTATAGGTTATAAAATTGTTGTACGTATAGAGCAGCAATATACATATATGCACATCATTTAGCTTGTGCTTTCATGTACAAATGCGCCCTAATATTTTATTTGAGGTTTGTAGAAATTTAAAAATATTTGCCAGAAAGTTGATATAAGTATTTACTTTTTTTCTTATTATTTTTCAACAACAAGAGAAAAGAAAAATTAAATTTACAAAAAACAAAAAAAAAACCAAAAATTGTTTGTTTGTTAAATAATTGTTATGAGAATTAAATATTGAGAAATAAGATATTTTAAGTTATTATGAAAATATATAAAGCTATAGTTATACATATAACCAAAGGACACTTATATAAAAGTAATAATTCATAAAATGAACGATGAAATAAAAATGTTATTTAAAGAAATACTACTCGTAAAAGTATTTTAAAATTTTATTCAATTTTTCATTAAGATTACATATTAAAAAAGTAATAATAATAAAATTAATGACAAATGAATAAAATAGAATAAATATAAAACTAAAAATAATAAATAAATAGAAATGAAAGTAAATAAAAATTTCAATTGAAAGAAACACAATTATATATATCCTTTGATTTACGAGTATGTGTACTTAATATACGAGTATTATAGTTTAAGCTCTTATAATTAAAATTTTTTCCATTTCAAATTATTAAATAAATAATAAATTGTTTGGAATTCAATTAAAATTTGATTAAAAGCTCATAATAATATTTTTTTTTTTCAATAATTTTTTCTACACTTCTTTCACTAGCAATTTAATGAAAAATGTTAATTTTTTTGCATTGAAAATTTATAAATAGTAATTTACTGTTGGTAGAGGAAATAAAATTATAATTTACACTTGCAATTATGTTTTATATTTTATATACGTAATGTTATTGAAACAATCAAGAAATATTAACATATTTTTAAATTAAAAAAGGATTTAAATAAAATTATGCGGGACTTTAACATAATACTCGTATAAACTTGAAAACATTTTAAAGTTTTAAATTTATTTGAAATAAAATTCCTACTCAGAAAGTCAGAAAGAAATTTAACTTTTTGCTTCTTGTTGTACTAATGTGATTAATGTCTTCTGCTGTTATTCTGATCCAAAATCACATTTAAATATATAGCTATAGTCACAATCACAATATAACCAACACCAAAGGCAAATACGTGGTATATATTTCTTAAATTTTGTGTTTTTTTTTCAATAAATCCTCTTTAAAATCATGCATATACATACATATTCTTCTGTATAAGAAGGCTTGAATAATGACAAATTAAGCTCATTCATTTTTATGTACTTGAAAAATTTTCCTAATTTTAAAGAATCATTTTGTGTGCGAATATTTAACGTCGTTTAAAATAGTGTGGGAGTTTTTCGAATATACGATAAAGTATGTATATTTACTTACCTAACATCCATTATAATATAATATGTAGATACTCGTACATACTTATGGAATAAAACTTTTTTATGTTTGTAAATTATAGTCCTTACAGTAAAGACGTAGAGGTGTTTTTGTCGATAGTCAACATAATTTATAACGTCGATATTACACGTACATACGAATATACAATGTTTGAATTTTATTTGTGAAAAACAGGCGTAAGTTTATGTACGGTGATTAGTGGGACAATTACTTTCAATTTTTCATATTTTTTATATGAATGTCAACACATGTAATATATGTAACCCCTGTATATATATGCGAATATTTTTAATTATTTCGTTACTTATTATATAGCAATAATGTATTTTATTACTTTTTTTTAATGATTAATATACATATGTATGTAGGTAAAGAGTATAAATGTTTGATCATCACTTTCAAACTACTTCCATATATAGAGACTGTTAACAATCAGTTTGCAACAGTTTTTGGATAAAAATTCTATCTAAATGTAAAATCGTAACTCGTAAATTGTAATATGTATTTTGTACTACATACGCTTGTGTAATCATATTTAATGTTATTTGATTTAGAAAGGTTGGAATATAAAATATGTATATTTTTCTATTTCATAATTTTATTTATTTCTACATAAAATCATCGTAAGTATATTATAAGACAGGTAGTAATGTACGAGTATTTAATATTGTAAATGATATTAACATTTTTGTATAAAATATTGGTCATATCAATAAATATTTTATTTACAATTTTTTTATAAACTAATAAATGTGTGCAATCATTTTTAAGAAAATTAATTACATTTATAAAATTTTAATTGACAACAACAATAAAAATAATATATAGAATTTTTATTCATTTTTTTATTTTTCTTTTTATTGAAAAAGATAAATCATAATCTCTAAATAACGAAAAACATTATTATTGTTAACGTGTGTGCATTAAAACTCGTGACAAAAAACATAATATAAAACCGAATAAAAGAATGGAAGACCATAAAAAAACTATAGTTAAATTTTCTTACCTCTGTGCATAATAATAATAAAAATAATGTTGCTTTTAAACATACTCGTATGTGCTTATACGAACATACTTATGTATGTATGTACTTAATAATACACTATTTTCTTATCATTTTTATGTATACGAAAAAGCTTGCTTTTATCAAAAATATTCATCGTATAATAAACCAACATAAGAGTAAAAATTTTGTTCCTTGACCAGAAGAAATACTGTCGTAATTCTAAAACGTTTACAGAGAATTCGATTAAATAAAAAAATATAATCTTAAACGTAAGAGAAAAAAAAAAAACTGCAGCCTGAGTATAAATGAATTATTGGTTTTCAATTTGATTCTTATATCCTGTGGCTGTGTATTGTGTGCATGATTTCATAGTTTTTGGAACTTTATAAATTTGTATGAATGAATGAATAAAATATAGAAAGACACAACATAAAAACTTCGTAGGTGAATAAAAGTTTTGATATTTTATTGGAATTTCATTCAAGAATAAAAAGATACTAAATGGTTTATATTTTAAACACAGCAACGATAATACTTAGTAATAGTGGTAGTATCTATGCAGCATAGTACACGTATAGTATTTTTTATTTTTAAATGAAAATATGTATACTTCTGATTTTTATCAAATTACTTGCACAAATTATTTTCAATTTTTCCATGAATGATGTGTTACCCATTACAACAGTAAGAAATGAATAAAAATACTCTTGTATCTTTTCTATGTTACCTAAGATACCTAATATATCATGCATGTAAACATTTTTTTTTTTTGAAATTTATTCAAGTAAATTAATTTGAATTTATTGTTTTTTTTTTAGATGCCTACACATACGTGAACAAATTATAATACTTACATTATTGAAAATTATGTGTATAGTATGAATAAAATATTTGAATAATTATTTTTTTAAATATAATTAATATTAAAATTATTGAAGTGTACAAAATAAAGATTTAATTGAGGTAAATATAAAACTTTGAATTTTAAATTTTAATTTAATTTAAATTGATAATATACGACAAGTATGTATTTCAGATATAATCACAGATAAGGATATAATGTATAAATATATTTTTCTGTACTCAGTATACTCACATTTAAAAAATATTGTTTAATCAAGAATAAAAGTTAAGAAAATATAGTAAAGAATTTTTCTTATCGTTATAGATAGAATGTATACAAGTATAAGTATTCTTGATAAATTTTTAATTAAATAATTCATGCAAATTAATAATTAAATATTCATAAATACTTATACGAGTATTAATATATAAAGTGTAAAAATAATAATTAATAAGTAAAAGGTAAAAGTTATTTATTATTTTCATAAATTAGTAGAAGAGATATAATATGATTTATATTTTTGTACTTTAATAAATTATTATGTATATTTTATTGAATATATTATTTAAATAAATACAAAAAATTCTTGTAAATACATATGTATATTTTTTATATGTGGTAGATAATACATGTACATATGCTAATTTTGAATGATTGCAAAATTAAAGTTTTCTATACTTTTTTGAAATAAAAAAAAATTTGTTGTGAACATAGAATATTAAATATTTCAAAATTTCAAACAATTTTATTTTTCAATTTTACGAATTGAAACCGTTTAGAAAATTTATATACATACTTTACTTGCATACATATATATATATATATTTATGTATATATTTTTATTATATTATATATTTATATAATATTTTTTTTTCTAAATATATAAGTATATATACGAGTATATAGAATTATATTGCAGATACATATCTAGCTAGCTAGCTAGCATCCCTTGAGGTACTAAAAAATATTTGATATATTTCATGTTTATTCTATAAAAATATGAAAATAAGAATTACCCATCGATAATAAGCCGTCTTATAAAAATATGTACATTACATACATACGTATACAGTCCTAAATATACATAATCTTTCAACAACAATAATCGACTAAATTATTTATTACATATTAATAAAAATCAAATAAACTTAAAAATACGAATATTTTTTTTTTCTTACATTTTATTGATATGTTATTTGCTTTCAATAAAAGATTTGTGAAGTAATATTTACTGTAGTGTACTGAAGTAATGTGGTACCATAGTTACATACTTAAGTTCGTAATGGTATACTATATTTAGCTATTGAACTATGCATTTAAAGGCTTTCAGTATGTTGTATCGTCATGTAACTGAATACATATTAGAATTTCAACTATTAGTATAAATTATGATGTACTTTTATTTTTATATTCATCTACATTTTACATATTATATCAAACATTTTTTTTTTTTTTTAAAGCTCAACTTTATCTACACTATAATATTTTTCAAATGAAAAAGAAATATATATATTCTGCAATATATTTTAACATTTAAAATTTAAACTTAAACAATAACCTTATATCTTCAAATAAATTTTTGTTTTAAATGTTTCCTAGATATTTACTTAGTACATGCATATCTGGTTAACCTAATAAATTTTTGTAGAAATTTTGTTTCCGAAATAACGAATTAAATTTTTATCTTTGTAATTTTGTATTTAAAATATTTTTTTCTTTCTATTTTTACGTACACACATTTTGTACGTTTATTCGATATTTATACACGTGTAAATCTGAAAAAAATATTTTCCTGATAATAAACGCCTATTTTTAGTGGAAATATATACATACATATGTATTCAGATTTTATATGACATAAATTAATGAGATTCTTTGGTACAAAAAAAAAAAAAAAACAAAAAAAAAATGTATGTACATACATATATATTATACTTATTTTTTATTTATGAACTTCCTACTTCTTTATCTCGCGAAAAGTATTGAACACAAAAGCGATATTTATAATTTATTGGAAAACATTTTGAGTTATTGAAAGCATTTCAGTGTATGAAATGATATAGATCGATTCGCGAATTCTACTACAGAAATATTTTAATATATTGAAATTGAAATGAGTTCGAGTGTACAATATAACATCGATATATTTTATAATTTATTGGCACTTATTTTTTATAATTTTCTTACATCAATAGACACTTATACTATTCATAGTAGATAATAGAAATCTTTATAAATATATATATATAAAAAAAATCAAAATTTTTCATTCATTTTTTTTTTAATAATCATTTCTTAAGGACTTCCACTTGAATTTGCTATTGCGTTTATAATATTTTGTGTTAAATTTGCCAAAATTTCCCTTTTATTTGAACCAATTTGTGATAATGTTGAAGTTAAATTTGTTTTCATAGTACTTGCATTTAATTTTGCTGTTATCAATTCACTTAATATTGATGATGAACTATTGAATAATTGCAAAAATGATTCTCTTGTAGCATTCACAAAATTACCAGCAGCCGTGGAACCCAATGCAAGGATATTTGATGAACCATTCATAAATGTTGTTATTGCATTCATTCTTTGCTGTTGTAATTCACTTAATGCTGTAGATGTTGCATTCATGATTTGTGCAATTACAGCCGTTGCTCTTGCTACCATTGTTGATGTTCTATTCAGAAATTGTGATATAATATTATTGGATGTATTGATTAATGTACCAAATAATACAGGACCACCACCAAATTTTAAAAATCTCGGTCGAATTTTCATGTCATTAATGTCTTCATCGTAATTAATTAAATTTCTCACCGAAGAACAATCACAAGAAATTACGTAAATAATTAAAATTAACACAACAACTTTTGAATATTTTATTATTTTTAATAACATTTTTTCATATTTTCATTAATTCAACTAATTTTTATGATAACTTGAATTATTACTTTTATATGTAAACTAACAAGGTCACAGAACATGTTGTTAGAAATGCGTAGTATACCATAGACATTTTTGTACAAAACTCAAGTGTCCATGAACTTTTAATAGATTAACAAAATTTTACATGTATGTAATGTAATTCTAAAAACAATTGTTCAAATAAATTGAAAATAAATATGAATTTTGGGATGAAGTCTTGAGTATAGATAATTGAAGTTAGTGAGTGGTGTTTTTAATGCTTTAGTATCTGTTTTACGTTCAAGATAAAAATGTATGTCGTGTGTGTATTGATCTTGAATCATTTGAATATATGTACATTCAATTTTAATTTTATTATTCATTGTAAAAGGTTCATTGCAATGTAATTAGGAAATCAACATAAGTTTTATTAATGGAATTAATTCAAATAATTAAAAACATTCTTTGAATGTGCACACGTAAGTATGTGGAGGTGTTGTATTGCTTTAAAATTTTATTGCATTGCAGTATATTGTAGTATTAAATGTAAATATAAGTAATTAAAAAATATTCAATAATTTGAATTATAAAACTTTAAAATATTGCATTTGTTTGTAATTTAATATTACTGTCTGTATATGTTAATAGCAATTCTGCGATATCCAAAGGTAGAATTTCAATTAAATTTTATTTTTGCAAATGCATGGTATACGTATGTACATATATTTTGTATATACCTAAATATAAATGTACATACTTTGACATTTGTTATCAGATAATTTTTGAATAAATTACATAATGAATGCGATACATTCAAATATTTTCCTATGGGAGAAAAACTGTAAAAAACACAAAAAAAAAATTTCTCTTTAGATATTCTCAAAATTATATATACACACACAGACTTTTATTTTATATAACCATATAACTCATGCCACTGAAAATAAACGAAACAGTAGTACATTTGTTATTAGATACTCGTAAATTTAGTATGCATGTGACGAAACCAAAACGCAAACTCTTGCATACCTTTGAAAATTTAAAATATAAATTTGCATGTCTGAAAATACATTAAAATTTCCAATCTAAAATAAGCATAAAATGAACATTAGAACATATTTTACCTTTTTGTCATATATAATGTTAACATACAGTTTTAACATGAACTCATTGAAAAATGTATTACAAAATATAAATATACTTACATACAAGTAAAATATGGAACAAATCAAAAAAAAAAAAAAAATCTTAATTTTTACAAGGCGGCTGAAACCTGAAATGCAATAAAATTCCAATGCATATCCTCAAAACAGAATCCAACATATATGTAGCTCAATAGCTGCATTTATAATAAGAGGTCAACTCATGAGAAAAGTTAAATATATGTAGGTGGAACACATTTATTATTATTATATTTTTTTTTTTTTTCAAACTTTTTTAACTCATTTCTTTTACTTTATTTTTCACTCAAATCAGATATACTCGTATATACTCATTTATTAAAAAATATAGTATGATGGTATGCACTGCGCAGGATTAACACTTCTTTCAATTTTTTGCCTTTTCAATTTTGATTATAGTTTATTCTATTAAAAAGGTAAAATTGTATCTACTGTTTTTATGTGTGAATGATAAATGTTAATATAAAAATTTTCTATTAGAAATATTCTATCAGTATGTTCTTTTATTTTGGCTGCTATAGTGTATACGAGTAGATAAGTATATTCTGGCTTCTTGATAACATGTATACACTTTTAGTACACACAATATCATTCAGAAATATTAGTTTATCATCGTACGTGAATCCTTCCGGTTCTCTTATTTTGTGTTCGAAACAAAATAAAATAGTTGTAATATATCTCACACATCTAAGACAATATATAATATTAAAAAAAAATTAATATAATAAAAAATTGTCATTATCTTAAATGTGTTTTCTTTGCTTCCTTATAAATTATTCATGAATTCTGTTTTGGAAAAAAAAACAAAATTCCATAAAAGTTTTAAGAAAGTTATAGCTAAAGTTTATTACGTGAAATATGATATTCAAATATATTAGAATAATTTATATGAAAAAAAAAAATAAAATAAATAAATAAAATTGAATTTTATATACAAAAAAAAAAAAAAAAAGAAAAATTATAATCAAATAAAATAATTAAATTTTTCAATAAAATGCAGGATCAATTATTTGAAAAATTCTATAATATCACTTTTGATATTGCATCAATTGTGTATAATAATAATAATAAGAGCAAAAGTGAAAATATTGATAATAATGATGAAATTAAAATATATTTGGGAATATCAAATTTAACAAATTTTATAAATAATAATGATAATGAAAATGATATTATTAGTAATTTAACACTTGAACAAAATTATAATATAACAACATTCGATGATAATATTATGAAAAATTTAAATTTATTTTCAAGACGAGATCCTTTAAGTATTATAATACCAATGACTATTATTTATTCATTGATATTTATAAGTGGAATGTTAGGAAACGTTATAACATGTATTGTTATTTCAAAAAATCGTGCTATGCATACAGCAACAAATTATTATTTATTTAGTTTAGCGATATCTGATTTATTGCTTCTTATATCTGGTAAGTTCATGAGTTAAAAAAAAGAACACACGCACACATACATTTTAAATTTATTACATTTAAATTTAAATTTATGGTATTCTATAAATATCTATGTATATAAAAATATTCGTATATTATACATAATGTATTTGTATAAGAACTTATAGTATATTATGATGTAGTGATATATGTACTTTAGGCATGTGTGTATAATAATTTATTTTATTTAATAGTAAATCTTTTTAACATTTAAATCAAAAGAAAAAGAAAAATAATAAAAAAACCGTAAAAGAAAAATCCTCTCTGAAATTGTTAATAATTGCCTAGGAATATACCTTATTTCCTGTAAATGTATATAGTACGTATTACGTACATATAATAATAATAATAATAATAATAACAATAATTGACACTACAGTCAAAATTGGAAACTGGCCGACCCAAGTTTCCTCCTCCAATCCTGTCGATTCAGCGCTGCTATCCTCCAATTACCCGTCTCTAGCAGCAATCGCGCATCTTCGTTAACGCATTCTAGACGCATTCTAGCACCATTCTAGGTCCTTAGACGCATTCTATAGGTCCGATTCGAGAGGAGAACCAATAGCGGTTAAGGTACAATAATGAATTGTACAACATATACAACGATGTTGATGTAGCAACGATATAGCCAGTACGTACATATACGCTGGAGAATTCAATGTTACACGAATAAATTAATATAAATTGTAAAATTAGCATTTACTCATTAGTTGTTTAGTATTATGAATATTCATGTTTTATTCAGAAAAATCTATATAAGAAATTTTTTTTTTTTTTGTATAAGTTATTAATTGCTACTATATGTTTTAATATACGAGTGTGTATATCTATATGTAAATAAAATTATATAGTATATTTTATTAGCTTGTATATCTGAGTTTGACTATTTATTAAGTACATACACTATTTAATTTTCATTTTCATTACTTAAGCTATTTCTTGCATAGTCATTTTGAATGAGATGAAATTAATAATGAATATGCCAGCATACAATACCTACACATTTTATGTATAATGTACAAATAGGATTGAGTTAATTAATTGATACTTAAACAAAAACAAAAACAAAAACAAAAACATATAAACAAATTAGAAAGAAAATAATGTTAAGTATTTATGCAGAGTATAATATGTATATTATATGAAGAAAGGAAATACTTAAGTAAGTTATTACCCTCTTGAATTGCTAATGAAGCACTAATTTAATATTAGTAAAAAAGTATTAACTATAGAAACTATATTAATTGATACATAATTTGTATAATTAGTTCAACGAAACTGTTGATTTTTTAATAATAATTTGAATAATCGAAAAGATATACGTATGTAAATGATATCATTTTGATTAAAAGAATGATGCCAACTGTTATTAGTTTGTCATTAATTGATTTCAATGATTCATATGAATTCAATTCAGTTACAGTTAATTAATTAATTTGATTTAATTAAATTCAATTTAAGGATACGTTAAGGATACGTATTGAGGATACGTTCTTATAAATATATAGGCTTACATTATTTCCAAAGCATAAGATGATAAGGTGTGTGTATACATTCAAATTGTGACTTAGATTAATCATTATCCGTTAATTATTTAAATTTATTCTTATTTAAAACTTACTTCGATCATATGTCCGTTTAATTTATTCAAACAATCAGATAATTTTTTCTAAATTATTGATAAAAATTAATCATTATCAATATAATCACCTCAAGAGCCTAGCCCCTCTTAGGCTTTGGCTTGATCCAAGGTCTGCTGCCATTCTTTTTTTTGAGTGGATATTACTCTCCAATTCCTAATTTCAATGATTTTAATATTGCTTTTCGCGTCATCTAGTCAACAGAGCTCTGATATTCCTTGTCTTCTTTTCCTATTTGGAATGTGTAGCAAATATTCTCTTCATCATGTCATTATTTGGCCTCCTTATAATATGATCAATCCACTGAATTCTACTCACACGTCGTATACGATGTGCAATATACAATATACTTATGCACGTACTTGTAATTTGTACGATTTGTCATTGTACCGAATTCTCCAGCTATAATTATCTTCAAAACATCTCCACATATATTCGTCACTTTTAGTAATTGTCCAGGCTTCCGCACCATACGTCAGTACTATTAGTAATAGTGTTTTTGTTTTAAGACAGTAATATAAATATAAATCCTATTTATTTGGTGAATATGATCTTATTTTTTCTGTTTAAAAACTTAAGGAAAACAAATAACTGTTCAAAGAATTTCTATTATTTAAAAAAAATTGACAAGAAATTTGAAATTAACAATTTTGGTAGATCTATTAATTTAATATTACTAAAGGCTACTGCGTATAAAGGATTTAATTAGATAAAATAATATTTAGAGAAAAATAAACTTTTTTTTTTGAAGTGTTATAAAATACATAAAACAAAAGAAAATATAATAAAAACTCAATAACATTTGCTATTGAAATTTCAGAAACACTGACACTATTCTACAAGTATTTATCTTAATATTGAATATCTAAAAGAGGTATATAGTATGTATGTATGTATACTATCGTAATTCGTAATACCATTGTAATACGAATAGGTATATTTTTATTTTAAGAAAAATATTAAATTTCATTGAGGATGTTATTTTGTTCAATTTCTCTTAAGATACCTTTAAGATGAAAACACTTTTATTTTGAATACAGTACAATGAAATTGCAAAAGTGAAAAAGAAAATAAAAACGATATACTATGTACATATGTATATGTACATGTATTTATATAAATACATATCTATATATCATAAACACGAGCTCGTGTGGTATACTTCACGGATATTTCTTTGTTCAAGAACGTATGTGTATTGAAAAGTTTCAAATTATGTACATGAAAACAACTTTAGCCCTTTCAATGTTTCATACATGCAAAAACAAAAACATCCAAAAAGAACTTTGGTTTTTAAATATTTTCCTTTTGCTTTCACATTTTTCTAAATAATGTTCATAATGTTTACACTTGAACATTAGTACATGTATACTCGTACAACAAGCATTTTGAAATACACATGAATTTTTGTTAGTAAAAATGTAATTTTGTTTTAGCCTAAGGAGTATTAAAGAAGCAAAAGTTTTGCTTGAAGAATTTCACTTTTTGTAAATAATGGTTCATAAATCATGTTCTTTAGTTGTCTAAATTGATAATTGATTCTTAGTATGTATGTACGAGTATGTATATTACCAAAAATCCATAAGTAAATTTAGTTGTTTAGAAAAAGTTTATTTCATTTTTTGTACTCTTTCAAATTTTCACCTTGTCTTTGGTTGTTGTGGATTATTATAATATAGAAAAATGAAATGTGTTTTCGTTTTCAAATGAATTTTATGAAAAATAAAAGAAATCTTTATATACTTTGCTACAAAAAAAAAAAGTCGAATAGAATTAGAGTTAATAATTAATTAATTAATAATCAATTGATCAAAGTTTCACAGTTTCACGCTGTTTTAACACTGTATAAACTTTTGTACATATGTTAACATTCCTTGTTAATGCATGATAATTTGTATATTTTAAGATTCTAAAATAAGGAGCCACGTTAAATCATATTAAACGTGGAATCATTTAGTGTTTTCTCGTGCACAATATACATGTGTATATGTATTTTAATATTTTATTTTTTTAATAAAATATATAATTATTTTGCCTTCACAAAATAAATATGACAATAAAAAAATGTTGAGTTAGTGTTTTTATTTATATTCGTATATATACATACATGCTTATATAGATAAAGAAGGTGTACATGTTTTTAATTATTGTGACATTTTCAAATTGTATTATTCAAAAAGAAATTATTTATACTTGCCAGCAAAATATTTGTACTTGCTCGTATATATATCTAATTTAAAAAGGACAAAATAAATGCTGATTTTTATGCTCTAATTCCATTGCCATTTTTGTAATAATAGAAAAAATTGCGTATGTATTTACTAAGATTTCCTACAACGTCGTCTAATATAAAATACTTATCAGATAAATTACTTATTAACAGACACAAAGTTCAACAATTAAATTTGAATAGAAACAGAAAATTGATGAGCAAAAACAATAAAAGAAAATTAAAAAAATAATAATTATTTTATAACTATACATATTATAAGAAGACCAATATAATTGAAAAATGCATTAAGGATATAGAATTTATACATACACAAAATTTATACATTAATATAGATTCTCTAATTTAGAGATAATCACATAGGTTTGTATTTCATTTCAATTTACAATGAATTCTCGATTACCAGGCCATGTTGAACAGATTTTTGAAATTTCTTTTTATTTGTGAGTTATAAGTTTATAAAATAAGATACTTTACCAAATTTTCATACACTTTAACCTTCTCTATTAAAATCATTTTTTGACCAATTTGTTTCAAACTTGAAATGTAGCAAGATCGAAAGGAGGAATTGATTTTAAATGGAACAAATTTCCAAATTCTTATTTTTGAAATTGGCTAGAATCATTTATGTAGGAACGAATTACTTTAAAAAAAAAACAAAATTTAGGAATTAAGTAATACCACGTAAGACATAGTAAGTAAACCCAGTTTACTTAATATCTCTACAGCTCTAGTAGAGCCAGGGCTTTTAACGTAGTGGTTTTTAGACTTATTAAAATCATGTGTGCATCAAAGTTTAACGTGGATTGCGAATCACTGAGTTGCTGATAAAAAAGGAGGCTGATTTACATAATAGGGCTTAGACTGATCTATTATCAGTTAGAATGATCTAATAATACTTTGCGTTACTTGTTGACAGCAAAAGTAGACCATGTATCAGCATTTCTAATCTCTTTTTCTCAGCAAGCTGGTATACTCATTCAAAGCGAAGTGAACTTTGGGGTGATTGAAAGTTGGAAATTACGAAAATTAAGAAAATTATTTTTCTCACTTTTGCCGTGAGGTGCCATGGGTAGTAATCGAACCTGCAACTTCGAGATCAGTAACAATTTATTGCTCCACCACTGTGTCACCAAGCCCCCTGTATTTAATAGAATTGTGTAAAAAAAAAAGTCTTAACAAATAAAATGAATGAATGAAATGCGATGATTACATAAATAGAGTCAAGTTTTTAATATTGTTAACCAAAATTATATTGAAATTTTGAAATAATTAATTATTTTGTTCCTTCTACTAACAGGTATGCCTTTAGAAATGTATGAAATTTGGTTTAGTCGATATCCCTTTGGTGAAACTGTTTGCATTCTTCAAGGATTTTCAGCAGAAACATCAGCAAATGCTACTGTTTTGACCATAACAGCCTTCACAGCAGAAAGGTATAAGATAATGTATAATTTTTCTTTTCCCTAATATGCTTTGTCAAAAAACATAAAGTAATGTCTACGACTAATATAATTTCTAAAAAATTCATAATTATAATGTTTATGTATATTTATTTACAATTAAGAAAAATTATTTACATAATTTTGCAGATACATCGCAATTTGTCATCCATTTTTATCACATACAATGTCAAAATTATCACGTGCCATTAAATTTATATTTGTCATATGGTTTTTAGCAATGGGCTTAGCTATACCACAAGTAAGTAAAATTATAATCTTATATTTTGCAGTACAATATTTCTATTTTCATTAAAATGATTTATCTAGTAATTATAAAATATTATTTTTATATTATTTCGTTTGTGTAATAAAAAAACATTTTTTTTTTTTCTAGATTTTAGATTTGGGTATATTGAAACGTTACAATACCTGCGGACACAAGGATAATGCAAGAAAATATGTTTTTACGATATCATCGATTGTATGCTTCATTTTACCAATGGTCATTATAACAGTATTGTACGTACTGATTGGTCTTCAATTGAGAAAATCTAAAATTGTTGGTAGAGCAACAACAGCCAATGGCAATAGCATACGAATGAAGGTAGAAATTTCAAAAAACAAAAAATATAAACATTTTTTTTAATTAAAATCAATATTTATTTTATTAAATTTTTTTGTTTTCAATTTTTTTTTTTTTAGACTAGATCTCCAGTACAATCAAAACGACATATTTTGATTACATTAGATAAAAATGAAAAACCAAATGTCCTTTTAACATCATCACCAATATCATCTAAACATCTAATGGATGAAATATGCACTGAAAATATTAGCCCAAGAGTGTCGAAACATTGTTATGACGAGGGAAGAAAAAACTATTCACAAAAAGGATATATGGGCACTAGACATGTTGTGAATATGCTTGGTGAGTCTGTTCAATACTACCATACTACTTATGTCTGTTCAATACAAACGTATGTACACATTTAGATACAAATATTTTTAGGAACAATTTTTGTATGTTTGCACAGAATATTTATTTAAAGGTTAAATTTATTAAATTAATGTCAATTAAATTAGAAATAATTATTCCATTTGAACATGCCAATAGGTGAATATAAATATTTAGAACATGGTATCTATGTACGTAGGTTTCTTCCTTGTTTTTATGGTTATGGATGTTATCGTTGTGCATATATAACGAAAGATATACATACATATTTAAAATTTTATGAATTCTCATTTTCAAATAAAAATTTACCATGTACCGTTTGCCATTTACTCATTTCAATTAAAGAACAACTTTTATTTGTGTAATAGAATTGGAAGAGTGGCAGTTATTTCATATAGGGCAAGAAAAAAAAAATTGTTTATAAAGTAATTTAGATATGTAATTTAGAATTCATTGCTTTATATTGTGAAGATTGTGGAGGTCCTTTTCAATTTCAAATTACTTAAAAAGGTTTTTGTTTATTTTTCCTTTTTATTGATACGTGTAATATTCCGCACTAGACTTTTTGGTGTGATTTTTTAATAAAAAAATTTTTAATTTACGAATTCTACGCAATTGATTTTTGTATGATAAAGATCAAAATTACAAATGCAAATAACATTTTATATTTCGTTTTTTTTTATTATTAATTTTTTGTTTTTGATTATTTTTCACATTATCGTTAGAAAAATATTTACATAGGCATATACCTAATTTCATAAATCTCAATTTGTTTATCTTTATAAATTTAATTGTTTATTCGCATGACTTATTAAAAATAATAATGAAAAAAATTGACTATAATTTAATAAAAGTATGCAATTGAGAAAATATATTCCTTTTTGTTTCTTGTTCTCTTCAAGTTATACATATTATAATTTGACTGTTCAAACATTAAAACACCTATACATTTGAATAAATATATATACATTTGTGAAAAAATTTCCATAAAAATAAGTTCATTAATTTATGTACTTACGTACAGAATATATAATCAATATAATAAATTTGTCTCTGCGTATTAATTTAAGCTGATTACAAACAGATGATAGAAATATATGTATGTATGTATAGCTTATTTCTATATATTATATTTTCTCTATGTATTGAAATATACATTTATTTATTTATTATAAAAATTTTATAAAGTATCAAAATAATTTAAACTTAACCTTTAATTAGCCAAATTTAATTTGTTGTATTAATGAAATCAAAATGAAAATTATTTATGCAAACAAATTTAGACTAGAAAATTATGTTTATGGTTTTATATCAAAGATAATATATACACGATTGTATGTAAATGTAGGTAGAAAAATGATAATTTAAATTAAACAATTCAAACATGTAAAGTTCAATACTATCTATTTTAATGAAATTTTAATAAAGCTAATTAAGTAAGTCCTACAAAAATGTTAATCACATTTTAATTCATAATTTACAAATTACTTATATATTTTTTTTGTTTTTAACATTTTTGAAAAATAATAAACTGTATAAATTCCTTCGGTATATCTATATTTTAATCATGTATGTATAATTTAAAAGATAATAATATGTAGGTATGTATAAAGATAATATGAAGGATCTTAATTTATTTATTTTATTTTTTTTTTTAAATATACATATATACTCGTATATATATTATACATACAATGTATATATGTATATTAAGTGCACACGGATACTCAGTCCATCACTTTATTTTGGCATCACTGATCAGTAATTCTGTCAGATATATCATTCAGTTTATCATCAGTAATCGATTACTGGTGTACATTGCTGATGGAAAATTAATGATCGACTTGGGCGAGAGTAACGCGTTGGCTGGGATTCGAACCGCGATCTCAAGATCACAAGACCGAAATCACAACCATCGAGCTATTCAAGCACCTTAATTTATTTAATTGAACATTAATAAATTATAGATAATGAAAAACAAAAAAAAAAAATATAGAAAATAGAAATAATATTTTTCGTTCATACATCTAGCAAACACTCCATATAAATATTTATGAACATACATATTTGTTTTTTTCATTTAAAATTAATTGAATCGATGAAACGGTTTAATAATGATAATTTAATTGTATAATAGCTCCTTTTATGAAAATAACATGTATTGCACGTGCTATACGAGTATAACAAAATACACATTTTCATTATTTTAAAGCACACAATTTTCTTTTTTATTATGGATATTATGGTTATCAATATCATCATTATCATTATCCTTATTATATATATGCGTTTAAATACTTATATATGTATATTAGATATTGTACTTTGTTGCTATCATTACCTATATCACGTTCGAATATTAATATATAATATATGTATTTTTTTAAACTTTTTCAAAATTAAGTTTTACACGTATCCGTGAATCATTTGAAATATGTATCAATAAAATTATAAACTGAAAACATAAAATAAATTTACAAAATTTTTATATAAATGAAAATGAATTTTTGTGAGTAAATTTTTTTTAATTGTTTCAATATTTTTCTTCTTTTACTTTTTCATTTTGATGAATTTTGATGATGTAGTTGCTGTTGTTGTAGCATTTTTTGTATGTTGGGCACCACATCATGCACAACGAATATTCGCAATGAATGCTGATTTAAAATATGCAAAAATTTATGATATATTAACATCGATATCTGGAATATTATATTATACGTCGACATGTATCAATCCATTTTTATATAATATAATGAGTTATAAATTTCGTGAAGCATTTAAGGTAAATTTTTAGATTTAGTTAAATTGAAAAAAATATATTTATTATGTAATTTATGTTTACAAATTTTATTAAATTTATGAAAATAGAAACATGTTGTTTGTTTACCCGTCTAATAGGATACATGTGTTAGATGTTTTTATCGACGTCATAAAGATGTAATACATCAGCATAATTTATTATCACAACGTTCAGTATCACAATCGATATGTACATGTTCATCGATATGTTCTGGACAAATTGTACAACATATTAATTCATGTCAATTAGATCATGAGTTATCATTGCTAAAATATACAAAACGTCCAGTTACTGTTACATTCAAAAAATCTTATAGACAACAGCAGCATTATTAATTACCATCGATTCGATAGTATTAGAGAAAATGATAGGAAAGGAACAGTAGCAGTATTGCGTCAGCACCAGTAAGCTTCAGTAAAAGTATCAGCAACATAGCAGCAACAGTGTGATAAAAACGATCGCAATAACAGCAATATACAGTTGGTTTAAGATGACGATTTTTCTTAATGTCGTATGTGTGAAGAATGTACGAGTACATATGTAAATCGATCAGAAATTAAATAGTCATCAATATAACATCTGGATAAAAAATTTATGAAAATTTTATTCAACATCAAAGTAATTTTTTCTTTTCAATTTCATGGAAGTTATGCCGCTTTTACATTCAATGCAGTGACTTCAACTTGGACTTCGACTTTCGAGTAGTAAATAGAAAAGTAGCTGTCAAGTCCACTGCATTGAATGTAGAAGCGGCATTAATCAAAATGTTGTTATTTATACATTCACAAATTTATGTTATTCCAAGCAATTGAGAATGTGTGAACTTTTTTTTTTAATTAAAAAAGAAAATGTAAAAGAAATAATTGAAAGAAAATAAAATGTAATATATGTAAATACATATTTAAATAAATTTTGTCTTCTTATTTGAAAATATATTCTACTTCAAAATGAAATTATCTTATGTAGTAGGTAGACAGGAAGAAATCAATGATTACAGTTCAATTTATCAATCGATTCACAATTTTCATTTTCGTCGGTGAATAAAGTTTCTGAAGCTTCATTCAAAATTACTTCAATAGTGATAATTTAAACTTAATTTGAAATGACAGACAGCAAATGAATTATCATCCGTGACGAATTATTATTGATTTGCTTTTGTCTGTCTACTGTATTAGGGAATAATAAAAGTTTCGTTCAAGAACTGATTGTCTTATATGTTATTTTTCATACTATCCTTTTCAAAGTTTTGGGGAAACTTCAGAATCGCTAGCTCATGATATCGAAACAGGACATTTTCAGAACGGTACTTTGGGATGTCCTCTTTAATGTGTCATGTCTTTGTTTGCGGAAATTTTGATATTTGGGAGAAAATTACAGTTAAACATTTTTCAAAAAATTCACCATTTTTCCAAAAAACCGTTATATTTATTTTTTGGAATAATGCAGGATAACAAAGAGAACTTTCTCTTCTTTCTAACTAAATACATTTTGTCCCGAAATAATGAGTGGTTCTTGAGATATAAGGACTCAAAGTCAAAATTTCATGTTTTTAAAAACAACGATTTTCCAAATTCTTTTAATATTGATATATCTCCAAAAGTTGAAGATAGACATATGTATCATTTGATGTCAAATGAAAGGTAATTTTGTCCTCTTTAAAATGATGCCCCTTACACCCGCATATATTCCCACTATAATAATAAAATAATTTTTTTTAATTTATATTATTTTATGCATATGGGCATATATTATTGTTGAGATGCACCACATTATCTTTGGCCATTGTTTTGATTATTTAAATTAATGGAAATTTTAAATTAATTCTGTAAGGTGATTCAATATTTCAGGCAGCTGTAGTTGCATCATTTCCTATTTTCAGCAACTTACTAACAAAAGCTCTATCTGTATACATAATTTTTCATTTCTATCAAAGATAATGTAGTTTCTCAACAATAGATTTTTCGTTTCACTTTTTCACTACTTTTGCTACTTTACATTTTATTTATAGTGAAATTTTCATTTACAATTCGAGTCCTTGGTGTGATGTGTGATTATCTTGGCTAGAACGAATAGCTGAATACAGTAAAAAAAGCTTAAATTCATGGAAAATATTTCACTATACCTGGAAATGCTATTGAAAAATATAACGAAAATTCCGAAAAACAAGCAACCATAATAATAATTTGCTACTGTGAATTGTGGTATTATGTATATATGTATATAGAATTAGTGTCGTTTTTTTATTCTATAAAATTTAAAAAATATAAAACTGATTAAAATTCATTTCGAAAATAATCGGCACAGAGATTAAATAAGTAAATCAAATTATATAGTAAATCCATTTTTTAAAAAAATGTCTAAAACCTATGTGTAAATTGCACGGATATCAAGGAAAAAAAAATTAGTTAATGTCATGGCACATACATATATATATACATATGTATCTAACTATGCTAATATCGAATACACAAATACATACATATATGTAGCATTTTTGCGTATAATTTTTGTGTATACATAATCTTCTTATTTGTTATTTCACATTATTAATGTCGTGTTGTCGTATAATGTGTAGTAGATATAATGTATGTGATTTGTTTTATTATCCTGCAACAAAACACAATAAAAACGAATTATATACATTTTTTATTTCTTAATATTTATTTTTTTTTTTTATATCTTCAGTCACCAGAATTATATTTCAATTATTTTAAAAATTATCTTCCGTTTTAACTTTATAAAATACACGTGAGTATAATTTTTATGATACCAATAAAAAATGAAAACAAATATATAGTAAAAAAGCCTCTTTTTTATGAATCTAACTAACATACGTGGACATAAATCTGTATTCAGTATGTAGATAAGAGCAGGAGAATGTTTCTTTTTAACGTTTTTATATTATGGATATGAAATTATATTATGAAAATATCATTTGTTAATTTTATAAAAATTTTGTTTTGTTTATAATTTTTGATTGCATATTTAAAATGTCCTGGGTCCTGGTATAATTAGGCATTTGAATGAATTTCATTTTGATAATTTAAAGTGTAATTATTACGCACGCACATAATATTTAATTTGATGGAAATCTCTTAATTGTAATAAATTAATTTTACATTTTTCTAAACAAAAATGGGTCCATTTATGAGTAATTTAGAGCTAATTCCAGAGTATCTAAACTTGTACAACTTTCTTGAATTTAAGAACAAACGAAATTTTCTATAAAAAGAAAGTAATTTTTTTAAAACATTCAAAGAAACGAAATTAAAAACAATAACTAAAACTGTTGTAAAAAAGAAAGAATTTCACCATGAAGTATGTAAATGTTATATGAATACGCTTTCTCTTACTTACCTGCTATATCTGATATCTGCAAGATGTAATTTTTTCGCATCAAGGAAAGCTGTTTTTTAATTAATGAAAAATGGTGATTTTTTTTTTTTTTTTTAATTTTTTCTTGTAAAGATACAAAAGAAAGAACGTACATACTATCGTACTACATATATGTATTATACTTGGAAAAAATATTTTTTTCTCGTAAGATGAAAATTGAAAGAAAATTTTTTTTTTATATTTTTCTTGTAACAAAGGTACATTTTTTCCGACACATTTCCATTAATATACAAATACATATACTTGTAATGTAAGTACGATGTAAGCATATAGATCATACTACATAGTATATATTACAAATGCAATTATTATAAAAATTTCAATGCTTCAAAAAGAAAAATTATGTAAAAGAAAAGACAAATGAAATTGAACGTACAAAATTACATATAATACGAAAATATGTATTTTATGAAATTACTTTAAAATATATGATTTTCATTTTTAATAGATAATATTATCTGTTATCGGTGTAATATTCGTACTTTTTATCATAAAATCGTTATGTAAGAGATGATATTGAGTATATGTTTGACTGAACTGAATATGTGTAGTGCAAAAGTTCGTACTTTATCGCAATTAGTTTGCTGTACACAATATCAATGTAAGTAGTCAGTAAAAAAAAAGAAAAACAAAAAAAAATAATCATTAAAATTCTTTAGTTTGTGTGTGTGTAATTATTGACATATTCAATCTTCCATATGTAATCAGATGAATATATTATTTATGAATATATGTTGATTGTTTGTGGTTTATTTGATATTTTCATTTTTTTATCTTCAGATTTTTTATGCTCAAAACCGAAATGTAACAATTACCAATTGTATGTGCCTGTGAATTAATAACAAATAAATTGAAAATTTGTTCTCTAAATTATTTAACCAACTACAGAAATTTCTAAATTATTTAACCAATTAAGGAAAGGAAACCAATTTCTAAATTATATAACCAATTAAGAAAAGGAAATTTAAACAATTTTTATCACCTATAATGACCAGACCACCACATAATAATTGCTTCTAATGTAAACATTTAATTTTTGACTATGCTCTCAACTTTAAATGTTTGAAAAAAATTAGTAAACATATTTCTTAATTTCTTGAATCCTTACCATAATTATCATTATTATTTATGAATTATTAAAGTACATTTGCATGATATGTGAAGTACTATTAATTTTTTTAATACATTACATATTACATATATGTATGTATGTATATGTAAGGATTTGATTCGATTTTATTCGATTTTGTTATCAGATTATTTAAATGAATTTGTATATATTGATTATATTACAATGATAATGTGTAATATCTCTCATTCTCATGTTTATTACATTCAAAATTTGAACAGTAACTATACAATAGAATTGATATTATATCTATATTAAGACAAAAAAAAAAGTCCTGATAAATACAAAGAATTTTCTTTTTAACAATTTCTATGTATTACATTTTAATATCATTCACATGGTCAGACAATTATTACAAAATGATAAAATAAAATGACAATAAATGATGCCGCAATAAATGGAAAGATTATTGACACGTGTAAGTGTAACCTTTTCTAATTTTCATTCATTATATATGTATACAGTGTTGGATATATTTTTGGCTTACATTTTTCATTTTTTTTTATTTTCGTTGAGAATAAACTTTCAGACTCAGAGGTCACGAAATATTTTATTCCCTGTTGTAATAATGTAGTGAAAATTGTAATTATTGTCTACGATGATTTATTATATTATTATTTATTTTTTTTTTGTATATGGACGGATATAATGTATATTTTTTATGTACATAAAAAAAATTTTTTTTTCTCTTTTTGTTTTTTTAATAAGTGTAGCATTGCGTATAGTTGTCTCTGATATAATGTATATTTTTTATGTATACAACTATATTATGTATGACAACTATACGCAATGCTACACTTATTAAAAAAACAAAAAGAGAAAAAAAAATTTTTTTTTTATCAAAAATCTACGAAAATATAAAGTCGTAAAATAGATGGGAAATTAATTCAAAGTCCTTAAGTATAACAGCCGTAAAATGGTGAAAGGAAAAAATGAAAATTTTAAAAACGATAATAGAAAATTAATTAAATTACAATTTTCATTAAAAGAAATTAATTTTTAAGTTTTATATTATGTATGTGTTTTCATTCACAATGTCTGTGTTATATTATTTTACTCTTCGGTATTCTTGTGTGTATATTTTACGTTTTACGGCTTACCATATTATATATTATGTTTTAATAATAAAAGCTTTGGAACAGATTTTCTTCATTTCCATTTTCCCTTTATTTATAATATTCCAATTCCATGCGATGTTTTTCCTGTCTGTAATTCCAAATTTCAACGCATGCTCCAAAGACAGAGAAATTGGAGAAAGACAACCTGTTGGCATTCAAAATTCATCCTAAAATTGGAATTATGTATAAAAATTACATATGTGCATTTGTATGTAAAAACATCATTTTATTACAATTACAATGTGTTTGAAAATCAAAAAATCAACGTTGATTGGTAAAAGCTTTTCTTCGTCTGCAAATAATGGTTATGAAAATTTGTACATATAATAATCGTATAATAAAAACGATATTATTATGAATGAATTTCAGAATCAAAGTTTTTTTTTCTCTACATAGAGTGTGTGTATGTGTGTGATTGTATATAATAGTGCAGTAAACATTATCAATATATATTCTGTGAAATTGTGTAAAATTTCAGAGAAACAAAAGAAAATGCTGACTGATAGTAGATGGTAAATTGTTCCAATGATCGTTCGAACGAAAATTCAGTTTATATTTTGACTTGAACGTAAAATGTCATAGAAAATTTCTTTTGGTTAAAAATCGTACTGAAAAAGGATATTATACGTGCATATACATTTTTATATGTTATATACGAGAATATAATACGGTTTAGAAAATACAATTATTTTTTTTTTTTTATTTTATAAGTCTAATATGCAAATAAGGAAAATTTGAAATTTATAATTTTAAATTAGAATTGAACAAGAATGAAATTTAAAAATCGGTCTTTTTAATTAGTTTTATTTGAAATTGAATGAGACGGAAGGACGGAAGTATTTTAAAAATTTTATTTATGGTGTTATTAAGAAATTTTTAATTTGTAAATTATTGTTCATTGAAAAAATAACATAATTCTATCCGATTTAATTTTTACCGGAAATTGTTGTAATTCTATACAGTATCTTTATACATAATGATAATATATTTTTAAATTACCAAAAAAAAAAAAAAAACAAAAAAAAAATTCATTCAAATTAATTCTAAAAGTTAAAAAAAAAGAGAAAAATATAGGTCAATTACGATATGTGTTACTCTAATATCTCATAAATTAATTGTTTTTTTTTTTGTTTTATTTTATTTTATAAGTTTATTTTACATTGCACATACATATGCATACTTAATTATACGAAATGTTCCATATGTATTTAGTGTGATAACAGAAAAAAAAAACACAATAAATGATATTATAAATAATAATTTATATACAGTTAATGTGAGGTGTTCGGTTACCCTTATTACATACATCTTATTACTTTTTATTGTTTAATTTTTGATGTACTATACATATGTGTACATGTTGAACGTTATCAAATTACATCAATACATTGCCTATAAGAAGCATAATGTCAATAATAATCGTGTAATATTGTGCTAACAGTGTCTGACCATAGGGATGTTAATGTTGAAAATTGTAATATATAATGGTGACTCTTAACAAAAAATTGCACTACTCGTATATAGATTTTAATAGCTCTGTCAATAGATGCGTCATGCGTGTTCTTATTAATATAGTGTATACCATTTCATATTTTATCGTTATCGGAAACACATAAAAGTGTAGAAAAAAAAAAAAGCAGACTAAATAAATAACACACAAAAAAAAGGAATAATAGAGAAAAAAAAACGGTTGTGTATTAGCTATATTATACAGTGAACCAGAAAAGAAAAATACTTAAACATATTTGTTCGAAATAAATAAAAGAAATGTAAATAAATTAGGAACGAATATTGTAAAATGTATGACAATATCGTATTTCAATTTTATTTGTTTTTGATTCTTGAATAACAAATGACCCATACTTGTCTCAACTATATATAGTGAATGTGAAATAATTTCTATTTGTTTGTACTATACATAGTATAGTGACATGTGCCATTAATTATCTATACATAACGTAAATTATAAATATGTATGTGTAAATGTTTTTATGATGTTTTTTGAAATTTTTTAAGCATTTGATTTTTTCATAAACAATTTTGATTGTTTTTTTTTTAATATTTTTAATATTTTGTTTTTCTTTACAAATTATGAAACAAAATATTCAAATTGTAAACTAAAATCGAAATAATAAACGAATTTATCAACGAAATATCTTTACTTGAATTTGAATCATCTTTCAGAACATTCTGATAAAATATTACACACACATATGGTATGTATGTATAAATTTAATTGAGAACATCCACAAAAAAACTGTAAAAAAACAAACTAAAAGTGAAAATATTTGAAAAAGGACAAGGTTTTCGTTTGGATAAAATTTTAAAGTATTGAATGACATTGACGTATTAGTTGCAGTTCTACACAAAATAGTAAAAAAAAAAAAAAAAAAAATTCGAAAATAAAATTAAATTCTATGTATATATCAACACAATTTTACACGTTCATCTTCAGGATATTTAATAACCGTAAGCAATTCGTATTACATTCATTTGATATCATACTAGTATATGTGAAATTTATTGCATGCAAAAATATTTATATGAACTCAGCAAAAACATATTGGAAAAATAATATCAAATAGAAGGAGGAATTACAAAAATTACAGTTTTCACAAAAAAATTTGCAAAGTCATCATTGGCTGATAGCAAAAAATTTTTGATAAAAAACAAAAGTTTAAAGAGGCAATTTTACTCATTCCACAAAATGTTTACATTCTCTTATGTAACGTATAAAATCATGTCATTTAATTTTCATCTTTAATAGGCTATTATTGAAGAATTATTGATTGCTAAACATTTTATTTTTGAAAATTTTTTTTTTTTATCCTACAACTAAAATTCCCATAATACAAATAAATCGACTATTATTAATTAATTCATTTATTTTTCGAGGAATATTGAATTTTGCAACTTTTTAAGAACACTTCTCTTTGGATTTTCTTATATTAGGAAAAAATTCATGAAAAATTGATTCAATATTTCAATGTTTTGTGTACTAAAAATTCACTATTTTCTAATATTTTAATAAAAAAAACTGATAAAAAGAAGAATTCAAATATTTTTCTTTCCATTTGTCTATATCGATTAACAGCGAAATGATGTATGCACATTTAATGTACATATTGAATGTTAATAGCAAAATTCAGTTTTTCATTTTCTTCACAATTTAAAGACATTTTCTTACTGTTGTTTTATTTTTATTTCGTGGTAAATAAAAGCTAAGATCCAAAATGATTTACACAACATGTACATATTCATAGATGTGCATTACCCGGTATAATATCTCCAGATACTAAGTAATTCATTTACCACTTATTTTATAAATATGCTTACTTCCTGAATTTTATCTTGAATGAAAATTAACTGTGAGATGAAATTTATTTATTTGTGTATACTTTTATACAAACGTGTACAACGTTAGTATATGTACGAGTACACATATGTATGTAAGTACATATATTATATTTTTGTACATTTTTTATGCTTTGTTATTTTTGGTGTTACTGTTGAGTGAATTACTTGTCAAAAGCATTAAACTAATGAATTACAATTTTATATGTGTATCGTATCCGTGTATCTATGTATTTTTATTTAATAAATATGTGTAAAGTTTATATATAATGTGTATTTGTAGAATTTCTTGGGAAATGTTCAATATAGATCCTTTTTATCTTTAATCTTTAAATCATTAATTTCTTTTGTCTTTTGTCTTCACAATTGTAAAATCATTTCTTTATAGCAATTTTATTTTATTTTCTTGTTATTTATTATTCGTTTTAAATAAAAAGAAAAATATACGAGTACAAATATAATAACGGTATATTCATCCATTTTCTATATTTAAAAAATGAATAAGAAAATTCAGAATACGGAGTAATTTTGATATGTACACATGAATACTTATATGTAATTTCAAGGATAAAATATAATAACGCGGTATATAAAATATATATAGATAAAGTATCTGAGTTACACATCGAATAATAAAATTACAGATAAAATAAGATGAAGAAAAAACAAAACAAAACAAAAAAAAGGGAGAAATGGAGATATTATTAATCAAATTAATTATTTATATACCATATTTAATGTTGATTCTTCCTGGAAACATCCTTAGTTTGCTTTGTTTTTAATCTAAATTATGTTGTTATACTTTTATAAAAGGGACAAAGAGATATTTAACGCTTGTGGATACTTAAAATACTTACTTATATAAAATGAGTATTTTTTTTATCCTTTTTTGTTTTTCTTTATTCCATTATTTATCATGACTATAATATACGTAAGCAAGGAAAATAATAAGGAAATTTTCATTAAGAAAAATTATTGTTTGAATATCTAAGTATCTACCTTATATTAGTAACACAAAGTTTAATTTAAGAAAATATAAAAGTTTCATTGTTCAGTGTTAAAATTAGGTATAAATAATTTTAATATTCGATAGAATATGAATTTTATTTAATTTGAATTGGGGGAGGTAATGGCTCACATTCACATTATGCTGCGACTCCAATAAAAAAGAATATTTAATTTCAATTAACAAAAACTGTTTGTATCCTTTATATAAATACTCTTGTAACTTGTAATTCATTCATTTAATATTTTTCTCTCTGCATTTCAAATGTTTTGTTTTTTTTTATTTTTTGTACAGAATTTATCAAGGTGTAACATAATAATTATGAAAGAAAATCATTTAAACATAATTCCGAATTATGTTATGAAATTACAAATTTTCGTATTAGTATTTTGGTACGTTGAAAATATGTTTGCGAGACTAAAATAATCGTGAATATAGTAATTTGACTTTGAATTTTTCTACAATATTATTAAATGTTTAAGAGTTTCTTAAATAAAATTAAAATTTTGATAAAAATGGATTTGTGAAGCTGGTAGCAAAAAAAATTTTCAAAATAAAATAATCGAAAAATTGAAAAAACTACCTACCTTTATAATTTTTCTTTACTAGACTTATTTATCATATTAATATCCTTATTTTGCTTAACACAAAATACCTTTTAGATAATTTTGTGATATTGGGTGAGTTTCAAAACGCCTCAAAAATGTGTTGTATGATGCGACATCAGAACAATCGTGATGCAAAGTTTTAAAACAGCACTGATACACACATCGCATCGATATTGCAGTACTATAACTTTGACGTTTTGAAACAAATTTGTTGCTTTATTTTGATAACAAGAAAAATGGATCGCCTTCTGCAGTACATAATTTTAAATATAATTTAATTAATTCATTTTCTACACTAAATCAAAAAAGGTGATACAATTTTTTAATAAAATTGAACATTATCGGCCGTTTTCACTTTTGCATAGTTTCATAAAAACTTGCATTTACAGTGTTTTCAGTTTAGCAACCGTGTAAAAGTCATATGTTCACTTTTTCAACCATGCAAACGTCATGTGTTCATTTAATAAAACTTGTTTTAAAATTAACGCAACCTATGCAAGTATTCCAAGTTGATTGCTTTTCGGAATAGAAGAAGAAGATACACTCTTTGTGTTGCCATTGTCATCATCTGTCATTTTGTGTTTACTTAAATTGAATTGTTTTTTCTTTGTGTTTGATGTCGGACTATGTGAATATTTGAATTCAAGTATTGGTTGCTTTTTTTGACGTTTGCATGCATGGTTGTTTACTTGCACGCAACCAAACGCATAAAACCATGCATAAGTGAAAACGGCCATCATGAAGAAAATTTTTATTGCCATTTTCGAATGACCAAACACACCTTTAATGTATGTATGTATGTAAGTATAATATAATAATCTCCTTGAAATTTGTAATTAATATTAAAACACTAAATATTAAAAATTCAATTTATTATCATAAAAGTACAAAAATTCACGATGCGTATCAGACACGTATCAGATGCATTCACAATGAGTTTTGAAACTGTAGACATTTTTATCGATTTAATCGAGGCGGTATTTAAACGTTTTGAAACTCACCCATTTTTATTCAAAACTTGATCTATGAATGATTTAAATAGAGACCAGTTCACAAACAAATCACTTTAATCATTTCAATTTTAAATAAAAGTGTTACCTACCCTACACAAATGTTGTGAATATATATACAAAACAAATGCACTTTATGTTAATGCCGGCTAAAAATAAACATTTCAATATTATTTTTATTTTTACGATCGTCCTTAATTTTCCCAAAGGTGATTTTATATTTATTTTATTTTTTTGATATTTTTCCCCCATATGTTTGAGTTTTTCATGTTTTTACTGCTTTTGCAAGTTTTACTTTCTGAAATTTATTTATTATTTCTATACTATACTCGTATAATATACAGTGTTTTTATAGTTTTCACATATTGAAACATATAAAAGTTTCCTTACAGCTATGTATATTAGTTTTATGAATAAAAATGTACATTTGTAGTACTGAGTCGTGTCTACATGTATAGGTGAATACACCATACTGTATTGTTCGTATAGAGTTGTATGTATTTCCGATAATTTTTTGTAGTCAAAAAATTTTTGTTGTATGTTCAAAACATAAATTTTGATGAAATGAAACAAATAAATATTTATGCAATGTGCTATGCGATAAGAATATAGAGTAGAAAAAATGGAGTGAATGGAAAGTTTAACAGTAAAAGTAAAAGTAAAAAAAACCAATTAAAATCAAAACTATGATATTGGAAAAGTTTGTTTTTACTATTTATTTCATAATAAAATCCATTTACAAATTACGTTCATTATAGTAATTCTTATAGGAGTATATTTTTTTTTTTTATTATTATATGAGATATGAATCAGTTTTTTCTTTCTTTTTTGAGAAGTGGTTATTAATAAATGGAAGTAATCTACATAATAATTATTCATTTTCTGATAATTTTTTCTTCCTATATACGAATACCATACATATGTATGTATATTAGTTAAATGAACTTCATTTATTTTTTCCGTTCTAATTCATTAGCTAGTAAATAATATTTTTTCTTTTTCATTTTCATAATTTTTTTATTCATTTTTCTTGCAATATTTTCATTAATTAATTTTTCGATTAATAATTTTTATTTGTTTTTTTATTTTTAACATTTTACCCATTAGTCATATATACATATGCGGTAATTGTATTACTATAAGTTAAATAACTAGTGTGAGTTTTCATTAAAACCTGTACATATTTTTATTCAAATTATTTATTAATTACATTTCGTACATATAATTTACACATCCACACAAAAGTATATTTATGTATACAGTATACAAAATGTTTGAAAATTATATTTCAAAGACTATACATCCTACGGCATATTTTTTATATGCAAATTAATACAAAAATACATATTCGTATTTTTTTAACCTACATATTGTACGCACAAATTCATAAATATGAAATTGATAATTTTTCCCTTTATTTTTGTCATTTTTTACTTTTATAAACAAGAGATTTTTCATTATAAATTTTATTTGTATAAAAACAAAAACTTAAATGTTAAATAAATATGAATTTGTATTTATGTACATGCAATACAATACAATACACTCATACAAATTTGAAAAGAACATACATACATAAAATCGTTTTGATTGTAAAATAAATGAGAAATAAACAATAACAGACAAAAATAAATTCAAATAATATAAATTTGACACGAAACAATAAAACAAGAATAATAATAATAAACAAAAAAAAAAAAAAATAATAAATTCTAATAAAAATCAAATACAAAAATAATTTCATTTCAAAATTGCTTCCATAAATATTTTTGTAAATAAAAAATAGACAATTAAAAAAGAGAATAAAATTATCTAAAAATATACATACATATAAGGAATTTCTCTCTTAAAAAAAAAGCAAATAAATAAAAATAATAAAAATGTGAATGAAATTGAATTTAGAATACAACTCTATTCTCCTATAGATTACAAAAAATTATAATAAAAATTTTTGATTGTTTATTTACGAGTATTTCGTCAAAATGAAAATTCTTATCTATGTGGTAATGGTAGTAATCATCAAATATAATCTCTATTTATTTAATTAATTAATAATGATAATAATAATGTGTTATTATACAGAGAACATACATACATATATGTGTGTAAAACTACATACAATTTCTAAACAATTCTTTATACTTTTATTGATTTTACATTTCACGCTGCAAGAACTTTTTATTATTGACTAAATTCGATTAACATAAACACAAAGTAGATAATGATAATCATAATACAAACTTTCGAAAAACGTGTATTTTATAATTATATGTGAGTGCAACAACCGTAAAAGGAAACCCATAATATATTGTAATAAAAAAAAATATATAGGTATATATATTTTTTTTAATTATCCTAATTGTAATTTGTTTTGTTTTATTTTCATTTATTTGTATACCTTATCTGATTCGTTATTAATTAAATACATAGTAGACAGCAGCATGTACAATTGTTACATAAAGTGTAAACAATATGAAAACAAAATAATATAATCGATTATCATAAAACACACGTGCAAAAGTATTTTTTGAATAATAATTGTAAATGTAAATTTTATTAGTAATGAAATTTTTTGTAATTTCCTAACATAATGAATTGATGAATGTACAGACATACATATGTGGGTGTAAAAGTGTTCCTATACTACGTAATTCGCATTTAAAATATATGAACATAAAATATAATATAGTCCAAAGATGATGTATCTCTGAGGAGGGTATAATACATATATATTCACAGAAACACGTGTTTATTGTTATTACACAACAAATATGCTAAAATCTAAGACACTACAAATTGTACTTAAGGATTATCTGTGCTAAAAGCTTAAACAAATATAATATTCACATCTTTATTTTATTTATAATAAAATTCAATTATCTTTGAACATTTTATCAAATCAGATTATCCGTAGACTTTTCTTTTCTTTTATAAACGCCAGCACTTATACATATATGTATATACATACGATACAATTATATTATGGTAGTGTGTCTGTTAAAACACATATCAGTGTGAAACGAACATGTGTCATGCGGATGAGGTATTTTCCTTTTATCATCTATACATTTTCATATACCATACACTTTATATACTGCACATAATACATTATGATTTGAATTTTACTAAAGTTTGTACATATATATCTGAAAACGAGCACATACATTCATACATTCTAAAATATTTAAACACAAAAACAATTCATCCGTATTATGATTTAATACCACAAATTCAAAGTTATTTACAAGTATTAAATGTGATCGTTCATGGTTAGAAAACCGCATGAAATCTTGAAAAAGATTGATAATTACTTCAACTTTAATTGCTTTTGCTTTAAAAAAAAATTTTTTTTTTCAGTTTAAATTGTTTTAATTGGCTTTTCATTGTATTTATATTGTGATAATAATTGTATGTTACTTGTAGGGGTGAAAAGCGATTTGCTATTTTAAATAATTTAAAATAAAACGTTAATAGAAATTTTTATTCGTTACATTGTGTCATGGACTGATAGCTATAAGCTATAAGAGTTCTATCATCATATTGTAAGTACTTGATATTGTTTTAACTCAATAAGTTTCCTAAATTTAATAAGTAGGCGTTCCAAAACTTTAATATAGTCATAGTAATAGTTAAGTTAAAGCAAGTTAAAGTTATATAATAAAGTTATGCATGCCATCTGTGATTCTGGTTATGCTAGCTGACTATTGAAGTTATGTTGACTACAGCTGGTTTTTGAACGCATATAGTTACCATCGTAGTTATAAAGCTGTCAAAATTTTATATGTTATAAATAATAATTCAATCATTGCCGTCAAAGATAATAAAAAGACAGATGATTATAAATATCAGCTATCAGTAACCTTATAGTGCTGACAGACCAAAATCTCCTTTTGGATTTAGCTACATCAGTTTAGAAAAAGCTTTTAGTTAAGAATTCATACTTACAGACCAAAAACTGGTTTAGTTGTCATTTGTTGTATGTTCAAGAAAAACTCTCATCAAGTTTAACTTGCATTAAGTGGTTTATAGGCTAAACTACTTCTGAGTGGACTTATCCAAGCTGATTACTGACAGATCAAGGAGTTTATCAACTTAAACAGGTTTACAAAGTTTCTAAACTCTGGTCTGCTGTAGCATTATACTCTTAAGCATGCAGCATAATTAAAAATAAACCACACCATTGCATAGTTTCTGAACGCTTGAAAGTTATGTTGGTATAGTTATGCTCTTTATAACCACGATATTTTTGAACGACAAAAAGATACTAGTCTAGTAAGTAAGTTTTGGAACGCTCTCCTGATTCTTATCTTAATGCTGTGTATCAAAAATTAAAAAAAAAAAAATAATTTTCAATTTTTCACTTAACCCAATGATATTAAATTTTAGTTTCACATCATAAGTATAAAAATAATTTCGATTTACAAAATGGTATCATATTTTCTAAGAGTTTCGAAAAATTTGATTATAAAGTAAATGAACAAATTTCTCATTTTCTACATTGAAATTATTAATGAATATAACTACTATAGTGTTTCAGATTGTAAATTGAAATGAAATGAAACAAATGTAAATTAAAAACGTGATAGTTTCTAAAAGAAATTTTTAAATGAAAAACATTTACAAAATTTTTAAATGTAAATGCTATACAAATTATTCATTTTAATTAATGTTAAATTATATGTACATATATTGTATATTATGTATTTAGTTAACTTTATGTATATTTATTTATAGCATACAAAACAAACATACAGATATTTGTGAAATACATATATACAAAATATGTAGGGCATACAATTTTTAATTAGCTAAAATGGAAACTAAAAGATTATTTTAAAATATAGTGGATAGTACCTAAAATAGAGATGAGTGTTATGTGTGTGGGTGTGGGTGTATACAAATTGTATTGAATTTTCTTATTTCTCTCGAAGTTCCTTACGTTTATTTTTATTAATTTATTTTCCTCTTTCTTAGCTTGTGTATGTATAAGGATTTTTTCTTTAAAGTAAAAGTATAAAAACTAAAAGAAAATGAACAAAACAAAAAGGAAAATATGTTAACAAATAAATTACAAATCTGACAAAAGATACGATACGGACGGATACATAATAACGACATTTCTTCAACCATAAAAATTTAATTAAACTAGATATTCTAGCTAGAGTATATCTATAAAACTTACATGCTACGAACACGACTAACAAATATTCTGTAAAAGCGCGAATTTTTATTTAATTTCATTTTATTATTTATTTATTCATTTTTTTCTGAAGAAAATCTCCTAAGATTTTCTTTTCATTTCACATTCTACGAGCATTTTTTTTTTCTTGTAATGCATATTTAACCAGTGTTTCCTTCTTCTTCTTTAAGATTCAACTTTGATTTTATTTATATTCAAATTTTTCTTGAACGAAACATATACCACTTACATAATGTAATCAATTCAAATGCTATTACCATCATTATATTCATTAACATTATCATTATCATCATCGATAGCTAATACATATAGCTACTACATACCAAGAATTCCATTATTTCATGATTTTCATGATTCGAGGAAGTAAACAAGAAAAATTCTTCTTGATATTTTCTTTCTATATTTTTTGTTTTCATTTTCAATTTTTTCCCTTAATGCGTACATATTATTGTGCATTGATATGTAAATACATACTATGTACATATGTATGTTTGTTATACATGAAATTCATACAACAAAATCTATTTTAAAAATATCCTATCATTTGTGAAAATGTTTTATACTTATATATGTATATGTATACGAGTTACGAGTATAATAAAATTTCTTTAATGGTTCACAATAACAACAAAATTATAAAGGCAGAAATAACAACAACAACAACAACAACAGCAAACGAAAATAAAAATATACGAAAGAAAAATAAGAGAATATGGTGAAAGGATGAAAAATATTTTGTTGTTTATATTGTTTTTTTTTTTACTTGTGTTCTGTTTGGTATGATGATAGATGGATTAATAATAATGTTGAAAAAAAAAAACATCAGTTTTCTCTTTATTAGGAGTATTATTAAATCTGCTTGTCATACATAAAATTTAAATTCAAGAATAAAAATATAAGAAAGAACAGGAAAAACAGATAAGCGAGTTTAATATCCTTGAATATACATATTTACATACAACTGTTTTTATGTGTACGAAATATTTTATATACATATTTCATTTTCATGTATGTATAAAAGCAGCTAATGAAACTAAATAAATATAAGAAAAAAAAAAAACAATTCACTTGTGATACATATATGTATACAGAAGATAAAAATTTATATTTTCTTGAGTTTTCATTATGCGAAATTTGCATAGTATTTTGTATGTGTAGGTAGAAGGAACACAATACACCATCATAAAATAAATTTAGATAAGCCAAATCAATCGATAACCGAATTTTTATGCGTTGATTACGATTACAGTGAATTTAAATTTTTTACATATGTCACAAGACAAGACAGCTGAAATTTATTTAGGTAGCTTCTTTACAGTTTTATTGCATTTTTTTTATAATAACAAGGAGTAAAGTAAAGTTCACTATGATTTTAATTTTTTTTTTAATCAATTTCACAGAGACAAAGAAATTTATATGCATTTTAAGATACATATGTTCGTACCTCAACCACTTCATGAAATGTTTAATATTTAGAAAGCTGGGAATAATAAAAAATTATAAATTTAATTTCTGAGAAAAAAAAAATTTGCAAAAAATGAAATATAATAAATGAAATCTAACAGGATTGAAAAAAAAATTTATACACGTAGTACGGGTCTATACAGATGCATGTTGCAATTAAAAAAAATTAAAAAGGGAAATAACCTTACTCCAGAGACCAATCATCATAAAAATAATCATATTATAGAAATTGTAATGTTCAAATGAGGACATTAAATGGTCTAAATTTTAAATTCTAAATAAATTTCAAGAAAGTTTTCATTATATACTTTTAATTTTTTTTTATGTTTTTATATTTTCAAGAATTTGAGAAAAAAAAAACTAAAAATAATCTCTTATCATTTTGAAGGTCGATTCCGACTCACTGAAACAATTTAGTAAATATATAAATTTCAAAAAAATTCACTTATATAATTTTTTTTTCACTACATTAAATTTTAAATAATAAAAAAAAGATAAAAATAAAAATTTACTACTTTCTTTTTTTAATTTTTTGAATTTCAAAAATGGGAGAAGAAAAAAAAATTTCTTTGCCGCAATTTCCCATAAAAAAATATGAACCGAAAATTCATTACTGTTATTATCATTTTTTATTTATGATTCATATACACATGTGGCTGTATGTACTTTTAAAAATTTATATGCTTTGTATATAAGAAGAAATAATTTTTTTTTTGGCTTTTGTTTTGAATTTTTATCTAAATAGCTTTCAGATTGTTGTCATTGAGTTTTGAATTTGATTTTATTAGACTTTTGTCCTTGATATTTAAAGCACCTTTAGGTTAGATTCTATTTCAATTTCAATTTTATTTTTAAAGGTTAAACTAAAAACAGGACATGTTTTTTTGTTTTATTTTTCTTCCCCTAAAGGAAAGCAAAAATTCCTAAAGGAAAGAAAAAAAAAACAGGAAGGAAAATTATAAAAAAAAAAAAATAACAAAATCACAATACATTTTTCCTGTTTTTCACAGGTCTTTTACAAAATTTAGAGATTGAACAAATTTTTGTGACGAATAATTTTTTTTTCAGATTTAAAAATTATCAAAGTGTATTTTTGTTTATTAGTCCTAGATAAATTTTTGAAACAAAAGTAACCTCTTAAAAATTGTATTTCAATACAAATTTGTGAGAAATGTTGAGCCCGAAAAAATCCTTTAGTCCTTCAATTTATTTATAAATTTATTTAAAAAAAATAAATTATATTGAATTGAATTAATTAAATGATTAGTTGACGGTCTTCTCGAAATTAACAATTATTGGGTAAAGTTAAATATGAAAAATAAATCAAATTTCTCTTACCATAAATGTTCTGATAAATACCATATAATATGTATACTCCCATTAATTTAAGAACAGTAGAAATTTTCCACGAACTCTAAACGACACCAATATAATTATAAAAAGTAGAAATCGATGTTGTATTTGTTTTATGTAAAATTGATAATTTATTTTTCATGTAGTTTATGGAGTGAGTAATTTTATGTCTCCTTTGAAGGACATTGTATGAAAAAAAGTGATATAATTTTTGAATGAAATATTTTTTTTTTTCATTTTTTCTTTTGGAAATGTTTGCATTGTTAGAATGAATGTATATCAGAAAATCTGTAATTAAAGTTGATGAATTATGTAAAATAAATTTTTATGCGTCATTTCATTTCATTTCATTTTTTTTTTCATATTAATTTTTGATTGTTAAATGATATATGACACATATTGATACCGTGTGCATTTATATAATGAAAAATAAATTTCGTTTATTTTGACTCTGTTCTGATGCATGATATATTTTATTTGCTATTTTCTGTTTTTTCGATATAAAATAATATTATATTTTTCTTCTTCAAAAATAAAGTGTAGAAAAAATCGAAAATAAATTTCCATAAAAATGTTTTCTGTTCTGATCTGATTGTAATTTTTATTTTATTTTTTTGTATATTTTTAGGACATAAATAAAAACCAAATTGAACTAAACAACATTTCGAACATTCAACCAATTATTACGATCAATATTAACCGATTTTACTTTCGAATTTTCCACCAATTATCAATGGCAATAATTCAATGTATATACTTACTGTCACCGCACTTCCATCCATCATCCTAATCAGTAACGTATATATATAGAATTTTATTATAACCGAATTCTTTATGCTCATGATTTCGGATTCAGTTAAACAACAATTATTATTACATTATCGTCCTTTTTCGTTGCGGCCATTTTCGTTGGTGTCGAGTGTGATGGTGTATTCATCAATAATAACAACATAAATCATATCATCATCAGCAAATTTTTTTCATTTACTCATCATAAAAGCCAGAGAATTTTATCTTCTCCATTGCCTTAATTTAGTATTTTCATAAATACATATACATATACGAGTAGCTGTTTAATGACGAAATTATTATCGTTCGTCATGATGTATAACAAGACCAGAGATGGTAATCTTACAATTTATAGCAGTGAAATATTGAAAAATGTCAATTCAACGCATTATTTATTAATTAATAAACAACAGAACATCAGTAATGCCATGAATGGAGTTGGAGTTAATGGTGGAACATTATTTTTACATCATAACGAAACGACCACTGTCAGTAGTGGTTTAGTTAATATTTCATCGACTTTATTCAATTCCGAGGATGATTCCGGGCCATCGGATTTCATTAACAATGAATTTGTTCAAATATTCTTTTGCATATTGTACACAACCGTATTTGTTTTAGGAGTATTCGGTAATGTTTTAGTTTGTTATGTAGTTTTACGTAATAAGGCAATGCAAACAGTTACAAATATTTTCATAACAAACTTAGCTTTATCCGATATTTTATTGTGTGTTCTGGCTGTACCGTTTACACCGTTATACACTTTTATGGGTGGTTGGGCGTTTGGTCGAGCTCTATGTCATCTAGTTCCATACGCACAAGGTTGCAGTATTTATATATCGACATTAACACTAACATCGATTGCAATCGATCGATATTTCGTTATAATCTATCCATTCCATCCAAGAATGAAACTGTCTACATGCATCGCAATTATTGTTAGTATTTGGGTCGTTTCATTGTTGGCAACACTGCCATACGGTCTATATGTTAAGGTGTTTTCATTAGAGTCCGAAGGTGTTATGAATACATACTGCGAAGAAGATTGGCCGTCAGAGCATTATCGAAAGGTATTCGGTTCAGTTACAACTATACTTCAATTCATTTTACCATTTTTTATAATTTCGATTTGTTATACATGGGTATCGTTACGTTTAAATGCCAGAGCTAAGGCGAAACCTGGTAGTAAAAATTCAAAAAAAGAAGAGGCTGATAGAGATCGTAAGAAACGTACTAATAGAATGCTAATATCAATGGTGGCCGTCTTTGGAATATCATGGCTACCAATCAATGTTGTTAACATTTTTAATGACTTCTATGCCAAATCAAATGAATGGAGATTTTATACGTTACTATTTTTTATAGCACATTCGATTGCGATGTCATCGACATGTTATAATCCATTTTTATACGCTTGGCTAAATGAGAATTTCCGAAAGGAATTTAAACATGTTCTGCCGTGTTTTAATCCATCAAATAATCATATAATTAATAATATAACAAGAAGTTGTAGATCAGATCGAGGATATGGTGGTGGTAACGGTAGTGGTAGACGAAGAATCGGTAGTACTGATAATGATATAGAAAATGAAAATATTTTACAAGATAGCTGTGTTACAACGAAACGAGAGATAATCACAATAATCCCGAGAGAACCAACATTTGGCGGTGGAAAGACATGTAACACTAGCGGATATGGAAGTAGTGGATGTGGTAGCGGTGTAAATTCATTACCGAAAAAAATCGATATTCTACTTAACGATGATCCTATACAACGTACAAAAATTGACGTTATTAAAGAAATGACAAACGATATTAAATGTACAGAGACACCATTTATGAGCTCTGATAATACAGCAACATCGAATCTTGAATGTACCAGTAGTACAATTGAAATTGAACGATTGGAACAACAACAACACAACAATAACAATTGCTATAAAACAACGAAAAATGTATAATAAAAAATTTAAACGAATTATTTTATTTTCATTTTAATATAATTTTGATGGGAAATACATGCATATGTAAATGTAATTACGATAATGATGAACCTACATATAAACATATAAACATATATGTACATTTTATGTATATGCATGTCTACATACACAATTCAGTCGGACGAATATAATTTAAAATTTAATTTTCGGATTTATTTAAACAGGGGAATTCTTTTCAAGTAATATCAGGTCAGTATATTTTTATTTTATTTGTAATTTGTAAATTTGTAAATTTGTAATGTCTGTCATTCATTTCATTTAAATTAAATTATTTAATAAAACCGATATTTTAAATTGGACAGATGATACTTACGATTTATTTATTTATTTTTTTTTTATTACCGAAAAAAAACACAACTTATAGAATTTTAATTTGATTCCTTTATTTTGAAAATTGTCAAAATTAATTTAGACTAAAATTTCTACATATTATGTATATATTCACATATCGATATATGTATTTTCGCATTATAATGATCGTATATGATATGCATGATTTATTTTATTCATTCATTTTTAAGAAAAAGTTAATTTTCCATTAAATTTTAAAAATTAATTATATTTGCGTTTAGTTGTTTTTTTTTTCCTTTTTTATAATATTTAATTTGTTTCGAAATTTTATCATAATTATTTTCATATTAATATTTAATCCTCTAATTAAATAATAATTACACAGATTTTTCATGAAATTATATTCGATTATTTAATATTAATATACGATGAATATATACTCGTACAATCAAAATATATGAATAACCGAAAAGGATATTTAGATGTTTTATACATTTACTTACGTATGTATATACTCGTATGTATATAAAACCCACAATACATTTTGATCGGTTGATATCAATTAACCGATAAATTGATAATTATAATACATTATAACAATAACAGCAAAAATTGATAAGGATAATACTTTTAATTGAATACAAATACATAATCTGTAATGCGATATAAACCCGCATACAAAAACATACAAACAATTCATGCATATAAACGACTATTTCTACGAATTACATTTGTGTAGGTATGTGTGTCTATCATGTGCAAGTATATAAAAATGTAAATTAAATTTATGATTAAGATAATAATTATAATTGATATTTTCATTGTTGTGTTATTGAACAAATATTATAAAGCTATAACATTTGTAGATATTTAATATTTTTATTACGTCTAATAATTGTTTATTTGATTTTTGTAAAAAAAAAAAAAAATTTAAATTATGAAAAAAATTACTTTACAAAAATTTTTTTGTTTTTTGGAAATTATAATTTTTATTTTTGGGAGTTTCGGTGGCGCAATTGGTAGAGCAGTACTGATTTCAAAGTGCAGCCCACGGCAAAAGTAAGAAAAATAATTTTCAATTTTTATTACTCACAAAGTTTGCTCGCTCGGCTTTAAATGAGTACCAGGTACCAGCTAAATGCGAAAAAGAGCCTAGAAATTCTGATAAGTAGAGAGTCTACTCTACTTGCTAACAACAATCAACAAGTAACACAAATTATTATTAGAGAATTATGAATTATATATCATTCTTGCAATAGATCCGCCTAAGACCTCTCCTATCATTTAAAAGTCAGTGGTTCGCAATCCATATTAAACTGTAGGTACATATATGATAGTAATAAGTCTAGATATTACTTGGGTAAAAGTCCTGACTCACCTAGACCTGTAGTGCTACTGAAGAAGAAAACCTTTTACTTTTGCAAGTAGGTACATAATTTTATTGTACCTAAATTAAGATTATAAAGAATTCAATATTATTATCGAATATTACGTATTGTGGTAATCCGAAATTGAGTATTTTTTTTTTCGTTTTAGCTCCTGTAATGGGAAAAATCCTTTATTTTTTTATTTTATTTTCTGGTTGCGTTTCATGTTGATGATATACATATACCTACTACAGTACATCATGTACATCATGCACTATATTTGTTTTATCCTAATCTACTATTATATTGTATTATTTCTTTTGTATAATGTATACAAAATATATAAATAACATAAATATAGATTTATATTTGTATTTGTATCTTGTTAGAAATTTGTTATACTTCGTCTTAAATGTGATTATATGAAAAGCAATCTGTTAAATCTAATCAATTCTCTTTAATCCTATTAACAGTATTCACCCCAATAAATTCATTTTATTCTGTACACCAGAATGAAGAAAAAGAAAAACATAAACATTTTTCTAATTTCGTGTATTATTGTTATTATCATTATTATTATTTTTCGTTTCGTTCTTGATTAGCATTTTTTAAGGTGTTATTTTCTGGAACCTATATACATTATATTTACCATATCGAATACATATCCGTAAAAACCTATATACATTTTTGTTTAATATGTACTAACTGATACGCTGATACTTACTTCATAACTATTGTTTCATTTAGTATGTTCAGGGCACACCTAGAATTTGTTTCTTTTGTACTTTGATCTGAGAATATTTGAATAAAATTTTCAATTGTGTATGTGTGTGTGAAATAATGATAAAGTGTAAAATAATCAAAAAAAAAAAAAAAAAATGAATAAAAATAAAATCAGAAAAGGAAATCAATTGATGAATAAATCACATACATACATATAAACTTTAAGTAGATCAGGAAAAAACATGTTCAAATTTGAGAACAATCATCATGGTGAACAATCATCATGTTAGGCTTGTCAAATGGTACTAAAGAAATAAATTATGTATATAATAAAATTGAAATATATGTATGTACATACTTCATAGAGAGAAAAAAAATCCATTTTTTAAAGTGACACAAAGGATAATATGAAAGTTAAATTATTATTAAGAAAATGTAGTTTATTTTTTTGAATCATGTATGAACTGCGGACATAAAAAGGATTTACGATATTTATGTAAACTAGTTTTAATTTTATGGTTTTCATAAATACTTACTTGGAATTTGAAATAAAATTTGAATTGATAAAGGTTCACACAAATGCCACAAACATGAAACATTTAAAGTGATTTTTGCAATATCATAAATTCATTAAAATATACAAAATAAACGTGTAAAACGAGAACAAAAGAATAAAGAAGAAGCAAAATATAAATGCGTACCAAAAAAGAAAAGACAAACATGTGTATGTAAAAAGATGTGTAAAACCATGTTTCAAATTTTGGGAGTAATAATAATAGCCATAGAAATTCACTTTAATGTAATTTCAAAGTATCTATCTTAAAGGAATCACTTCCATTCAAATTTTTCGAAATTAACACATAGTATTTCCAATAGAAATTTCTTTCAAAAATTCATACAATAATTAATAATAAAAATAGAAACAGAATAGAAATGAAGGTACTATAAGTAGTACATATTTTAAATTATTTTTAGTTGAAATATTCAAAAACAAAAAAGAAGAAGGAGAAAATACCCAAGGGGGGGAAAACTAATTTTAAATCAATATACTATGTAATCATAATCATAAGTAAAATATTTACTATAAGCGAATGAGAATATGTTATAAGCGGATTAGATTGCAAACATAAATGCATGCGTATGCATGCATGATATACAAATTATTGTATAAAAATCTAATTATACTTAGAAATGGAAGAAATCCAAACTAAAATGTAAAAGTAAAAATAAAAGAAAAATATGAATAAAAAAAATTGAAAAGGATAAAATATTCACATACTCATGTATGAATATAGTATGTATATATAAAATATTAGAAATTTTATTAAATAATTTGCAGAACATTTATGAAAATTTAATGAAAATCGATTTCAATTATTTATTCATTCAAATGTAGGAAATAAGTAACCGATATTTTACCACAAAATGGCATATTTTTTTTTTCAGATGATGAAATATTCTTTAGAAGAATTTAACTTTATCCATGTATTTTCTATAAATATTTCTACGAAAATAAAATAAATTATTTACATTTCAATGTTTATTATTCAGAAGTTTCTTTTAATTTTTAATTCTATTTCATTTATACGCACATTTTTTATAAAAAAAAAAAAATAAAAAAAAATGTATAAAAAGTATAAAAGGTAAATATAAATTTCCTTTCTCTTATTGTACATAATTTTGTGAATAATATTTTACCACACATATGCAGAAAAAATACGTCTGATACGTAAACAATCTAAATAAATCAATAAAAAAATTGATCGATTACTGCCACAAAAGAAATATAAATAACGTGTCTGTGCGGAAAATATGAACTTTCTATATGTAGGTGTAAATAATTATGAATGATTTGATAGAATTTATGATAAATATTTACCATAAATGACATTAAGCAAATATTTTATATGTTCTTTATTCTTTTGCTATGAGTGATATTTTTAAGATGTATTTTACTGTTATTTGCAAACACCACATACACTTACATATATACATAATGTAAGTACTTACATATTTATAAATGATTAATCCTACATAATATACGAGCATATTATTTATTGTAACTGTATAGAATTGTACAGTACACCTACCACTACATCAGGATTTGCAAAAAATATTTTTCCAAGAATCAATTAATTAATTTACGTATATGTCCTTATTTCTGTATTGTCGTCAGTTGAAAATTTTCTAATACAAGAACAATATCAATATATCAGGTAAATTTTCGCTTAAACATTTTCTCTTGAAATACTAAAATAAAGGAAGAAAACAAAACCTTGAACTACTTAATTGAATCGAAATCAATATTAAAAATTTATGTATTCGATCTGCATAACAAAGTCAATAATGGCGAAATTTTTATCTTTTTATTTTTCCTCAATTTTCATTGTTTTTAGTTTTCCCTTCACTAGCTTTATTTCTTTTGTAGGGAATTTGTATTTTATTTTTGGTTTTTTTTCTGATTTTTTATTATGTTACATTTACTTTTACTTTTGCTATGTATTTGCAAAAAAAAAAAAAAAAATGATAATAAAGGAAATGAAATTCATTAAAACTAAAAATGTTTTGAATTTTAAAATGTTATTTTTAATGTTTATCTTTGTTTACTATATTACAGTTGCTGTACATACTTACTTACTATGGATAAAATTGAAAGAAGAGCTGAAAGGACATGATAACATGTAAAAGGCGTAATATATCATTGTTTTAATTTTTAATTTTATTTTTTCTCTGTATAATTTATTCATTATGGACAACATAAAGTATATAAATGGCTAAAGTATAAAATTTTTGAATATTGCGTTGACTATATATAGTACATAATAACATGATAACGATTACGATTATAAAAATGATAAGAAAAATGTAAATATTTGAATAATGCGTTTATAGAAAAATGAGAAAAAAAAATATTTATTTTAAGTAGAAAAACAAAATACAAAGAAAACAAAATGAAAATAAAAGGCACATTTATGTATAAAAAAAAAAACATTGCAAAATTTTCATAAAGGACTAAAAAAAAAATACAAATATTAAATATTAATTTTTCAAATACATGAAATTTTTTCAAGGAAATGAATTAGAATTAATTTAAAGAGAAAAAAAAATGCTTACTGTATTTAATAGAAAAAAAAGTTGTGTACAGATACGGACAAAAGGTGGACTATTTATTACAGATAATGAAGAATTAGGTGTACATTTGTTTATTAAAGTAAATTTATTTATAAGTAAATAAGGATGAACTTTTATAAATAAAAAATATGAATTTTTTTTTAATGAATTTGTAAAAAAGAGCATGCGAATATAATTACAAAAAAAAATTTTGAATAATAATTTATTTAATTGAAGAAAAAAAAAAGAGAAAGGATAATTTTTTAAAAAAGAACATAAGAAAATTTATAAATTTTTTTATAATTCGTGAGACATTAAAATTAAAATTTATTTAAAAAAAAATCAATGTTATAAGCTCGCAATTTAAATAAAATCAAATTATAAGTATGTATTTGTTTATATGTACATAGGTAACTTAGGTAAGTAAATAATTGTGAATAAAAACTAGGATTTAAAAATGAAACAAATATTAAAAAAAAATATATATAGTATGTATTTCATATTGACTGCATAGCAAAATTAAATACAATCACGTAATTGAACTTATGGTTTGAATTATTTTTATTTTTTTTTTTTTTTTTTTTTGAAAAATCTAAATATTTCTAATCATCGTCTCTTCGATGGTAATTCAACATCAACGATAACGGCCTATTGACATGCAAATGTTAAATGTAATAAGGAGCCAATATGTATAGCTAGTAGTTCGAGGCTATTATAATTAAAATACTTACGAATATTGTGATGAAAATGGAACAAACATTTTCTATTATGAATTATTTTTGTATTCTCTCAATATTTTTATACCAAATTAGCTATTATTTGACATTTATATAATTCTCATTAATGTACACTTTCATTTACTATAGTAACAGGAGGTCGATGGAGAAATCTTACAAAGACTGTATTCCCCACGGTGAAGCTAAAATAATTACATAAACAACACTTTACTTTGATTTTATAAATGTTACAATGATAAGATAAAAATTTAATTTTGCTATACACTTGAAATGTACGCCAAAAAAAAAAAAAAAAAAAAAAAAATTCAATTAGTACTCATGTTATATGAATAATAAAAATACAGATGAAATTTTATTTTTAAATTTATTGAGCCCCAAATAAATTAAAAATAAAATTACCAACAATTATTTATAACAAAAACAATACAAAAAAAGACAAAAAAAAAATTAACATTTTATATGTACTTTTTATTGAATAGGTACTAATTGCATGAGAAAAATATTTGCCTATAAAAACTTAAAATTTATGTGATTATTCATCATACCGATATAATCATATAACGTAAGTAAACGTATATCTGAATATATGATAATGATATTATGATTTATGATAATAATATGGTAAAAATGTATGTATGCAGGAAGCTTTTTTGTATATGAATTTTTTTTTAAAGAAAATTGTCAAAGACAGAATTAAAGTAGAATAAAATAAAAGTATATTTATATAGGAACATTAATATCTACATAAGTTGAATATTATAAAAATTTCAGATTTAATTTAAAAAATGATATAAAATGAAGTTAATAAATCTGTTAGTATATGAAATAAAGTACTCGTATGAAAATAATAAGTGTGGTGTATGTACATAAGTATATTCAAAATATGATAATATATTTGCAGTATGATTTTATTTAAATTTGAAAAAAAAAAAATCTATGAAAAGTTTATACATATATGTACATACATTCGTATATTATATACAAGAACATATGTACGAATATACTAATATATGTGTAATAAAAATGAAAATAAATAAAGTTGTCATAAATCAAATACACATTAAAATATCTTATCTATATGCTATACAACTCATACGTATATATGCATATGTAAGTATGAAATTAAATATGTTTGTGTGCTTCCTATTATATAAATACATAAATTATTATACATACAATGCATGAATATGAATATATACATAGATAAATATATTATGTGAATATAAATGAAAATAAAAATTGTGTACAGATGATTTGTGTTCATGTTTTAATTACTTTACACAGAAAGGACATTACATAGATATATACATATGTATTGTAAAAATTTATTTTTGTAAATAAAATGTGAAATATATAGGTATTTGAAAATAATGATATACGCATATGTACATATGTGTATGTGATTAAATGTGAATTTTTAAATGGTTGGTAGTTATAAATTTTTATATAGTTTACTATATTGTATTATTTAGTAAGCTGGTCTGGTACTTAAAGTAAAAGTAGGATATAAAAATTAAAATACTTATATGTATGCACATGAGTATGTACCTAAATATACAAAAAAAAAAAAAAAAAACAATTGAGTTAGAGAAAAAATTAAAAAATAATAAAATAGTAAAAAAATTGTAATAAAATAATAATTAATTGTAATAGAAAATATAAAAAAAAAATATAAATTTATGTAAATAAAAGAATAAATAAAAATTATACATAAATATTGTTAAATTAAATGTAAAATGATATATATAAATGTTGAATATTTTATATACATACAAATATAATACATAACTAAATGCAAAAAATATCTATATAATAGAGTTATAATTATTAAAATAAGTAACTATAGGATATAATAGGATATAATAAATAAACTAATGCCGCTTCTACATTCAATCCAGTGTCATCAACATCGACTTTGATTTAATGGATATGTATTAGAATTTATCTACATTCAATGCGGTAGACTTGAAAGCTACTTTTATTATGTTAAGTGGTGATTACAATCCCAGACGATATAATATAACTTATATTATATTGTCTGTGTTACAATGCTTTCGTTTCGTTTCGTTTCGTTTCGTTTCAATTTAATTATATATACGTAAAACAAATGGGAGCGATAACAATGTGCTGAATCGAGACGAAACGAAACGAAAAGTTCAGTTGAATTTTAATATTTTCCGAATCGAAATAACATAATCAAGAATTTACTTGAGTTGGGTATACCCACCATCTTCTATTTTGTTTTTATTTTTCATACAATATATAAATTTATATAATTATATTAACATTTTTAACAATTTTAATTATTAAAGTCTGTGAAGTCGAAAGTCGATGTCCAAGTTGCAGTCACTACATTGAAATTGAATGTAGATGCGGCATAAAGGTATTCACCTAATGCAATAAAAGACATGTAAACCGAGTGAAACATGTAAATACGTGTATTTTACATTTTACTCCGTTTACCTAAACTATTTACTTTACTGTATTAAATGAATACCCTTAATATAAAAAGAGATATTTACTGTACATGTATGTACATACATATATACATATGTATGTGCTGTATATTTTTAATTAGATAATTAAATAAATAAATTGAATAAATTGAAGGATAAATATGTGCATACTAAGTATATACTTACTACATATGTGCATTTAAAATTTAATTATACATATTAGATTAAAATAGAATATAAATAATATTAATATGAATAAATATAAAATTTATAAGAATTTGTTGTATACAACAAAATTAAAAATAATTAAATAAATGTTATTTCTAATAGAAAAAGTAAATATATGAAAATGAAATACATACATAAGTATGTACATATACTTATTAGGTATACATAACATAGTAAATGATATAAACTAATATATGTACATAATATTGGTACTATATAAAAGTTAATTAAAATGAACTATTTATAAATTTATTAAAACAAATATACAAACTTAGAAGTATCATCTATCTAAATTATGTATATCTGCATAGATAATTCAGTGATGTTTAATAACAAAAAAGAACAAAATATATATATCTCTATCAGAAATTGTATAATTAAAGAAAAATAGTAATTAATAATAAAGTAGCACAGATAAATAATAATAATATGTATTAAAATGCATACATACATAGTTATTATATAAAATATGCTGTAATAAAATAAAAAAAAAATGTATTATTTGTATTTTATTATATGAAAAGAAAAAAATTATATTATCAATAGAGAGAAAACATAAATAAACTGTTGAAAAATAAATAAATTTTAATAAATTATCAAAAAAACAAGAAAGAATGGAAAATAAAATCAAATTAAAAAAAAAATTATTATATAACGTCATATACTTACATCATATATGAAAGTGAAAATAAAGAATAAATTATCAAAGATTTTATTGTTTTTTAAATTTTACCATAACAATTTAATGATCCTTAAAAAAATTTTCCATTTTTGTTTTTGTTTAATATGGAAATGAAAACACTTGCTTTCGTCTCGTTTCAGAAATATGCAAGTATCTTTGTCGACATATGCTAATGGCCTAATACTTCTTCTTCTCCTAGCCTTTTTTTTTTATTTACTTGTGGTAGGCTTATCTCGTCATAGTAAGTCGCCACAAGCTTCAATCCAGAATTTTTGAAAATTATTTGGATTTTAATTTGAGATATGAGAATATCAAGAACATTTCAAAATTATTTTGTACATTATTTAATATGTATATAAATTTATCAAATTTAATTTTACTATATCCATACATTCACTTGTTTATATATAAACTGAACATTTTCTGAATGAAAATTATAAAGTCTGCCATATAAAATACAACAGAACATTGCGTAATTTGGACCGTATAGGTTGCTGTTGTATCATTTCAATTTAGTTGTGCGGATAAATCAAGATTGTATCATTACTTACAACCAGTTGTGGACAAGTTTAATGGTTGATAATAATTATGTTCTGCGTGTAGTATTTGCAGTACAGTTCGAGAAAAATTTATATTTTCTTTCACAACAATTTGCTGATACTCTTGTTGATACTCTTGCTGTTACATAAGTGCGGATATAATATTTATTTTTTTATTGCATTGGCGGATATCATTTCCCAATTAGACACCCCTCTATGTATCAGTCGAATTTTCAAAATGAAAATTCAAAAATAAGTACACATTATGTGTGACATACTATATACTGCTCGTACTATAGCTACTGTTGTATTCATTGATTTCCTCTGCTCTAGAGTATGTATATAGCAGAAGAACATTTATTAAATGTTGTTATTTGATTTTCCGTGTTTATTATGTACAATATTTACATTCTACTGAGAGAGAAAATCAAGTTTTTCTCAACAATGAAAATACCCATACCAGTAGGTACACATGATGTGTAGAATGCTGCTCGTAATACCATAGCGTATATACTATAGGAACTGTACTAGTCAATGACTTTCACTGCTCCAGAGTACAGAGTAGATTGTTAGTTGATTTTCCATGTTTGTTTTTAAACAAAAAAATAAAATTGTTAAACAACTAAAATATATAACGCATAACGCATTGTATTGCATATTTTCTAATTATTTAAATTCAATGTTTTTGTTATACATATACATCTATATAGAAAATTGAAAGTAAGAAAATTGCAAAGAATTTTATTTTGTATAATTTCAATGAATTTAATCAAATCAAAATTTAATACAAACAAAAGACAAGCAATGAGGTTTATACATTTTGCAAATCTTAAGTATAAATTGCTGTTCATTTTCTTTTACTGAAATCTCTATAATATGTACTCGTATATTACCTGAATGTAAATGCATATAAAATTTTTAAGTTATTTTCACAATAAATGTAATCGTATTAAAAATGAATTTATATATGCACATATTAAAAACGAAAGAAAATTTTCAAAAATATCTACTAAACGTTTTTTATACACGTGTACACGTTTGCGGAGAGAGAAACATGCACCTAAACTTTAATATTACATTACTTAATACTTGCAGTTGTACTTTGTAATTACATTCATGTTACGTATACCAACCAAATATAAAATATTCTTTATATTAAATTTATTTTCTAAGAAAATTTAAAAGATATGCTGCTACAATATACTTATATTTATAAGAAAAAATAATAAAAAAATTAGAATTACCCAAATTTCTACTTCTATGCAAAATACATATGAACACATATAAATATATTGTGCATATACTACTACTTGTACATATATTTGAATATTTCATATTTAATAAGTACACATACTCTTATATGTAAACGCATGTACGAGTACATAGATTTAAATTTAATTTTCTACAACTGCAGAAATATTCAAATGCTCAATATTCATACATTTACTAATATATCCTAATACTCAAAAGTATACATGTTGATGCTTCTTGTAAAACAATAATGTACTTGCACATTTTGAACAAATTTTTTTAGACTTTCTGCAAGTACACTTCAGTACAAATGAGTATTTAAAAATTTAAATTTGTATCGCAAGACTATAATAAAATGTACACTTTACTATACCTACCATGTACAATACATATTTTATAAATTATTTTGAGAACAGGATATTGAAATTTTCTCGGCTTTAAATTCCTATTAATAGAATTACCTTAGTTTTTTTTTTTTTTTTATTGTTAAAATATACAAACATTTAAGACATTTGTATGTTTTCAGATATACATATATAGTATGTACGTATACTCTTATGCTTACGTTATACTTACATTTTAGATTTTAATTTAGATTTTTCACTATGTGTGAAAATGATTGTATATAGATTCTCGAATCTACCCATCCAAATGAAAACATAAGAAACTTTTTTGATTAGATTTTAGAAACTACTATCATAAAAATGACTACATGAATGAGTATTTACTAGGACGAAATACAAGAATATTGTTGACTGATTATTAGTTGAATGCAGAGAAGTTACTTTAGTTAATGAAATTCTAATGAGAAAAATTTTGAAAAATAAAATAAAAAAAAATAAATAATTTCATTAGTTCAGTTACGTTTTGAAAAATTAAATTTGTATAATCAACAAAAGACCAAAATAAAATTAAGTAGTTTTATATATTTCATCCTTTTCATTAGCAATTTCACAAATTATCGAATTATTTTATATTAAAAAAGACCAAATAAAAATTGAAATTATATAGAAGTGTTATTTTAATTAAAACAAATGTATAATGTCAGTAAAAGTCAGTATAGAGTATCCTTGATATTGTGTTGAAAATTGCAATTTGCAAACATAAAAAATTTAAATTACATAAATAGTATATGTATTTTAATTGATGTTTAGAAATTTGCTGCATAATGAGTTATTCATTTTTTCCATACCATGTATGTACATTATACTTACTTACATAATTATCACGACAAAAAAAAAATCATTTTAGATGCATTTCAATACAAATCTTTTAAAATACAATTAAATAATTATAATAGAAAAAAAAATAAAAAAAAATTAAATTAATATAAAAGTCCAATGAATGAACTACAAATTAATCTGCATACAAATTACTTTTTTCACATAATTTTAGCGTTTATAATTTTTATAACTAAATTCGCACATTGACACTGACGAGTGACCACATAAAGTTTTCTATCTAACAGATAATGTAAATGAAAATTAAATTTTTAAATTCAACCTCAAAGAAAATCACTATACGTTATAATTACATATACTCGTACGTACATATTCGTATACATGATAAAGCATTTAGTAGAATTGCAAAATATTTAGTAGTATTTCATGAAAATACAAATCTAATTTGACATAATGAAAATAACCGCAAGAAATTTTTGAAAAATTTATTCATTTACAAAACTAGTCTTTTGTGTGTGTGTGTTGTTTGTATGCATGTATGTGCATACAAAAAATAAAAACCAAAACAACTTCAAACGAAAAACTTTAACATAATAGAATTTACAATTTAAAAAAAAAACGTTATTCAGAAAATTACAAATGATAGAAATGTTTAACTTAATTTTTATCTTTGAATGAGTTTAGAGACAAAAAACAGAAAATTTACATAGAATTCAGTGAATAGTGAAAATCGACTTAACAAAAATAAAACAGAAAAAAAAATTAACGATATGAGTAAAAAGTATTTGATAATTAGTACTGTAAAAGTTCTATGTTCTAGTTAAGTATTATTGTAAGTAATACTTTTTATTTTTTGTTTTCTATTTTCAAAAATGGCAATGACAGCAATTCAATTAAACACACCAATTAACGGGCATAGCTATAACATGTACACATAAGCAGAAAATAATGTAAATAAATTTAATTAATGAAAAGTTTATTACAAGTTTTTCATTTTTCAAAAAAAAAAAAAGTTAACAGATAGTAAGAAGAAGTGCAGAAAAATCAATTCCCTTTTTCATTATATGCTTTATGTAAAATTATGTTTTATCTAAATATTATTACGAAATTTAAATATTTTTCAAATGGAAATTTTCAAAATTGAAACTGGTGTAAGTTCATTTATATACATACCACTATATAAAGATATCCAAGTGTTTGTATTTTAAAAGTAATGTAATTTCATTCGGCACTCCTTTGATCTTTAATAACTCGATAACGGATAAAGATATCGTACTTTGTTTTTTTTTTTTTTTTTTTGAAAGAGAACATTTTTGTGCTTCGACTCCAAAAATAAAATTTTTTTTTGTAGTGCAAATGTTTTTCAGGAACCCAATTTATACTCAAAATTTTTTAAAAAATTCGTCATAAATTTTGATTTCAGGATTTATTTTTATCTACATCCGAATTCGAAATTACTTGTTATATTACATCAAAAGAAAGGTAATTTAGTTTTCTATTATTGTTTAGAACACTAAATTTTCCAAAGTAGGGTAGACAAAAAGTTATATACGATTTTGTGTTAGAAGGTGCTACAAAAAACTCAAAATTTTTAACGCCCTCTAACGTAGAAAATAGGGTCGATAGAAATTTTCATTAATATAACTTTTTTGTCACTATACATAATGGGCAATCCATCGGCATATAGCCTGGTACTACTAACTGAAACACCCTCATATATGCACATGTATATTTATAAAAAAAAATCATATAAAATTACTTTTGTTGTTATCTTATCAAAAATGGACTCACACTACTTTCAAAGAAAATGAATCAATTAAACAAAGAATTATATCAAATATACATTTTTTTTTGAATAATTTATATACATAGGTACTTATTATGACGAAAAAATCATCAAATTTCACTGTAACCTTATACAAATTGTATTACATTATCTATCTACGTACACATTCTACCAAATTATAGTTGTGATTCATGTGAATCATTGTTATTGCTTAAATTATTATCGTTATTTTTTGTCTGGAATTTTAATTTTTTTTTTTCTGAAATTGCTATTCTGTCTGACGATGTGCCAACAGATATTTTCATGTACTATACTCAAATAGAATGCGTATGTACAATAATGATACAATCCACTTCAGATTTACACGATTAAATATTCATTTTTTGGAGAAATAAAAAATATATTTCCATGAAACATTAAATTCATATAAGAATAATGTTGATGAATATGTCGTCTTTGTTTTGTTTTTATTTTCTTAGAATAATCATTTTATATTTTATTTTTTGAAAGATTTTATTCGTGTTCATTTTATATTTGAACTACATTATTATTACAATATTTAAATTATTCACATTTTATATTGTTTATTTATACAGTTTTGTCAGAATTAAAAATGAAAAAATGTTCTACCCTTTTTTTTTGCCATTTTACCATAATTATATACATATTTATAAAAAAATATATATATATAAAGAGAAAAAATGAATAAAAAGAAAAAATAGCAAGATATTAAGGATAACAAAAATACAAAATTCAAGAATGTACAGATTATGTAATGTAATGCAAAATTATACATACAAAGAAAAATAAACCAACCAAGCAAATATTTTTGCATAAATGAAAATTCAAAAGTTGTACTCACATTCAACTATAAAAGAAAAAAGGAAGAAAGAAAAAATAAATGAAAATAAGATTTATAGATACTACATACTACCATTACCAATACTACACAAATACTATACTATATGGTGCCATTATATTACGTTGCATCTGCTGCTACTGCTGGCTTTCAGCTGTTATAGTATGTTGTTGCTCTTAATGTAAATTTTACATAACTATACACTTTTAGTTGCCAATTGTAAATTTAAAATTTTATTCTTCGTTCAATGAATTTCAATTTTATGTTAAATCGATTGAAAAAAAAAATAATAATAATAAAATAAAGTAAAATTCAAAGAAATAAACTTTATAATATATTTATTCAGAATTTCAGGATACGCTCTCATTTCTTTATAATAAATTGCATTTTTAATGCCATTCACATGCATATATTTATTGTAGCTATAGCATATACAACAGAAAATAATTTATGTTGGTTATTTATACACTCATATAAGTTTTGTATATAATGTCAATGTGTATTGAAATGCCAGATTATATACATTTAAATACAAAGGAGTATAAATATTTCACGATTAAATCACGTTAAAATTTAAAGTATAACGTATCACGCATATTATATTTTTTAATCGTTTACAATATTTATGCTTTCATGTGTGAATAATAATCAAAAATTAAGTCACTTAAGTGTAATATACTTTCATTTTGTGTGAAAACGAATAATAATCCATTTCACTATAATGCCAGAGGGATAATAAAAAAATTGTTTTTCTTTACAAGTACAAAAAAAGAAAAAAAAACTAATAAAAAATATAAACTAAAAGGAAAATAAAAACATTTTCAAAGTTAATCAAAACTATTCAAGTAAATCCATTTAACGCGATAAGAATTATGCATTTGAAATTTTGCTTCGTTCATTTCAATGTAATGCAATATTTCTTTTTTTTTCTGTTTTTTTTTTTTTACATACATATAACATTCCGTATAATGACAATGTTTAATTCAAATGCTATATTCGTATTGTATTCGAATAAAAATTATTTATTTGAGCGCAATATCTATTTTACAGTTAATGCACTGATAATTTGATATGAAAAATTCATTAGATTTTTGATATTTTCAGTTTTCACTGAATAATATAGAAAAAAAACAAGAAACATAGAAAATAAAAAATAATCTGAAGAAATTACATAAAACAATTTTCATTTCAAATAATATTGCTGAACTTGTAAAATTGTAAACAGTATAATATGAATTCAATTTGAAATTAGATATTTACATAAGTACTATAAGTATATTTATATGCATACGAAATGAATAACAATAATAAGGATATTCGATTGATTCTGAAAAAAAAAATAAAAATAGATTAACATTTTACTGAAGTGTATTTGTTGTCGTTGTATTGATTTTAAATAAAATTTCAATGTGATTGACACTTAATTAAGTATGTTGATAAAATTTTATTCATATTATACACGTTATCCTTTAATACTTATATACAATCTAATAAATACACATACATATACATATTTAAATATTTACGAATATATGAATTTTTATTTCACATTTTTTTTAATAATACAACTTTATTCTTGAATAATACATCTAAGAAATTGATAACTATGTACATTGGATGATTCAATTTTATTAATAATAATAATTCGAAGAGAATAATTCTATTGGGCAAATTGATCCATACAAATATACTACTATACTGGTATCATCTTATATGTGATATAATCTAAAAATGAAATTGAATAACTTGTTTTATATGTAGTATTATTTGAAATATATTGGACACAGATTAAATGGATTTTGAATGACAATTCTCATACACGCACATAAAATATGTATCAAAGTTCTATGGTTTTTATCCAGTAATAGATTTAGTAAAAGGATTTTGTTTTTCTGTAAACATTTTTGAAATTATTTCTAAATATTTTTGTTATTTGTTTCCTTAATTTTTTTTTTTCGTTCACATAAATACTCTATTCCTATTGTCCATTCAATTTATTCAACAAAAATAAATATGAAATACAGAAAAAAAAAGAAATCTAAATGAAATCTAAATTTATTGATTATTGAATACAAAAGGATAATAAAAAAAAAAAAGTTTGAAATACATATTATTAATACTCGTACATCGGTACATCTATACCAAATATTTGTATTTGATCCATGAAAATACTTACATATCTCTGACTGTCATTTTGTTGAAGCGTATAATTATTCTATAGTACATAGTACCTATGCGATATATATGTATATGAAGATAACGATATTTAATGTTCCATATTGCATGATAATGAATTATTGATGAACATAGAGAATCTCAGTTAGTTCATCTGTTGTCTCACGTAATATGTATATGTATATATTACGAGTACGCATATAATTTGTAATCTAAGTTATAATTTGTAATGTAGATATACGAATACGAATACGAGTGTTTTATACGTATTGGCATTTAGAAATTTTCATAATCAAAATACATATACGTAAACGTTTACATACTGGTTGGTATATCGATTATTATTGATGTTATATCAAGTCATAAATTAATGAAAATTATTTAGCTTATGGCTATGAAATTTTCTAAATCAAAAATATAATAATTTATTACTACGATTTATATATTATATATCTATAATCATCTACGCAAATATGTATAATAAAATGTGTATAGAATAACCAAGAATTTACTATAAGAATAAGTATGTATATAGTTTTATCAAAAGAGACGAATATAAAGAAAAAAAACTAAAATTTACAAAAGACCTTAATTAAATCTTAAATTTTATTAAATACTCCCTTCAACAAATATTAACTTTTTACATGTAAACATTCTTATATTATACGAGTACGAGTTGGTATAGTACTTTTACAAAACATAAGGACATTACTGTATACAAATTGTTATGTGTATACATACACAATAAATGAAAACTTCTATATTGTATAGGTGAGTAAACAAATCAAAATGATTAAAAGACTCTACATGATATCACACACAATAAATGAGCAAAAATAAAAAAGAACAAAAAAAAAAAAATAAAAAAAAATTTTTTTTTTTCTGAATTTCTACAAATTGTATATGATACCAGAGTAGTGCTGTTCACGATGTATCTTAAAAGCCTCGTAATCGTCGTAATCATGATAAATCGTAAACTGTCGTAATTGATTGTACAAATTTTAAATGGGAAAACGAGTAAATAATATTGTAAATTTTTACCATGAATTCATGCATGTTTTTGTATAGTAATATTCCACTTCTACATTCAATGCAGTGATTTCAACTTGAACTTCGACTTTCGACTTCATTGTATGCTTACGCACATATCAAATATTTTGAGTGCAATAAATTGAACTTTGGCTTAACGTGTATAAAGTAACAGTTAAAATTTTGAGAGTATAGTTTGTTTGTTGTATTGTGATGTCAAAAAAAAATTCATTTGTTTTATGTTGCCATCCTAGATGCAGTAGACTGCAGTAGCTGTCAAGTAGAATGTATTGAATGATTGAATGCATTGAATGTAGAAGTTCTAATACATATCCATTAAATCAAAATCGAAGTTGAAGTCACTGCATTAAATGTTGAAGCTGCTTTACACTATTATTATTTTAAATTCTGACAATTTAATCATTATGATCATTTTTTTTTTAACATTTATGCCATAAATTTACTATTTACCATATTCATTAAGAATTTTCTTTTCAGTTGAGCCCATGATGTTTCCTTTACAACTTTTATGATTTACCATCAATTTACCATTTACGATACATCGTGAACACCACTAGTATGTATAATGTTTAATGTTTAATATTTAGCCTCTTGACTGCAATTCAAAATTATTAAATCTGTGCACACAAACATCCTCTCATATAAATTCATCCTATGGGAGTTGATTGTTTTCTTTTCCTGTTTTTGCTGTTTATTACATCTGAGAACGCATAAACATACATACATAGGCTATATAATCGTATAACTTGTGATATGAAACAATGAAAAACTTTAACGGATATTTATGTACAAATATTTTGTATTTGTAAGTATATTGAAATTGTATCCTTATATGGTACAGTTAATATGTGGGTGTTTGACAAACATTTATTGTTTTGTATATACAGCTATTCTATTGTTGGGATTTATGAAAATGCTGTAGTTGAGGTAAATTAATACAGTAATAAACCTATATACAGACGTTAGTATCAAATTGAAGCATAGTAAAATTATTAACATTGAACAGGATTTTCAGAAAAATATTGAAGAGATTATATAACAGATAATATTCGGGGATTCGTTTTAATTTACTGTACAATTTGTTAACTAACACTTATGCCTCCTATTCACACAATCCAATCATCATAAATTACTTTACACTTGTGTGCGTATAATTTTTCTTCTTTTACTACAAAATTGTATTAAAAAAAAATTGTTACTGAATTTTTATAAAACTAAATATAATAAATATAAGAATATAGTAATTCTATTCATCCTACTTAATCCTTAATAGAACTTGATGAAAAATGATACATATTACTGTATGCAAAAAATGTCTGCTGGGTTCATTGTAAATAGTAAATATAAAACTTTTAAATTTTAAATTTGCTATTCATTTCGAAAGAGTTCTCTTAAAAAAAAAAGATATTGAAAAGATGTAAATCCTTTTCATAAGAGACAACAATAAGAATAATAAATAAATTATAAAAATTAAAATTATTTTCATAAAGTTATACAGTTACACATTATACAAGACTTGCAAAAAAAAAAAAAAAAAATTGTTCATCGAAATGTGAAATAAATATCTACTTATTTAAATTTTAATATTTTTTCATTCACCATCACATTTACTACATACATATTTTAATTTCCCTAAAGGAATATCATACATACAAAAAAAAAATGTAATGTATTGTAATCTACTTTCATAAGTTGGTGGTATTGTTATGAGATTTTCAATATAAAAATGTATTATATCATCAGTATGGTTAACCAAATCCATTTTTTTTTGGTATAAAATTTTACTAAGTATAATACCCTTTTTTTTTTATTACGATAAATAAATATGTAAATGCAAATGGGTAATTATCATATGAATTCGTCATAAGTCATATACATAAATTGAAATGAGTGTAATGCCGCTTCTACATTCGATGCAGTGACTTCAATGATGATGCAGTAGACTTGACAGGTACTTTTACATGTTAAGCATGCAGTTAAGTCGAAGTCCTAGTTGAAGTCACTGGATTGAATGTAGAAGCAGCATAAGCCATTTTTTAATAATTTAATATTATAGGTGCATTCGATTTGACAATTTCAAGTATTTGCGAATACTAAAATGGAGAGTAGATGGTTTAGCACAGACATTTACCTTTTCTATTCGCAAGTACTTGAAATTGACAAATCGAAAGCACCTATTAATAGACCTATTTTTACCTATCATATGAAACAATATTGTAAACCGATTTCCATAATAAAAATTCTGTCGTAAAAAAAATTGAAATAATGATTTTTGTATCAATATTTTCTCAAAAAATTTTACTCTGATATTCCAATTTGTTATATGAGAAAAATAAAATTCAAAAGTAATCAAATTTTCTCATTTTCATATTCAGATTTAGTCAATATTCACCATTTATCTTATAGAATTCGTTTGTCATATCACATAAATTAATTTCATGTAGCAATCATTGTAAATATGTTTACGTATACAAAAATTTAACCGCTTTATAAATATGTATATTATACGAGTATATTAATGTATTATTATTAGTATGAAATTATTTTCGAAAAATGAATAAATTTTTAATTTATATACATACATATTTATAATTTTTGTTATATATTAAGTATATGTACAAGTATAAAGTATTTTATTGATTTTTATTGAAACTGTTTGTCTGTCTATGTATGTTTTAATTAAATTATTTGTCATTAAATGTACATATAAGTATATACATATATGTGTTCGTACACGTATATTACAGAAATATTTACTTAATAGGTAGACAAATAAATTTTTATATACTTTAGACTTACGTATGTATGTTTAAAAAAATATTGTATATTAAAAATTATATAATAAAGATAATAATAACAATAATAATTAAGTGATAATAATAATTTTAGTTTCATTTGCATTCGGTTATTATTTATAGTAGGTACTCTATACATACATATAAATTTTAAATATTAATTTTAAATAAATTAAGTATTTATTTATACTTATGTACATATCTGTAAAATTTATATAAACTTAATATATTATAATTTCATGGTTATCATGGTAATAATTAAATCGAAGATAACAGAATGTTTTAACATGTGTGTAGATTTTTCATACATATATGGATATGAGAAACTGCTTTATATGTACATACCAGCAATACGAGCAAATATTTACGAGTATGAATAGCTACTATGTATATGAAAATATGATCATAAGCGACAAAAAAATAAATAAAATTAAAAGTGTCTAATAAATTATTCCTTATTGTTAGAACACGTGTACGTATTATTTATTTTGTCTAGTGATTTTTAAAATTTACATGCGTATATAAATTAATAATTATCATAAAATTACTATATGAATTTCATTTGTTGTAAAATCTATAAAATAAATTTGAAAAAAATGTTTACTTCATAAATGTATTTACATTAAAGAGTAAGAATTCTTTATTAACATTTATTAATACACAGATATTTTTAAGTTCATTTTTCGACATACATATAAGTAGATACCAGATATTTGATAGACAATACAAGTTTATTATCCTGGTAACAGACAATCTCATTTCCTATTTTATTTATTTATTTTAATCTTTTGTTTGTTTATTAATTGAATAAAAATGAAGTTTTCACTTCTATTGCTCTTAATTTTCAATTCATCAGTATAACACATTTCTTTAAACTTAACAAAATTTACAACCAACAAAAGAAAAAACAATGAAAGAATAAACAAACAAACGAACTCGTTAAATAGAAAATTTTTTCAAAAAACACGTGTCATAAGAAATTTCGTTTTAAATTTTCTTTTAAATAGCAAATCTTAGAAGCGTGGAATTAAATTTCGATTGAAAAATTTTATCTATTTATTATTTTATTTTTCCAAATAAAAGCTAATATAATAATACGGAAAAAAAATGTGTATATATACATATATGCATACATCTACATTTATGTACATGCAATATAAATATTTAAACATTTCATTTTGGTGTGTATATTTTTTTAAAATTTAATCTTTGAATAATATTTATTTTGTTGTGTTCTTTAATACAAAATTGAACGAATAAAAGTGAAACAGATAACAGAAGAAATTTTAATTTTTAATTTTTTGCATTAAAATGAATTTAATAACTTTTCGAATTTCCATTTAATATGACATCATGTATAAAAAGGATATCAAAAATTTAGATGATTCATTTAAATGTCTATCAATCTACATATATATTCCATTCCCTATATCACTGTACTCGTTTAGTTTTACTGGTTTTACTTATTCATCATTTTGTAGAAATAATTATTTATTTTATATTCAAAATTTCATTTTCAATTAATTCCATATACATAAAACGATGATAATTATTTTTGGTATGTGAAACACTATACTCGTATAATTAATGAGTTTCTAATTTTATTTCTACGCAAACATTTGAAATTGTTTAATTTTTAGGTGAATGACATTTGGAAAAGAAAAACAAATATATTTTCCAATTTGTGTCATTTTCATAGTAAATGAATTTTTTTTTTTTTTTGACTTACCTGGTAATTAAATTTAATTTTTGATTTGATTTGTATAATTTCTCTGGTACTAATTAAAGGAGCTGAATAAAAGTAATGAAAAATTAAATTTTTAGAAAAGTTAAGAAAATAATTTTAGATATATGTACATACATACATTATCTATTTATTGATAAATTGAATGATAAATTTTAAACTTAAATCGAAATATTGAAAAAGAATAAATCAATTAAGTGAAATAAAATCTTGATTGCTTAATTAAATCGTTACTAAATTGAATGAAGGTCTGATTGATAAGATTCTGTAATTGATTTTCGATAGAAAATTGTATAGAAAAAAGTTATATATATATATATATATATATATCTTTATGTATGAGTGTATTTCAGTAGGCTGTATTTATAAATCAGATAACTAAAAATAGTTAACTTGTAACATCTGATTAAAAAAAAAAAAATAAAAAAAATTAATTTCGTTCTTACAATTTATCAAATTCTTCGTATATACAAGGACAAGTTACAAGAAGTAAGCATCCCAAAAACCTATTAAACTCGTAAATAATCCCTAAATAACCCATCACTATAGACATCATCACTATACTCGTATTGTATACTTGAAAGGTTAATGAATTCAATTCAATTCAAAGTTTTTTCTATACCTTTCTCATCGTATATTCTTTCAAACACATATGAACATGAGTATAATAACATATTCATATTTAGAATTTAACTAACACATCATGAAAATCTATTATCCTTCATAGAGTACAAATTTTTTATTATAATTCTATATAAAAATATGTACATATATTATATATATATATATATATATATATATATATATATACAAACGTAAAAGGTATAATATTTAATAAAATGCCTATTTTCTTGAAAGTATTTTATTTGAAAGAAATTCGTTCAACCGTGAAAATCTGAATAATGTATGTACACGTTCATTTTAAACACATACGCACCGCACCACACCCACATAATACATAATCGTTTACCTATACATACAGATAAGTATACATTAGTTGAGCGATGAATATTGTTGAGTTCAATTGAAAAATGACTTAGTAAAATAAAAATGGAAGCTGTTGAAAGGTTAAATAAATTTTAGAAAAATATAAAAGAGAAGAATTTTTTTTTACCTTTTACGAAATTTAGAATCATATTATATTGTCTACAATAGGGATTATAGTTTTATTTTAATTATAAGAAAAATGTATGTATTATGTAATGTATGAAAGTTGAAAAAATATTTTCTCCTGTTACTATTACTATCGTGCTATTTATGAAATTATCAAACTACCAAATATTCTCTTTAATGTGAATTAAAATAATAATTTTCGAAATAAAAATTGCATGATTATTGAATCCACCATTATACTCGTATGAAGTCAATTTAGCTATTGATCCTGCAATTAACTAATAAAATGAATTATTATACGTCCTGTTAATAATAATTTGTTTAATCAAGCAGATATTACACTAATGAATAATTTACTTATATCCTTCAACGAAAATCATAATTTTTATCCACACCTACATAAAACATATTAACATGTGCACATAGTACTTACTTTCAAACGTATTTATTTGCCTTTAGTCTTAACAGTTTTTTTCCTATTAACTTGTATGTAGTCTCGCTGAGTTTCTCATAATCTTCTATATTCAATTAGCATAACAAATTGAATACCGATAGTCGAATTTCAATAAAATTACAATTTCAAATAATTTCTCAATTACTAAATATTTTAAATACATAGAACAGATAGTAAAACAAAAACACGCCATCATAAGCTGTCGCCATTTATTTTTATTTAAAAGGGATGAAATTATATAAAGGACAAGAAAAATATTATTATTATTATCATTATTATTATTATTATTATAGTTGTTATTAAATGATGATGATAATAGCATTGGTATATGTATATGCCGCAGACATTCATTTTTTGTGCTTTGTTCTTTAAGAAATTTAATACATAACGATAATGGCGATGATAAAGATGTTGATGATGATGATGATGATGATAATGACAATACAATGATGGTGCCAGCAAATGTAATAAAGACAATGTCTTATGGTTTTAATGTCTAGCATTTAATTAAATTTGAATTCATCCTTTTTTTGCAGTTGCTTCGATGTATATGATACGTATTTCGAGTGTGTCCTTAAATGAAAAAAAATATTCAAATGTATTTCAGTATATATTATTTGTAATTGAATTGCAAACAAAAAAAGGAAAAAGAAAAAATGTTTTTCTAATAAAAAGAAAAAAAAACGTTGAAAAACACTAAAATCACTAAAATGAACTCTATGAAGGGTAGGTACTTGAAAAGTTCATTTTTGTCATCGTTTTTTATTTTTCTATTCGAAATTACTATATGGAAATTATTTTATGCAAACGAATGTCAATGTGAAACGCGTATAACCTTTAAATAAAACATTCCCAAAATACTGAGAGTTTTAATTATCAAAAATTAAATTGTCCTTTTTATTTATCAACATTTTTTTTTTTGAAATAATTTTAAGAAATAAAATTAAATGTCGTCTGTATTTTTAATTCGAAATTATATGTTTCACAGGTTTTAATTTGCAAAATTCATTGCACTTTCGCCATAAACATGAACAACTTTTAATTCTGTTGATTTTATATTTGAATTTCAATTTTCATAAATTTTCCGCAATTCGAAAATATTGAGAAAATGAAAAAGACATTATTTGTGAATTTGTATTGTTCAAATATAACAACATTTAGAGCATTATGAAATATACATATGTGTAAATAATATCTATGTACGTATCTACAAATACGATATAATGATCTATTCAGAGTTGATTATATTTGAAACAAAGAAATTCCTAAAATTAAAACAACAAAAACAACCTTTTTTTATAAAAAGGTATACTTATTTCTTAGATTGACAGAAAAGTGTAAATGTGGGACTACATAATCATTGTCTTTATTTCGTATTCATGTACATAAACGTGTACTCATATACTCATCCAAAGAAACTGAATTTAAAAGAATAAACCAATTTTAAAAGAAAATATCCTGTAAGAATAAAAGCTTTTAACAAATGAAAATTAAAGAGAAAAATAAAAAAAGGAGAAAAACAAAACAGATGAGATAACAAGCAAAAAAAAAATAGTTAATGAATGGCAGATTGATGGTATGAAATGCATTTAAGTATTGAAGAATGTCCTTGAGCAAAACAAAAGAGACAAAATGTGCATACATCAATATAATACATATAAAATTTAATATACAACATAGTATATAGTACATAGTACCAAATAATATCCTAGATGGTATAACACTTATGTTTAATAAAAGAGTAAAAAAAAATAAATTGTAAAATAAACATAATGAAAAATAAAAGTCATGCTTTTATCGTTTCATTTCCATATACGTACGTATATGTACACTAGTAGACTAGTCGGTATATTATGAGTGAATGTAGAATTTTTCTACAAACTTTTTTTTTATGTACATCCATCGTTGTAGTCTGTAGTTTATATGATTCCAGGTTCCACATTAAAGAAAATAAATTTGAAAATTGAAAATATACATAATCGTAAATGAGCTCGCCACTCTGGTCCTTTGAAATAAAAAATAATTTCTAGGAAAAAAAAAAATTTGTAAATACTATAAAAAATGAACCAAACCTGTGACCAAACGAAGAAATTCGAATACGGATTGAAACCAATTTAATTTAAAAAATTTGTGAAAATGCTCAAAAGTGCTAAAGATAAAATGATAAACAAGACTAATAATATAGATATGCCAAGTGAAAGCAGTGTTATACTAAAATAGAAGTACTGTGTTCACCACTACTCATACAGAACTACGCAGACAATTAACAGCACCTGCACAATGTATGTGTCTCTTTTCCTTTATTTAGGAAAATATGAACAAATTTTTTTTTCAAATTTCAAATGTGATTTGATAACAATAAGCATAAATATGTAATAAGAGGATACTAAATAATATCCTGTAACTGAAAAATTAATTACTTCATTTTTATTATCTTGCGTTTTTTTATTGTAATTGTTGGCAATTATGTTTGCTTTTAAAATTTTATTTAATTTTCATATTTTTTTCGGAGATTTATTGGGCTTATGTTATTTACGTATGTATGCACTGTCGTACGTTACAAAATTTGCAAAGCCTGAAAACGTGTTTTTCATATTCTCGGCCTCGGGTATTAATTATTATATAACGTATCATGTATCAGAATCCAGAAGTGATGACAATAAAAGCAATAATTATAATAGTTGTATGTATAATAATCCATCACATACACACGCACATATATATATATATATATATATATATATATATATATATACAAATGTTACTATATTTTAATACTGTATAATACTCGTAAAAATGGTACGAAAATTGAATGAAATTGTTATTCCATACCATTCATAAAGGATGCTTTTATTTGCTAACGTATTATAATTAATCTAATAATCTTTGAATTAATGTCTATATATATATTTGAGTTTATATTTCCAGAACATAAGGATAATTATAGTTGACAGAAAGAGGAGTGTTCGTTTCAAATTTTATATAGGAGGATTACATATAAAATTGCAATTTCATATATTTTTATGTTAATACACTATTCCAAATATATACATAAACAGGTACATGTAGTTATGTATATGTATATGTATAGTTTAAAACTTAAGATTATGATAAACCAAGGTGACTAGGTTTACGAATTGTTGATCGTTTATTATTAATCAGTTCGGATTCGTGAGTTTATTAACCACATGCATGAACAATCTGAAAGAGAGATTTTATTTTATTAGATATCTGACAGTTTTGAGAGAACAGCATGAAATCGGGATTATTGGAGACAAAGTTTACGAGAGGCCAAGGCTCGATTTGGGCTGCAGCACTATATGAATGAATGATAGTTTTGAACTGATAAATCTTTTGAGCTTCGAAGTTTCAAATTGATCCGTAATGTTAAAAACTGTTGGCAAAGCTGAAAGTTTTATGGGTACCTTTTTTTTAAATTACACATACATATATAAATACAATTATGACACCGCTGATCAGTAATTCTGTCAGATATATCATCGAGTTTATCATCAGTAATAAGTTACTGGTGTATGCATTGTTGATTGAATTAATGAACGACTTGCCCGAGACTAGCGCACTGACTGGGATTTGAAGTCCGGACTTCAAGCGTACCAGTCCAACACCACAATCATCGAACTATTCAAGCCCTTGTATGGGTACCTTAAGTATGTAACATACGTGTGCAGAAACAAGAAAAAAAAACTTCTCAAATTATTATGAATGAATCACTTAAAATGAAAATAAAAAAAAAATCATTTCTATTTACTTCGAAAATGAAAATAGCTTTTGTTTTATTTTTGGCTTTTTGTTTTTTCGTTTCAATTCATTTTGTGATGTCTTTTTTTTCTCTAAAGTGTATTCTTAAAATATTCGAAGTGTAAATACATGTATGTAGGAAGTACATAAAATCGTAAATAGTAAATTAAAAAAAAAAAAAAAAAATAAAAGATAAAAACAATGGTTATTACTTACAGCACTTACACATGCATGCAAGTATAGATGAGGATAGATAAGTAAAATTTACATATATACAAATACATATGTATGAGAATGTGTATATTACACTCTATAACGTATACATTTTGTATAAAACTCACATTATATGCAGATTAAATTGCTCTAAGGTATATAAGATAAAAATAGAGATATACAAAATGACGATATTATCATATGAAAATCATACATACGAATTATAAAAATAGAAAAACAACGAGGAAAATATAAAAATAAAAACAAAGAAAATATATATTTATGAACTATCTATACATAGATATGTAAATAAATAGTATAATGCATACTTTGGAGGAAAAAAAAACCCAAAGAATAAAATCCATTCGAAACCATTTGGGTTCTTTTATTTTTTTTTTCTTCTTAATTTTTATATTTATGCCGAAAATATTTTCTTTTATTCTCACTTACAATATAAGGATGAAATTTTGTTTCTTTTTTGTTTGGATTTTTTTTATCTCTCATTTCTCTCCCACATTTAAACGTGAAATGACGCATTTATCGTTTTTTTTGCTTCTTTTTTTTTTTTGTTTTATTATATACGAGTATATTTATCCAATTTGAAAAAGATTTTTTTTTTATATTTTTGTTTTTGTTATTGTTTTTCTTTTGTTTTTTAACGGCAATTCTTATCAAAATAATGATAATATTCCCCAAATAAGTACCTATATATAGTTAATATACGGATTTTCCCTAACGATATGGCACACGAAGGTATGAGCATAGACTAATCTATAGATAGGAAATGACCGTATAAATTTTTAATACACTTTTGAAATCGATCATAGCTGGCAGAAACTTGAAGAATGGCTGGCAGGAGCTTTTACTGAGAGGAGAGATAATTTTTCGCTCACGAATTTCCATATATATTACATATATTGTAGATTTCAATAGCTGGCAATGAAAATACATGCATATTTATTTAAAAAACAAAACAATACACAATACATGTTCATTGCAATAGCTGGCAGTAGTACTGGAATCAATATAGAATATTTATCACTGATCAACAAAGCAATAAGATGTGACACTCTTTTTTTTTTTAAATTTACTAACACACATAATTACTTATTTTAAAATAATAAAAAAAATCAAAATTCAATTTACAAAAACAGTACAGAATTAATGTACTTATGTCAAATCCATATTTCCTTATAAACCGCCGTAATGAAGAAAAGATACAAAACAATATATACATGTGAGCAATACAATCATTTTTTCACAATGCATTTTTAAAGGCGATCTGGAACTTTTTTTTTGACTACCTGACGCGTCATTATATCAAGATATAAGGTGATTCATATAATTTCTGAGAATTTTGAAGACAAGAAAAAGTTTATTTTGTTAAGCTATATATTAGAGTAAGAATTTAATTTATAATTAGAAATTTAACAAAAATGTAAAAACATTTGATATCAAACACAAAATTTTAAGTGTAATGCATTTACAATTAATTTTGTTTATTTTAGATAAAAAATTTTAAATAACAAAATTTGTACTTTTTTTAATGAGTAGGTATACACTGTAATAATGTTATATTTTTTAAAACAGTTGGTGTTGCAGTTCCATTTTTTTTGTCTCTTTTTCGTATACAAAGGCTCTTAATTGCTATCGACTTTTAGCAAAACCGTTAAGGCCGAATGAATAACGGGACAAAGGTCATGAGAAATTTTTGCTAACGCGTGCTCAGTGTCATTACTGTATGAATATAGATATACTGTGATTTCAATAGCTGGCAATGAAAATACATGCATATTTATTTAAAAAACAATACACAATACATGTTCATTGCAATAGCTGGCAGTAGTACTGTGTTATACGGTTATGTTATACTTATGTTATACCGTCATACATGGTCTTACTTGAATCATGAATATAGAATATTTATATTCATGTAGCCAACAATACAGATTGCATAGTATCAAAGAATATATAACTAACGTAACTAGTAGATATATATTCTTTGATAGTATGCATGCACATATGTGTTAGATACTTTCAAAACCAGTTTTAATTGTATATATAATATCACAGATAAGGATATTTGTATGTGATAATATATATTATTATATTCATTGCCAGTCATAACATAAATTTGTTGAAAATTTAAATTTCCTTTAGCCTACTGTCACATGAGTCTGATTCTGAATCTGAAAAATTCAGAATCACTTTCAAATGCATTGTAGTAAATGTGACTTGTTACATGGCTCTGAAAAATTCATCTTCTAAAAAAATTCCGGTTCGTACTTCCGTTTTGTAATCTGATTATTTTCAGAATAGAAAATGAAACATGCTGACAGTAAATGTAACATGTCACATGTACCTGAAATCTGAATCTGAATTCATAGCTAAACCACTCAATAAATTGACATAAAATTACTTGTTTATATACAACTTGAAGATCGTAAGATAGAAGACAGAAGACAGAAGACAGAAGATTAACTTTATTTCACCCTCCATTGAAAAGTGCGTCTTACCAACGTACTCGCCACTCATAGTAGTTATTGTTCGATGGTTTAATGTTCACTCGATAAGTAAAGTGTTTTATAACAATAACAAATTTAAAGAAAAATATTGAAAAGGAGTTTTCAGATTCAGAATCAGAATGAACAAAAAGTGAATTCTGAATCTGAAATTTTACGTTTCAGATTCAGAATCAGAATAATGTGACAGTAGACTTAAAATATACGATTTTGTACATTTGCCTGTTATTTGATATTTTTTATCATTTCCGATAAGAATATAGCTACATAGATTTTTGATTTTTAAATTTGTTTTTTCTTCAAGATATACAAGATTTCAAAAGATTACAAAAGTTCTCTCATTTATTTTCCTTATTCTGATTTTATAGCTTTTTCAAAATCTCTCAAAAGCTATTTTGATGTTTACTTAATAGTTATGAACACGATTTCTGCCATAAGCATTTCCAATCTATATTAGTCTATGGTATGAGAGTATTGTCTGATAATTTTCTGTACAATATTTTTGGTTAGATATATTGTTCATATATGAAAAATGAATACATAAATTATATAATTTTCGTTTAGATAAATGTCATCACCTTTTTTCAAATTCATTTTGACAACGACCATAATTTACGTACATTATACTCGTATTACGTACTATTACCATGTGAATGATTAGGTGTGTGTTTGTTTGAACTTGGTTTGAACAAAGATTCACTGTTACTGTTTCTCTCACATTTATAGTATATTCAGTAATTTTTATTCAATAAATCATTTGATTTGTATGATAATATATGATAATGTATGATAACGAATTCTGTAATGAAATCTGTGTATATTGCTTTTTGTAGATTTATAGAAAGTTCTGAATAAAGCAATAAAACGGGGGGTAGGAATAAATATAAAATAAACGAAATAAATATAATCGTATATAACAAACAATATCGCCTTAAGTTATATCACACATAGCCATATAACCGTATAAATGTGAGTTGAAAATTTAAATTTTCAAATTATAGCTGACACACTATACTATTGTTTTTCATTGAAATCAATTTGAAAATGAAAATTGCCTGAGAGGCGATACCATACTTGGAAAGAACATACATACATACATATACATATATGCATGCGTATTTGTATAAAAATATTCTCATATAAAATTCAAATTTAACATATAAATTTTATTTTCAAAATTTCAATAAAATTATAAAATAACAAATATTTTGTAAAAGTATTTGATACATTTTATCCTATATGAAATGAAGATGAGAATAATATTCCAAATTCATGGTGTCCTTGAATTTAATTTATCAACTGATTTATGTATAATATTATGTGTGTATTAAAATGAAATATTAAATAATGTTCTCGAATAATTTTCAAATTAAATTTCAACATGTCTCTGTCGAAATGAGTCATTCATATTTGAATAAATTTATCAATCAAATTATCGATGAACTTCTACGATAAAGCAATAAAAGTGATGAATGAAAAGGGTCGAATTTGATTGAGTGATATATGTATGTACTGTTAGTTGATGTATTGAATATAAATGTAATTTTAACATCATCAGATAGCTAATACATCTTTAAGGAGAATGACTGCTAAAGAATACTTATGTTGCAGAAAAAAAAAAGCCATCAAAGTTATCCTTAGAGAAAAAAATCACAAAATTTTATCAAAGATCAAATAATTTGGTTTTTTTTTCTTTCTAACAGAATACAATTTTTGGCAGTCAATCAAAGCAAATGTTTCATTAAGATAATCAAAATTTCAATATAAAGAGAATCTGAATGAATGTCAATCTAGCATTATTGAATCGAGATCTGTGTATATAAAAAAAATATCCATTAATATTTATGTTCGTGTAATTAAATACATAGTAATTTATTAGATATCTGAATGTGATAAGAACAATAAAAAATTATTCTCAGGAATTCTCTAATAATTCCAAAATACAAGCATTTTTTTCGTCGATTTGATTACCATTTAAATTTGTAATGAATTATTAAAGATAATTTTATCGTATTTTATGAATCAGAAATAATAATAGAACATCGGATCAATTACATTGTCTAGAGTCTAGTCTGTATCATTTATGTACACACATACACGTATATTGTCGTATCGAATTATATGAAGGTAATTTAAAGGTCAAAGGTGATTAAAACACTTTGAAATATATTTTTCTTTTCGACTATTTTGATATTTATTTAACAATATTTACGTTCTGACATCATAATAAATTGAAATTAATTTTATGTGATATATGAAGTTATTTGACGTATAATATGAACGCATTTATATTAAATAAAAGGACAATATAGTGATATTCTTTCATTATGTCGATTTAATTAATTACTTTCATTTTATGAAGACTATTTTTCTCTATATGTATATGTATGTATGTAGTGTAGTCGATCATAAATCTTTCGAATTGAAACTAATTTCTTATAAAATTACTTAAATACGAAACTATATTTAATGAATTTACGTAATTAACTTTTTATATTTGATGAGTGAAATAAATCAATCGATTACCTCGTATGCTCGTATATTATACTTGATTAAATAATTTTCCAGGAGAAATGAATAAAATTGTGAATGAAGAATGAAAAATATAAATTCCAAAATAATGTAATGAAATCATAGCACATCGCAATTTGAATCTATATTTTTTATTTTATTTTTATTTTTTTTTTTAATTAAGAATTTATAAATATGTGAATAATATATTGATAATTATTTTAAATTTTTATGGACATTTACACTTCTAAATCAGTGGAAGAATAATTAAATGCAGGTAGACATAATTTTGTTAAAATTCATCATCATCAAATTATTTTCAATTTCTAATTCCTATCGTCTTCAAATCATTTGTAACATTATATAGCCACCGTAGCCTCGGCCGGTACTTCCACGCCTTCTCTTGCCATCTGGTACGTACCCAAACATCTGTCCAGGCCATTCAAGTCTGCTTATTCTTATGCGATGTACTGTGTTCACGTCCTTTTAGAGCTCACATAATTGTATCTTTTCCTCCATACGCCATTTTCTTGAACCGCTCCAAATATTCTTCTCAATATCTTCCTCTCAAATATATTTAGGGACGCAGCGTCATTCTTTGATAGCGTCAAAGTTTCCGGGCCATATGTTAATACTGGTAGTATTAGTGTCTTATACCTGTTAAAACTACAAATCTAAATAAATTATAATTAACAAAACAAAAGAAAGGAAAATTATCTAAATTCATATTAAATGCTGTTTTTCTATACAATTAGGGCAATGATTTGTCGAGATTTTTCTGAATAAATTGAGAATAATTAATCTTAATAAATAGCTATGTCATTTGTTTAATCACATTTGTTACTTATCTTTTTGTAATTAAATTATTTTTTTCCCATTTTTATTTTTATGTTATTTTTTTTTAATTTTCGAATATTAATTATCCATATACCATTGTCCTTTTGTATAAAAAATTATTTTGTTTAGTTTATTCTATCTTTTGTTTTTGTTTTGCTAATTAAAAATGACTCAAAACATTGAAATACCATCATAACAAAAGATATTATGCAAAATTAATTGAAAAAGTGTGAAAGTGTGCAAATCATTCATACAATAATAATTACAACAAAACAATACATACCTACATTAGACAGATACATATACCTACATATGTGTTTTCGTTTTGTATGTTAAATATACATACACATTACATAGTTGTGATGACATTCAATATTTTTTCTGTTAATAATTTCCAAAATTAATTTTTATTTACTTTTATAATCTTCTTTTGTTTTCATTACATTTCTTCTCTAATTGCTGTTCGAATTAATTAATTTCATAATTTTATAAATAATGATAAAAATATGAAATTTATTCTCCAAGCAACAATATGATATTGACCTCAATTATACGAATAGGTAAGTATATGTAATTAAAAATAATTCATTTCATTTCATTCAAGTTCAGAAATTAATTATACAATTTTTACTAATTGTACCTAAAATCTATTTAAATATGATTGATCTAAAATAATTTTTGCGTTTTATTTAAATGATTCAATAATGTAAAGATTTAGATTTTTTAGGCACTAAAATTATGACAAATCACAGTGTAATTCTCCACAAAAATTTTCTGTTTTTCTTTTTAATTATGAATCATTAGATATCATCAAACAGACAGAACTCGAAACGATGACAAATAATTTAATCCCACAGAATAGTAAAAGTCTTAGCCCACATTAGATTGTTACGAGGGAAATAAGAAAAAGAACAGAATAGGTATCAATAATGTATGTAGGTTTTTTTAATTTTGGTGAATACGTGTATGTATGTAAAAAATATATGAAAGTGAAATGTGTTTGTTCTCACTATATATGGTAATAAATTTTCGAATTAAAAGAAAAATTGAACTGCTCCACATACATAAAGAAGTATACTATTTATTTGATGTCAATGAGAAGAAAAATTCATATAATTTTCAATTATATCTAGAAAATTCTAAAATGACAATTCTTGTAGTCATTTAATAAATGAAAATTTATTTCCGTTAATGAATTTAAAAAAATGAGTAAAAATAAATTAAATCGAAAGAACAATTTTTTTTTATGAAAATTTATGTGTACAAAACATTAAAAATGATATTTTCAATTAAAAATGCGTGTAGGTAGTAAAAAATCTGTAAAAGTTCAAAAACAAATATGTATTACATGTATTACTCGTATATATGTAATGTACTATCATGTTCTACTAACGTATATCGTACTATAATTAACCGCAACTTACTCTACTGCTAGTACTTACCAATATCTTCCTGTTTCTCATATTCATATACTTCTCGTGGTGTATAGTCCGTAATGCAGAGCAAGTATAAAGAGAAAATAAATTTTGCTCATGCATGAATATATACGAGTATAAAATGGTGTGCATGGTAGATGGTAGTATGGTACTACTAGTGAGGAGTAGTGTGTACTCGTATATCGTACTACTATAGTTAACTGTCAATTACCTGATTGCTACTGCGCTTTGCACTACTACTTAGCGTTTTTTCCTGTTTTTCGTATTCGTATACTTCTTATGCTGTGTAGTGTAGAGAAGTACAAAGAGAAAATACATTTTTCTCATTAATGAAAATATGATTACATGTCAAGATACACATATAGAGTAGATATATGATATGATGATGTAACGAAACATGTTTCTTCTCTTTTCAATGCCATTTGAAGTCACTGTGTCGACATATATGTACATTTTGCATGCATTGTAGGTTATGTTATACCAAATACGTAGAGGTTATAGGTACATACTTTACTATACATATATGCGAACATTATTGTGTAGTGTCTTTTTCCCTTTTTTGAACTGAATATTCAAATATCAATAAGAAACATAATTGTCTTTTGATTATTGTACAAGTGTATACAATATTTTATGTTTTACATTTTTAGTTCTTCCTTTTTTTTTCAACTTAAAATGAATTTATTTTTATTTTTCTGTAACATTAGTATGTGTAATCTAAAACGTAAATGCCACAATAATGTTTAACATTAAATCGAATGTCAACATAATTTTATTTTTCTTGAATATTTTCATTTTTTTTTTCTCATAAATTTTTTTGTTATTTTCCTATATAATGTATACGAGTAGGTACTAAAGTTGATACATTTTTTTTTCTCCATTTCAAGATATTTTCCACTTGAAAATCAAATATATTTAATTTTTGTTCTGCAAATGATAGCAATATGTCCCATGAACATACTCATACGAGTACATACATATGTAATACATTATGAAGAGCCATTTAATGTAAGCACATCACAAAATAAAATCTATCTGTATGATATTGAATGTATAGTATACGAGTATGCTACAATATGTATATTTTCGTCTTTTTACTTACCTTATTTCTTAGAAATTTATGGAAATTTATACAATATATTTTGTATATTGTCTAGTTTTTCATTTTTTTTTTAAATCTTTTTAGCATTTTTTTTTATTATTTTTCTTTGTAAATGTAGATATATTCGTAAAGTATAGATTGTAATAGTATAAGGGTAGGGTATGAGTATACAACTAAAATTATATAATGATATTGAGATCTAGCTATGTAAAATATATTTTTTTTCTTCATATTTTTTTCTTTATTTTTCTAGTTATTTTTTCTTCGTTACAAATAGAAAGTAAAGAAAATATTTTTCTACATAATTCGTAAGTTTCTTTTTATTACATAAATACAAAATACACTATAAATAAATATACCACGAACATAAAGTGCTATACGAGAAACCCAGCAGAGTGCATTACACTATTATCGTTATTATGTATATATGTATGTATTTCTTTTTTTTTTGGAAATACAGAGTATTGTCGATGAGTTTTTCATTTGCAATTCAATACTGTGTACATGTTATTATACACTTACTCTTACTTGTATTGTATGCTATACTCGTAAATATAAATAAAATGTGTAACAATATGAAAAAGTAAAAAAAAAAAATTTTGTTGATTTATTTTGAAAGTGATTTATTTTTTATTCATCGAAAATATTTGCGAAATGTTGTTCATTTATAAAATATCGTATTCTCATTACATCAAATAAAAACTTATTAAGTTGTAAATTTTATAAATTCTGTAATGTCTATTATGTGGTCTATACTCAAGTGTAATGTCGTCAATATCCTGTAGTTATAATAATCAAAATTTGTATTTCCCTGCGGAAATTGAAAACACATGTATACATGTAAATAAATGTTATTAGAATTTTTGTGAATGTTTGCTTTTATTTTTTATTTTATTTTTTTTTTTTTAAAAACGAATTACATGACAAAAATACGTAAAATAACAAAAATATTCCAACAGCAATAATCTGAAAAAGTTACTATTCTGGTATGTGTTAAACTTTATTTGTATAAATATAAAATGGTAAAGAGTTAAAGAAAAATTCAACAATAATTTTATATGTAGATACATAGTACATCGTATGTATCTGAAGATAGTACGTTAATATACACAAGTATGTATTCTGATTTGTTTACGTTACACCACAGCTGGTATTCACCAACCAAAATTACCTTTTATCTGAGATAAAGTGTATTCATCAACCTCGATTATACACTATTCGGATATTTTTCAGACAACCTGGGAGTGGTACTATAAATATCGTTTGATTATAACCCTGATAATAAAAGCAACTGCATATAGCTTTCATATATAATTATCACATCACATAACATCTTTTTCATTTTGCAATACAAAAGTTAAAAGTACAATTAGCTATGACATATTTGACACTTCGAAAATGAAGTTCGTAAACAAATTTTATCTAAGCTGATGAATAAGCTGACATTATACCCGACTAAAATATATTTGACGGCTAATATTGGTTGGTGAATACGAGGAATAATACTTACATGTACGAGTATGTACAATACTATAAATCTAATATTAATACTTTTATGAAATTGTATTTGCTGATAATATATCGACTAGAGAAATATGTAAGGGGATCAAATATGAAAAAAAAAAAAAACAAAAGATTACTATAAACTACTATTGATATTCAGTTATTGTAACTGAAACGAAAATAAATGTGTATTATAAAAGGATAAAATTTAATTTTTCAAATCGAATCGAATTGAAACATATGTACATAAAAGTACCAAACCAATAGATACACATACAAAGTATTTAAGAATAAAAATAATACAAAAATCATAAAAGTTGAATAAAAATATAAAATGAATTTTCATTTGATTTTAACATTTTCCTCTTTTTCTTTTGACATAACTTTATACGATAAAAGTATTATGCGAACATATATACATACTTCCATTGTCGTAAAAATATTCAGTGTTTGACATATTGAACAAATTTTTATAATTTTTCTCTTTTCTGAATTTGTAACATCGAAAATGATAACGAAAATGAAAAATTGAAAATATTTTATTAATTATTATTTTTCGTTTTTCATTTTTTTGGGGTATACAATAAAGAGTTTAAAAGAATAAAAATTGAAAATAAAATGGATGGACAAAGTTTGTAATAATGCAGATTAATATTTGCATGCTGTGATCCCTGCTTTTTTTTTTTTTGTTAATTTGTATCCAGAAATTACACAAATATTCTTAAAAACCATTTTGACTCCTCTTATAATTTATTTTCAATTTTCCTTTAAGAAGTTTTTCTTGAATAACTTTGAAATTTTTAGATTTCATAATACTGGTGCAATTTTGTGAAGAACATATTTTATGTCTAAAATCTTAAATGTTCCAGGTCAATCGAACAATACGTTCATGACATGCTCGAAAAAAACTGATTATAGTGTAATATTAACAAAAAATTCACAAGGTCGTCCTTTTTTTTATAAAAAATAGTCGAAAATTCCGGTTCTCATTATTATTTTTAACACAGTATCTATATACTTATAACTTATAACGTACAAATCATTAAAAATGTTAAGTGATAAATGTGAATGTTTTATAGAAGCTTAATATATGCGGCTATATACTTACATAACACACGCTCACACAATAATTTTTTCATTCTTGACAATAAATAATAATAATAATTAGAGAAAATTGTTTACGTATACAACACCACTGTGTAGATGCATAAATTCATGTCAGTATACCAATCCTTATTTATTTATTAACGTAATGAAGTTTGGAGGTAAAATTCTCTACAGGAAACATTCGCTTAATAAAATGTATATAAATATATGTGTGTATCCTTTTTATATACATACATACACGTATACATGATGTGAAATATGAAATAAATTTGATGTTGAAGTAAAAGACGATATATTCGTATATTCATATAAATGTCCTTTTATTTCAATAATAAATCAATGTTACCACTCAAAACAGATATCATTTAAAATATTTTTACAACAAAATTTCACAAAAATCTTTATTTCAAATGGAATCGCTTAACTGAAATAAACTTCTATAAAAAGTTATCAAAAAAAACGGAAACAGAAACAGAAAGTGATAAGCAATACCAAACCATTGAATGGAACTAGAATATTTACCAAAATGGTAGCGCTGATCAGGATGTTGTGCAGTTTATTATATCTAAATATGTACATATATAGATACTTTTACATATGAACATGTGTGAATGTATATGTGGAATTTATGTAGTTTGATAATAAATGGCTCGTTAATTTATAAGTACCATGAATAACAGTAATTTTTTATTTTGGTTTTCATTCACTGAATATGTGTTTTCGTTTTATTTCCTAGCTTCATATAGTGCACACATCACACACACACAATTGTGCACTCAATATCCAAATATTATATATCTCGTATATACGAGTACGTTCTAAAATAGAAATTTTGTTTTTAACGAACATTACGAAAAGTTTTACGTTTTCATTTTTGTAACAACATGAATGTATAGCCAGTTATAGAGTATTCGGCAGACTAAGTATTTATACTGAAAGTCAAATGTATGTATGCAAGCATACACTCGTATTTGTATAGAGATGTACATATGAATGTATTTATTTGTATACACTTAAAGTTAATTCTTTATTAATCCAATACATCAAACATCAGACACGTATCCATTAAAGTAGAGCAATGGAGTTTTAAAGTTTTTTTTTTCTAAATATTTACAATGAATGTGATTTTGTGTACTTATTTTTATAAATAATTCAATAAATTTCTTAATGACAAAATAATTCGATTATCAATTACCAATATTTATATACATAGTGTAGTAAAAATATGTAGTACGTAATATATGATAATATAATGTGTAGTATGTAGATTTTCAAGAAAACTCAATTAAATAGAAAACATAAATAAGTTTTACTGTTCCAATTCAAAATTTAAATGAGGAAATACTCTGCTGTAAGAATATCTAACACTTTCACATACTCAGATTTATATAAATCTTTCCTTGAGGAGACTGAGCTCGTGTAGACTACTACAATTTTGAAGTATATACGGAACGAATTTTCATGTATTAAATGAAATTTGAAATAACGTTAATTTTCCAATAGAATATTTATACGATTTATAAACCTATAAGGAAAATTATTATTCTATATAACAAATATTCTATGGAAGTTGTTTTTTTTTTCAGCTTTTCTTGAAAATAAATAGAAAATTTTCTTCATGAAAAATTTGTTACAAATAATGATGAATTTTCTTAAAAAATTTTTCATTAATTCTCAGCAGTCTTTAGACATTCACTACCATACAAGATAATAAATTAAAAATTATTTTTTCCATACGCCATATATAAGATCCTTGAAAACAAATTCAGTTACAATATGGTATACAATTATAGAGTAAATATATACATACATATGTATGCATAAATTCTCTGTTATGTTTTGTGTATGTTATGGCAATGATTACGTTTTGTTACATAACATGTCCTTGAAATATAATTAGTAGAAAATAAGTAAAAAATCAAAAACCAATGTAAAAGAAAGATAAGCATCGTTACTTAACCATATTTAAGTAGAAAAATAACCACTCAGATAAAATTAAATCAATATTCTCGTACGTAATCAGATGTATGTATAGTATAGTATGTGAAATGTTTGTTTTCCTAGGGGATATTCTATGCTGATGATGATAATGATGATGATAATAATGACTATGAAAATAATAATACTTAAGAAACATTAAATTGCTTATTTCTAGACATTTATTCTATATTCCGCAACTATGTAATGAGTTCTGAAATATGAACGTAGTTAGACGCAAATATGTATTACACCTACACGTAAACATGATCTTTGTGTATTTTTTGTTCCATTTCCATTTTATACTTTTTAATATATTTGATAATTTTCTATTGCATTGTGAACAACAATAAATTCCTAAGATTCACATACGTGTGTACATATATGGCTGATGATAGTACTTCCATTCCATTATGTAATTGAAAATTTTCCATATACAAACTACATATCAGAAAAATAATTATAAAGAAAAATACTATATAGGAATAAATTAATTGTGTACGTTTATTGTAAGCGAATTACATCCATGGTATATGAATATGTATATATATATGCATTCAAAATGTGAAATTTTCCAGAGAGATTTTATCAACAGAAATTAAAGTTGTTAAAACCAGGAATATACGAGTATAGAAAATAAAACGATTAAATAGAAAAACATTTCCTTTTTTCTGAATACAAAAAGGATTAAAAACAATTCATTTATTTAAGCATTTGTTTCATTAAAAACTATATTCTATCTATATTATAATTAGAAAAAAATTATTACGTTCATAATAACGTGTATGTATTACGTATATTAACAAGTACCACGTGGAAAGATACAAGTCAAGTCAGTTGTATTTTATGTGAATTATGCGAATAATAGTGCATACGTATCAGTAGACATATAAAAATGAAAATAGTAACAAGAATAAAAATAATCCATAATAAGAAAAAAATCTATGGTTTTCAAATATAAAAAATATACACATGCATAAATAGTACTTACGAGTATACGTATAGTAAATATGGGGATAAAATAATTTTACATGTGTACATTTTAAATAAATATAAAAATAAAAATAAAATAAAGTTACATAACAAGTACATAATAATTATGTATGATGTACATATGTATACTTTGAATTATTCACATTTTCCGTATACAAATACTCTTAAAAGTACAATACAAGAAATATACAATGTACAACATATATATGTAAGTAGTTACGTAATTTATATGGGTACATAGACGCTGGCATAATTTGAAGGATATTGTATAATTTATAGGATTATTTCTTAAAGTTAAAATTCTATACACGTGTTCAAAACAAAACGTGACTTTAAATTAATGTACATACCTACTATATATAATATGTAATGTAAATCCTTGAATGGGATATGAAAATTTCTTGTAAAAAAAATTCAAAGGAAAAAATAGTATTTAATAATGACAATCAAAATATTTTTTCATAATAATAATTGTGAATTTATGATAATTATTTATAGTAATAAAAGTAAATTCCAGTTAATGATTCTATTGTTTGATGTTATTTAACTTTGTATGAATTGAAATTGATTTTTGATTCGTTCAACTGTATGTACACGGAGGGTATATAATGTACCTCTACTTATATTATATTATATTGACTCATATTAAGGACGAATGGTAGATTAGTATTAATTATTTATTTAAATAATGAAATTTTTATTTCTGTTTTTCATTCGTAATTCGTATAAAATTCATTTTTTGACGTCAATGAATTATAATTTAATGTTTGATACATATAAATATTACTTTAAATTTTCAAAACTTTCATTAAATTATCAACATATTCTAAATTTCATTCATTCACATACCCAATCTCAGATATATAAGTATTTGTGTATGTATATCACAATGTAATAAAATATGAAAAATATTTCTTTTCTATATGATTTATGAAAGGATTACAATACATTACGTAAATATTTATTTTCATTTAAAAAACAAAATTCATAAGAAAGATATGTATACGTTTCCTTTTTATATATACATGGTACATTATATACATTATACGTACATATTTTTGAATTCATTTCTAAAAGTTTGTTGGGTATATATAAAGTAAATAATTCTAGAAATTATGTAGAGGTATATGTATGGATAAAATGAAACATAAAACATTTTTAAAATTCATATGTCATTCAAATTTTCATCTTTTATATTTATTTTATTAATATTCTTTTGTTTTTATTTCTTATTTTTTGTTTTTATTTTTAATATTTCATTCCTTTTTTATTCACATGAATTTTTTTTTTTTTACTAATAATTCCATATTTTCTAGGTATGTAGTATTTTACTTCCTATAATAATTTGAAACGATTTAAAAATAAATCTATGTGAATCCTTTTGAATTTAATCATGTCATACAATATTTTTTTTTTTAGATTTTTTTTTTATTAAAAGTTTGTTTTGAAAAGAAAAACAAAATTCACAGAAATCATATCAATGTGCGTATACTTACTACTAGGTGTATTAAACATAAATAATTCAAGTAAATTTTTTGCTATTTAAAACGAAAATAATATTTGAATTTTTTTTTTTCTTTTTAATTATTTATTTATTTATTTATTTATTTTTTTATTTTTGAATATTCACAATCACAAATAATGAAAAAATAAAATAAAAGTTTTAATTAAAAAATTCTTCTAAAGAAATTTACTTGTTTTTCAATACAATTCTAATTCCACACAATGAACAAAAGTTTGCAATTTCATTGTTGTTCCAAAGCATTTGACAGAAAGACGAAATGGACTAGCTGTAGCTATGCACTAGAATAAAATATTTTGTTATGAAAAATTTAATGAAAATAAAGTCAGAGAGTCCAAAGTAAAAGAATTTTTCAAGAGAAATGAATAAAATTATGCAATTAATGATTGAATATATAATAGCACACTTACATGTACTAGGAAGTAAATTTTATGCATGACTTTTTATTGCATGTCTCTTCTTATGTACATAGTGTGTATTTATAAACAGTCCATAGTACATAATTATTTCGATTTCTTGTAAGCCTTTATAAGTTACTGGAACATTTCAATTCAATTACACAAATTCCATTTTATTTTATTTTATTTTATTTTTTGTTCTTGCATAAATATTTCTTTTTCAAAATTACATTTCTTTATTTACGATTTTCTATACTATTTTTCATTAGTGTTGGAAATATTTTTCGTAGTTTTTTTTTTCTAGTTTTTAAATAAATTATTTTTAGTTTTTTTATTTAAATATTCTTGATTATCGTTAATAAAGTGTATTCGTCTTTTTCTGCCTTCACCAACTATATCTATTCTATTACTATTTCAAATTATAAACTTAAATCTGACTATCTGTACTATAGTACATTCATCAACATAAAAATTTATTTACTGATGTAACATACTTAGTTATAAAATTAAATTCAAATTCAAAAGTTGACTAAACCGAAAGTAATTAAATTGTTAACAAAGTGATTAAAGTTAATTTAACTAACATCAAATAAATATAAATTGAAAGAATATAATTTGAAATGTGCAAATTTTAGGCATGCATATGTCTGTTACTAGACTCCACATTATATTGTCCAGAATTTAATAAGAATCTAACAAAGTGTGTATCTATACATGTTTATTAATTTTGTATTCATTTATTTTTAAATTTGAATATTTAAAAATTGTTATTTTTTTCAAGAATTCTGTAAAGAGTATAGTAGAAATTCTTACCGCTCCATGTGATAAACGTACAAAGAAATATTGAAAATTTTATTGGGAAATGGAAATAGTTCTTTAGGAATTTACAATCATTCAATTACCCTTAATTAATTTTTCGAATGCGGTTGTTGAATCTTTTTGTATTGAATTATATTCATATGTCGTATCGTGTTCAATTATTTTCTAATATTTGAAGATTTGAATGGAATAGCTTTCTAAACAAGGATATAAGTATATACTGAATTTAACAAAGGACTTTTGTTAATATGTAAATGACGATTATATCAAATCTGTTCCAAAATTTTTAAAAATGATAACGTAACCACGTGATTTTTAGGAGCTCTATGTGGAATATAGGTTTATTACAATTATAGGAAATTTTATATTAAATCTGGTAATTCCAGGTATGGGTATATAAGCACTTAAAATTATATATTATATTATATCAGCCCTCAGCCCTGTTCCCCACGAATAAATCACATCGTTTGTTTTATTTTAAATTCACAAAAAAAACAACATCTCCAGCACAATCATAAAATAATTCCAATTTTCTTTCACGAATTTCGGTAGAAGATGTCAAAATATTTCATGGATATGTATCTTTTTATCAAAAAATAATTCTCGCAATTGATTCATTTCATTATTTTTTGAATCTATATCAACTAGATTTGTGATAAACTATTCATCCTTCAATTTTTAGCCACAAAAGTTTAAATAGAAATTCCCTTTTAATAGTGTATATCATATGTATGGGTATTCATCGAAAAATCAGATATAAAATCTATATTCAGACATTTTATCTCATCGATATATTCCCAATAGATTCACTCATAGCCCTCTACGCCTCCATGATATACAGTCATCGAGATATGATTATTTTAAAAAATTCGAAATTATTCATGACTTCCACTTAAATTATTTAAAAATGTACTTATTTTATGAAACAAATTATGCAACATGTAATAACTATGTAATTATGTATTCGTATGTACATAAGTCGTAAATTCTCTTCCAGACAAACCAAAACTGCAAAGATAAATTGTATTAAAGTTTCAGAAAACTTTTAGTTAGTCTACGAACGAGCAACTAACAGATTAAACATTTTTAACATTTTAAACTTTTTCGTTTGCTTATACTGACATTTTTTTTCTTTCTGTTTTTTGTTTACATTATTTTAGTGGTAGGTCGGTCGGAAAATACACATATTCAAGTTTTATTGCGAGGTATATTTAGGAATTACACATTAAGATAAATTTGATTTGTATTCATGCATACATTTGCTTACTTAATGTACGTATACGTACATACATAATGTACGTATGCTCTTTACAAAATTTATTCATTTTCATACGAGAATACCAATTTTTTTTCTGTCATTTATTCGAAATCGAATTTATTGAAATTTATTAATATTTAATCTTCCCATATTTTATAAGGTGCGAGCAATACCTATTCTGGTGTTAAATGAAATATTTGTTTTCGATTCGTAAACGATGTGTAATAATTTATCATAAATGTATTTTATTTGAACTCTTATTTTTTGTATCCATTTCATTTATGTAAACTTATATTTTGTTACGTATTTATTTTTTATTCTGCCTAATGTACTCCAATCCAATTTTAATCCAAATACTACAAACCAACATTTATAATTTCAAAAGTAATCGATTGATCACTAACTTATGTAAGTGTTTGTTATCCTTTATTTTATTTATTTATTTTTTATTTTTGTTTTCTTTTCAAATGATTTATTATTGTTTGTCTGTCATATTTACGGTTTTGTACTTTATATCCAATAATTTTTTCTTCATGTAAATAATAATCGAAAAAGGATAACAACAATAAAAATTGAAATAAAATTTTCCGATGCAAATTACACACCACAATAAATCACATCTGCATACAAGAAAATAAGTTAATGTGTATATGTATATAGCTAATGGCTAATGGCTATAATGAGTATATTTTCAAGGAGAACAAATAAAAATTAAAAATTAAAACTAATATTTTCTTATAAACGGTAAACATAAAAATATATAGAAATCATAAAACTAATGGAGGACAAATTTCCTTCCATTGTTTTATTTATTACTTTATTTAATGTTAATTGTGTTGAATTGTTCTGCTGTACTTTAAATAAAAAACTATATTAAATTAACTTTTAGTGTGTTCTACTTAAAATCCTCTTGATTTTAATCCAATTTTTTAATTATTCCTTTGAATGTTATCCAATTTATTTGAGGTAATTAAGATAAATGTTTCCAATTATAATAAAATGTCGAGTAAAAATTACTTGAACATTATGTGTAAAAGGAAATAACAAGATAAAAAGAGGAATGAAGCAGAAATATCTTATTTATTGTGAACGCATACCATAGACAAGAAAAGAACTCTTGGGGGATAAATATTCTGAAATGGAAATATGTATGTTTTTTTTTCTTGTTTTATTTATAGAACTACATGAACATTTTATATTAAAATTGTGCAACTGAGACTTTAAGGAACCAAATAGACATACAAGAATATTTCACTTATAATTTTTATTCATTCTTTTTGTGTGAGACTTACTGATGTGCTCTATTCTAATTGACCTTAACATGTGCATATTCGTGTAGTACATTTATGATGAAATATTTTATATGATATTTTTAAAAATTTAATAAATTTATATATATTTTTGAGATTAATTTAGAAAAAAAAAATAGAGAAGATTATTATGAATAAATTTAAACTCAACTTTAACTATAAGAACTTTAAGTATTTATTTTTTCAGAAAAATTATTTTTGAATAATATTTATAAACAATTAAATCCTATTTCCTTTTGACTTACTCACAAGGATGTATAATTTCTTCAGAAATTTATGGAACAATGAAAATTTTTGCATCTGCTTTTATTATTCTATTGTACATCTTTGCATGCATTTTGTTTGGTTAGATTAATGTGAACAGATTAGATGCTCGGTTTATCTGATATTTATCATCCTTATTACAGGTATTACAAGCAAAATAAATTCTAAAGATGTACGAGTACATAATAAGTGCAGCAGGTGTAATGTAATTATATAATTTGCATTCACTACTGTAACAGCTAATTATGTATTTTAATCATGATTACCTCAAATTGTATTTATAGTATGTTTTCTTTCATTTATGATTTTTTTTTCTTTTTATTTACACTTAGTTTACACGGAATCTAATATGTAGTACAGTATGTATGTGCAATTAAAATACATATACTCATTTTATTATTTGTTGTTTAATAATGATTTAATCAGAATTTAATTTTGCATTAATTATTATGATTTCAATTGTCACACTACTCGCATTTAAACAATTTTCATTTCTCATTCCACTTATTTCAGTGTTCGTTTGTTGTATTTTCATTTGAAATCTCCTACGAAGGATAATAAAAGATTTTGATTGTAAATAGAATTAAAAATATATTGTTACATAATGTAACGTGTTTTGAATTATTAATTATTATTAAATTTTAATTGCGAGTATGAGTATAGTACAATGTTGTTACAAGATAAAAATAAAGAACATTTTTTTTTTTTGTACGTGATTACACAATATTGCAATAGTGAAAATAAATATAATAAATATACTACTTAGTACGCTTACGTAAATATACAACCTCTAAGAATGTAAGAAAAATGAGAAAAAAAATTTTAAAACAGATTGTGGGATTTTGTTAATTGGAGACTAAGAAAAATAACATTTCCATTATAAACAATGTTACATTAATTCAGATTAAATTCAAAATTAAACAGAACAAAAAATAAAGATTTTCTTGTAGTACTAATTATATACATAAAACATACGCAAAAGTTTTACAAAGTTTAATGGTTAAAATGTGATTCGTGAGATGCATTCCAATAAAAATTATAGTGAAAATTTCGAATGGGAAAGCAGATAAATTGAAGTACATACATACATTTATCAAGCACATAAAAGTAAGAGAAATAAATGAATGAAAATAATTTTTTTTTTCAATTCTCGATACAATTTATTTTACAGGATTGAAAAACGATCCAAAAATGTTCTATTTAAACTTACTTGTTTAATAGCAACAACGCATTTTCGTGAATTGTAAACAATTTGAAAAATATATTCTCCAAAAAATCAATAATGGCAGTTATTTAATTACAAAAAAAAAGTATTCTTGTTTATTTATGGTTATTGATTGGTTAGATTTAGAGTAAAAAAAAAATTTACAAAGAAAAGTGTGAAAAAGTGCCTAGAAACACATTTTTACGTGTTCAATTTAAAATTGATTTCACTTTGAATTTATTTTGTTTAAAATAGGAAAGAAAATGTGTAAATAATGAATTTATGGAAATTTTCCAATAAGTATACAGACATTGTAAATCTTTAATATCATCGATGTGCCAAAAATTGTTTATATTTCAAACATAATCAACATAATAAAAATACTTGATGGTATAGTAGCCTACTGCAGACATCATACTTGAATAACTTTTATAATTATTATAAGTAGTTTGATGGGCGGTTTTACTACATAATAACACCACCACACTTTATTTAACTAAATTATTTTCTAATACACAACATGTTGAATGGAAAAATGTTCAAAGTGCAAATCATACTACAAATGTCTGCCGTCTGTGTGCGTGTGGTAATGTTTTAAATTTTAAATTTCATTGTCACACTTATAAAGTCATTAAACTCATCTTCAACAAATACTTACGAGTACTCGTACACCTGTTCTTTACACAGCACTTCAAAAGTAATTCAACAATCACATAATAATAAAAATAAAAGGTTCAAGTTATGTACAATACATTTTAAAGTATTTGTTCATTTATTCATGTTTCCAAACAACGTATACGTATATACGATGTAGCAACAGTGTTTTATATTCTCTTATCCTACACTTTATGTAAAAACAATTGTCAGCAAATAATAATTCAGCTATCCAAAATGAACATTCACAATTACATATACAGACTACCATAATACACATATTAATGTAAGTTTATATCTGTACCATATGATTTTATATTTTCCAATATATATTTAATAGAAAATTATGCGATAATTTTGTTGATAAAGCTATCGAAGATCGAAAATATTAAAAAGATTTGACTCCAAAAAAATTTAATTTTGTCTACTATAGCACGTAACGTGTACGAGTACGAGCATAAGTATGTCAAGAAAATCAAGGATTTTCTGAATTGTAATAGCACCATCAATACGAAATATAAAAAAAGGATATCACTTAATAAATATTAAATTTCAGCAATAAAATGAAGCAATAAAAATCTATCTAAATCGAATATATGGCATGCGATATTGATAATAAATTTTCATTATTATCAGGACACAAAATTACCCTTCGATATTGTTACGATTATGTTACTGTCTGTCAATTTTTTTTTTGATGATTCCATCTAATAATGACGATGTAGATAAAAAATTCAAATTCATAAAAATTAAACGGATCCTTTTAAAAATCATGTATCGAAAAACGACAAAAAATTTTATGAATAAGGAAATTAGAAAATTAATTTACATCTCATTGTGGAATATTCTTTCTCTAAAATATTCAGAACACTATTCCATACGTTTGTGTTACATAAATTCAAAAAATTTAATTTGAAAAGAAGCCAAAATTTAAACAGATAATTAAATTATTGTACTGAAATTTTCGGATTCTATAACTTGAATTTATTTGTGTGATTTTTTACTACGATTTACTGCAAAATATTTCCTAACAAAAATAAGTACGAAATTCTGATACTCTATCTTCGGTTTAATTTATGTTCTCAATTTGTCAATTTGCGAATATAAACACGAAGTACAAGTACGAGAATGTATGAAAATATGTCAATAATGAAATTACATATAACTAAAAAAAAAAAATCATTTTCTTCATCAAAATTTATGACACATTTTCTCACCTTCAAATTTTTTTTTTTTTTATTCAATTCGAAAAATCTTTTATCTTACGTTTCTTTTTCAATCATTTGTATTCAATTTATATAATCATTTTTATACATTTTCATTTCCACAGTCGTTTCATTTCACTTTCTTCTTCTTCTTCTTTTTTGTACTTTTATTGATTTTATCGAAATTGAAAGATCTGCATACGAAATTAATTTGTGATTTTTTTTTTATTTTTTTTTTTATTTTATTTTTTATTTTTGATTGCTTACACAAGGGAAATGAAAATCTATATGAGAATATCAGATAATAATTTTCGTTTTCCGGTAAATGATTTTCATTTGTTTGCACTTTCAAATTATCTGATCAGAATACGAAATATATGTATGTACGAGTATATAAAACAAATTGACAATAAAAACAAATTTAAATAGTATGTGTACATTATTTCATTTGTTAGTGTATGAAAAAAGCATTTTTTTTGTTGCGTTCAGCATACATCTTTACTTATTTATTTATTTATTTATTATTTTTTTTTTCATTTAATATTTTAACTATAGCATAAGCAACAACAACAGTGGTACACACAAACACAAGAAATACGGGAAAAACAAACATCATGGTATGTATTTGTAATATTTTTTTTTTATTTTTATATTCCATCTGTTTTTTTTTATTTTTCGCATGAAAAATTTTTCCGTTACATAAAATATTTTATTCATTTATTTGTTTATATATGCTATATTGATATCATGTGTTACGTGAACCATACCATACATATAAATTTTCTGTATAGTTTTGCATCATACGTACGTACCTAAAATGTATAAAATAATGCTTAGGTGTACATATTATAATGAGTATTTATGAAATGGTATGTATGTATAGGGTGGAAAAATGAAATAATATTATTCTTATTATCGCTCTAGGAGGAAAATTATTCCTTCAGTATTACTGCAGCTGTTTTTTTTTTTGTATGTGTATTCAGTGTTTTAGTGTGTACAAATAAAATGTCTGACTTGAATATTTCAAAAGGACATACCCACTTCCACTCATATGTGCTCGCATGTAACTGGTATTCATACACATGTTAATGTAGTGTACCTATTTCAGTTTTAATTTATTTTTTTTTTCTCGATCGATTTTCATATTTTCATATTCGCTTTTTCTTCATTTATTTTCTCTGAACCACAATAATGACATGATTATAGTGAAAATTGTATATATGCGCACATTAACAAACTGAAAGTGTTAGCAAAAAAACATGTTTACACTGTTTACTTTATATGTACATATGTATGTACGAGTATGTAAATTTTCTTTATTATTATTTTTCTTTAAATATTTTTATATTTTCTTTTTTTCAGTTATTTTTATTATGCGCTCAAAAAAGTGCTTCAAGGAGGGAGATTGCAATTATTCTTTATGTATTGCAATTTAAAAAAAAAAAGTACAAAAAACTATCAAGAAAAATAAATATGAAAAAAATACTTTTGATAAGAAATAAACGTTCATCATAATAACAATAGAATAGAATGTATAACAGTATAAAGAAGATATGTAATTCATAATAAAGTATTCAAGAGAATTTTTTTTTTAATTTTCTTACTTTATCCACTAATGTACGAGCACATATGTACATATTACATAATGCACATTCACATTAGTAGACATGAAATCACTAGGAAAATATACAATTTAAAGTAAATTATTATTTAAAAGAGATTTTTCTCAGTTCCATTTTTATTTTAAAGTCTAGTACTCAGTTTTTGTGAAATTTTTCATTTGTAATTGTTTATATTATTTCAACACGGAAAAAATTCTGGAAAGAAACGTATGTAAAGTACGTAGAGTTTCGATATTTGTTTTGTTTTTCTTGACAGTTGTTAAAGTGCTTCTAATGTCATAATTTGTATGTAAGGAAAATTCTTATTCAAAATTATTTCAGCTGCCGATATTTAGCTTGCTTTTTATTTGTTCGACCATATTGATTACGAAAATTGAATTCCACAATTATCCAGTATTCAGTTTCACAGTTAATAATTTCGTTTCATAATTTCATCGAAGTGATTACTAGAAAACAAAATTTGAAAATAAAATATTCGTGAACAATATCGCCACATTTTTTTTACATACGTTTTATTTGAAGAAAATAGAGACTTGAATAGCTCGATAGTTGTGGTGATGGTCTGGTACTCTTGAGGTTCCGGTACGAATTCCAGCCAGCGAGCTACTCTCGCTCATGTCGATCACTAATTCTGATTACTTGTAATAAACTGGATTATATAAGAAACGATGGACTTATTATAAATAAGTATGTATATATATACATTATATCACAGATAATCCTTATCTATAATATGTAGATTTTAAAAAAAATATATGAAGAAAAATTTTGCTTCTAATCTGAGCACCAGGCTTTATTGTATAAAATATGCACTTAAATTTACCTAACCAAATGTACAATTTGTATAAATGTAGGTTGTATAAGTGCATAATTTATTTTGAATTTTAAAAAGTTTTTCTGCAATCAGCAATTCATTTTCTAAGTATAAACTCTTGCATAATTTTTATTACTTGCAGATTAATTTTAAGGAAATTTAAATTTGAATTTAAATAAAATTTGAACAAAATTTTAAGAATGTATTTTAAAGAATTTAATTTATATTTGTGTGTATTATAAGTATTTTCAAATTGTTTAAGAATATTTCAGAAAATTATATTACAAAAAATTACTAATGTGTGTAGTGTATTGTATAAAAGTAGATGAATACATATTTGAAATTTCGTTTCTGCAATTATTTAACGAAAAATTTTTATCATAAAATTACGTAACAATCCCCAAACAACAAAATAAAATAAAAACCATTGTAAAAAAATTCAAAGTATCCGTATCCATTATGTAATGTGGTTATTCATAAATTATCCTGTATATACATATATTTATTCTTAATAGATTTTTTTTTATTTAAATAAAAAAAAAAAAAAAATAAATAAATAAGAAAATTCAAATAAAAAATGAAAAATTTAAATAATAAAAATATATAAAAAAATAAATAAATAATCCAAAATCAAATATTACCAATGACCAGTTACATAAATATGTAAATCAGATACAAAAAAAAACAAAGAGCTTGAGGCAATTTTCCAACTATGAAATTCTTTTAAAAATTATTTTTCTATGATACATTTACCATGTATAGTATGTACCGATTTATTTTTTTATTAAATATTTTTGTTGTTGTTCTTGTTGATGTTATTGTTATTTTTGTTCTATTTATAGATATTTTATTTGTTAAATTTTCATTTCGTGTACATTTATGTGTATTTTTCTTTTTTTTTTTAGGAAATAAATGTTTAATCGAATTCCACCCTATACTATATATAAGTGTACATACATATATGTATATTTTGTATTGTATATATACGTGTATTCCTGATATTAACAAAATTAGAAATTCAAATTATCTGATAAAATTCATATTAATTTTGTCTATGTATATATGTACATATTTATAGGCAAATATGTAATATTTATATATAGATACTAGTGTATTTTTCATATACACTATATATATACATATAAGTATATATACATATACATATTTATAAGAATAAATAACAACATTATAAAATATCTAACTTTTGGTTCAATTCAAAAATCACAGACAGACAAATATAATAGCCCAAAAATAGCACATACAGGCATATACATACATTGTATATACCTACCCATAAATATCTATACAACAAACTCATATAATTTGTATAGAATATAGTCGTATAGTTTGATTCTGACGTACGAAAACTGAGCCAAAGCCGAAAAAACCACGCCAAAGCCGCTCAAAGGTCAAAATTATGCTGACTGTTTTCTTTGATTGCCGTGGTGTAGTACACAAGGAGTTTTTGCCAGAGGGTGAAACGGTGAACAAAGAATACTACTTGAGCGTTATGAGGCGTTTGCGTGAAAGTATCCGTCGCAAAAGACCCGAATTGTGGAAAGAAAATTCTTGGATTTTGCACCACGATAATGCACCGTCTCACAAAGCGACCATTGTGACTGAGTTTTTGGCGAAGAAAGCAACAACTGTCATCGAACAACCTCCATATTCACCCGATATGTCTCCTGCCGATTTTTTCCTGTTCCCCAAGCTGAAATTACCTCTTCGTGGAAGGCGTTTTGACTCGATTGAGTCCATCAAACAAAATTCACTGAAGGAGCTCGAGGACATCCCGGAAAATGCCAACAAAAAATCCTTTGAGGATTGGGTTAAACGATGGAACATGTGTGTTGCTTCAGATGGGGCGTACTTTGAAGGAGACAAAATAAATTTTTGGCATATACAACAGTAATATACACCGTATACAATGGGTTCCAGCATTGTAAATTTTTACAAGCAGTGTAAATAAAAATTACATAGAACATAATTACAATAGGTGTAGGATTGTACGAGTTTACACCGTTTACAATGATACAAGACCAAGCCGTGAATACCCTTTTATATTTTTTTTTTGTAGTCCTACTGTAAAAAGGTAAATGTCTGTGCTAAACCATCTACTCGCAATTACTCATGAAAATTTTATCAAGTAGCTGGAAGTAGATGCAAGTAGTTTACGAATAATTTTTGTGTCGTTCGTTTTAACAATTTATCCTAGACACATTTTAGTACTCGTAAATACTTGAAATTGCCAAATCGAAAGCACCTAATATGAAATTGAATTTTGTGCTAAAATTATACGCGTACTCTTAAGTAAGTGTAAGTAAATAATGGTATATAATAGAATAATCAATATAAATCAAAAAACGAAAAACAAAATCATATATTTTTTCATTCATCCTTGAAATAACAAATGTTTTTTATAAAAATAAAAAGAAGAACAAAAATATATGAATGTTCATATAACATGTTTATGTATCATATGTATGTAATGTACTTACAGTACTACATAAGTCATATTATTTACTAGATAGATATAGATACAGATTGATATTATTATCATTATTTATAATTATTATTATTGACTCTATCATCGATGTATCTTAAATTAGAACAGATAAAAAGATAAATAAATATAAATAAAGTTATTTATAAGTAAGTAGTTTATTTTCATTTTCTATTTTTTTTTTTGTTATTAATTTGTTTTTATTTTTTTTTATTTTTGTTATTTTCATTTCGTTATTTTATTTTATTATTTTTTTTTTTCAATTTCTCTGAATTCTAACAATTTAATTTTAAACATTATTTCTTCTAGGAATTTTTTTCACAACCCACTGCAAGAAATTAACTACAAAGCCAAATTATATGTTTTTCTTTTTCACATCATTATAAAGATTATTTCGATCCATAACAGACATTGTGCTCATGGTTCTATAGATAAAAATGTATAAATTGGTATTACGAATACATAGCAACGACTACAAAATTCAATAGAAATTCAAAAAAAAAAAAAAAAAATATAGAGTATAAAAATAAAAATAAAAATATGGAAAACATTTTAAAAGGACATTTTCAATATAATTAACATTAAATAACTCTGTTGACATTAAATTTACTATATTTTTACAGTTGTTTTTAAAATACGCATTTATTTTTTCGATCAATGTTACAAAAGACAAAAAGGACATTTTCTGATAAAATTTACTAAATATTCTTAATATAATATAATATATGAAATAATTGAAAAAATAGATTTTGTATGTTAATGTGAAATATACATAGCAACAGTGATAAATCTATACGAGAATAAAATTTTGTGTATTTCTTTGAATCATTGGAGATTATTTTGATCGGAGGATTGTAAAATTTTTTCAAAAAAATTATAAAAAAAAGTGTAGAACAATCCGCCCCTATTGATCACGAAGTACAGAGGCACAGAGTCGATTTCTGCCAAAAGCAATAAGCAAGAAAAATAATTTTCAACTTTTCCAACCTTCATGACTCCCAAAGCTCAGTCAGATTTAAATGAGTACCAGGCACCAATCAAGATACTAATTATAATACGTAGAGTGATGGAAAAATTTTCTAAGAGTGTGTATCGTCATCAGTACATGAATTAAAATGCTGTTTTCAATCATTTAATTTCAATTTGTTCATCATACGTAATATTTTTTCTAAAAAAATATTTTATTAATTACTTATCTGTAAAAATAATTTATTTTAAATTGTTGTGTATGTAGATCCGATTAAATGGTAATTTATAATTAATTTTATTTACATATTATATCATTTTGTAAATAAAATGTATTATTTATTATTTATGTATATGTATCTGTATTTTAATTTAATTGAACACATTTTATTCAATTTTATTTCCGATGACGCCACTTAAGGGCAAAACACTCTCTTTTTTACAAAAATCTGTCATACCATGTCATACCTATAGGTATAGAGTATAGAGTATTATATTTATCTTGAGTCTATCAGTCTACTAAACCCTATCATGTCAAAGAGCTTGCTTCTTTACCAGAAATTCAGTGGTGCACAATCCACACCCCACAATCCACATTCATGATAAAAGCACTTTAGTAAAAGTGGAGAGGGAAGCACAGGCACGATTTGCCCTTTAATGGACATCAACCATTGTTCTTTAATGCCATCGAAGAAGAAGAATGTAAAAAGAAAATACACAAGAACTTTTTCAATATTACTTATTTACGAAGAATAATATGCATAATGTGTAAGTATTTACATATATATTCACCTATATATGTGCACAGATTTATTTTAAATGTAGTATTTGACTTATATAGGTAGTTTTAGTTAGCATAAATTAATTATTTATAAAAAAAAATCTCAAAAACATATTATTTGTGCATATTTACATATTGTATATTGAATTATATATACATAAGGAAGGAAATACTAGAATATTTGGAACAAGCATTTCATAAATGTACATACATCCGTATTCAAGTGCATTATATATTTATGTATACATTCGAATTTGTATATTTTATAATTAACAATATAACAATGTTAATTTCTAATTTCTAGTTGTTTTATATATCGATTTATATCTTGTATATATTTTGTCGTGTTCCATAAATGTTCATATGTATGTATCCTCTTATCAAAAGAATAAAAAAAAAAAACTATGAACATAAATATGAACGTGCACTGCACATATTTATATACATATTTATCCTATCCCAATTATGTATACATAAATGTAATGTTTTGTTTTGATATAGATAACATATTTACAATTTTGTCTACGTTATGTGTACATGTATGTATGGATGTGTATACAGAAATGTCTGCATATACTGTTAAGAAATGATATTAATTATTGAAATTAGATATTTTAAGTACATGCTATTATGTGAGCATTCAGTTATTCTACACTATATTATGTACATACATATATCTACATATGTATCTGTATTTTTTTTTTAGAATTTAAAGGGTACATAATGTATATTGTATAATGTTTACATAACACATCATATTAATCATTTAATTGTAAAATGTTTAAAAAAGAAACATCGCCAAAATGTCCAGGTTGGTCGTATAGTGTTGGGCAAAAAAAGGAGGCAATTTATTTGACCTCTTTTCTCTAATAAATTAAATTAAATAAAAATTTTTTAAAAGTGAAAAGTTTACCAATCAAATAATTTCGAATAATTTTTATTATAAATTATTGTCATTCTTTCTGTATACATATAGTATATATAGATTGGTATGTGCATTGTATACTTTTTGAGCACATTAATTTTAAGACTGAAAAAAAAAATAACAACAATCATAGATTACATGTACATCAACCTGAATTTTTATATACGAGTACAATGCAGAGTTAATTATTATGAATTTTCTTCTGTTTTAAAAATGAAAAGATTTAAAGTTTGTAACATTTCTTTTTATAACTTTATGTGTTCATGTTTTCTCTTCTTTCATTTTTATTTATTAATAGTTTTCAAAAACTAATATAAAAACGTATTAATAAATTTCTCATATCTAATCTAAAACGAAGAAAAAAATAATAAAACCCCAAAATTAAACTGTAAAAAGTTAATTTTTCTCATTAAAAATAACTTTTTTATTTTAATGGTACTTTTATATAAATATTCACGAACAAAAAATATACTTACAACCTCATATGTACATTAAATCTTCAAATATTTTCCTAGAACACACACAGATACATACATCCATAATACTCGTAAATAAATTTTGTTCATATACATATGGTTCTACACTCTTTTATACTTTTATGATCTATACGATAATCGCACGTAATACTTTTATTTCAGTTAAATATAATACATCTATAACACATAAGTATAAATACAAAAGCATAACTCGTACAATACTCGTAAGTATCATATATCAACAATATACGAACAAAAATATGTATTCGTTTTAGTGTATTAAAAGTTTTTGATTAAAATTCATACAATGGCAATTTTTAAATGTTTTCTTGTACACAAAATAAAGATTTTGTACTTGAGATTTTTTTTTCGTCATAAATTTTTCAATACAGTCGTTTTTCGTTTTACATTTCAATAAAAAAAATTTGTACGTGTTATCGTGTTATGAGAAAAGGATAATTTTTCATGGATTCATTTAATTTCATGTCATTCATCATTTATCTTATTTTTTTTTTCTTCAGTTCATATACCTTCATACGTCTACGTCTATGTTACATACTCGTACATACAACAGAAAATTGTAACAAAAAATTGAAAAAGTAATATAAACTGTAAGGATGAAAGAATATCTAAATTTATGACATTATTTATGATTGATATCCATTCAAAAATCCCATCAGACGTCTTACTATATAATAAAGTTTTTTTATTTTTTCTGATTATGCTACTATTTTTTTTATTCAAATGAAAATAAAATTATAACAAACACATATGCAAGCGAACATATACATATACATATACTTATATGCAAATCTATAGGAAAAGTTTTTCATATAGATAAGGGAAAATCGATCGAGATGAGTATTTAAGGTCAAAATTATTTTTTTTTTTCAGTTAAAATGTACCCATATGTTTTATATTTTTATATTTTTTTTTTTCAGATTTTTTGAAAATGACTAGACAGTATCGAATAATTTTGCATAATTTAAAAGGAACATTTAATAGCCTTCCAAATATGATATCCAAGTATCTTTGCCTCTTGTACATTTTTCGCATAAAAAATTTTGTAAAATTTCTGAATATACACTTATAAATTTGATTATTTTCAATTTGAAAATAATGTAAACGAAGAGAATAACAAAAACAAGAAATTTATGATTATTTGCATTATAAAACATCAAATAATCTTGATAAGCTTCGAAATGTAGAAAAAAGGAAATCAGTCACGCATTTGAAAATGAATTAAATCCATTTTAATATTTTTATATACTACTTATATTTTTTTCTTCGGGTTGTTTTGTTATTTTTTTTTCCCTTTCAAATTAAATCGATTAACACAAATTCGTATCATCGCGTATAAACTATAATGTTAGCATGCATACGTTCATAAATTTAGAACAGCGTTCATTTATACATTACGTAAGCACATTAAACTTCATATCCATTTTTCAATCTTATATGTTTATATGATCGGATGTTTGCTGTACATTTATACATGCATGCAAGCAATCCGTTACCGTTTTATGTTAAAATTAAAGTTGTTCATTTACCATTGAAAAACCATTGAATTTTACGATCGCATCGAATAATAAGAAATTTAATTTTGAAAATTCATTTATAATAAAGTACTTTTTCGAAATGAATAAATAAATTTGAAAACATGAAATTTCGAAATGTGTTTTCTAAAAATGTTGAGCTGAGCATAAATTTTAAATTATATAATACCAGTACAATGGCAATAATGGTAAAGACAATAAAACGTGATTTTAAAATGAAAAAAAAAAAAAAATTAAAGGATTTTAGGATTTTAGTTCGTTTTACTCCATTTTTTTTTTCTTTAAGTACCTAAATAAAATGGTAATAAAATTAAGGATTTTTTTTTTTGTTTATTTATATTTGTACATTTTATTTTAGTAGTATGGAAAAACAAAATAAAATGAAAGGATGAATACGATCTGATGAAATCCATTAAAAAAAATTTTAATGATATTGTTTACCTCTTTCTTTCTAACACTTTCCATATACATACAATATCTTTCTTGTTATTTTTATTCAAATATTTTTATTGCTTCTCGTCAATTATTAATTTTCCTAACATTTTCCTAAATATTGTCCTTGAAGACGTATGTATTAAATTTTTTATTTTTATTTTCATTTATTTATTTATTTTTATTGCATATTTTTTTATTATTTCTCTCTTCTTCTTTCTTTTCTCTTTTGTATTTTAAATAGTTAGAAAAAAGGAAAATTTTTTATAATAAGTAATTTGTCTCTTAGTATTTCTTCTTTTTATGAAAATTAAATTTCATCTATTCAATAATTTTTAACGATAAAAATTATTAAGGAAATACAAGAAAAAAAATCAATTTCTTTATTTCCTTTTTGCATGAATATTAAAATATAAAATATCCTGCATCCTTATTATTACCTATACAATTTTCTATTTTCAAAAAAATTTTTTTATGGTTTATAATAAATTCACGTATTCGTCACATAAAATACATAGCGGTATATACATCACACATACACAATATGTGCATGTATGATGTATGTAACTATAGTATATAAATACGTCTAATGTACAAACTACAAATTTTTAAAGATTTTTTGAAGGACAAATTTCAATTTATTACATTTTACACCACTTTAACATATACTTTATAATAGTTACTTACCATATAACATAACTAAGTATAATCAGTATAATCCTATATAAACTATATTGATGTAATGAAAATATGTAAATATCTTCTTACTGGATATCCTTTTTAAAACTTTCTATCCAGGGGATGCGTATAAAATTTTCAAACAACGAACATTTCAAATTTTCACTTTATTTTTATGTTTTTATTGTGGCATGTGTATGTACATTCGATATCTACGTTTCAATGTAGAACAGAATTTAACTTATTATTACTTATCTCCTGCAGGAAGAAATTTTTATTAGATTTTTACTTGAAATCTGACTGAATTAAATTTACGTTGGAATTAAAATTGGATTTTCATTAATAAATTTCGTTGCTAGAACACCTGCTGAGATATCTAACTTTTAATTAACATTCATAATGTGAAGTTAGACAACATTTTCATAAGAAATTGTAATCTAAACTATTTCTACATAAACATATGCGTATATGTACATATGTATAATTGGTAAATGCAGTCGATTTAATTTGAATTAAATTGATTAAAAACTATCAAACGAATAAACTGCAGGAAATCCCTTAGGTACAAGAAAATGTTACCAATAATACTCTGTTCTAACACAAACAATTTTCTGTTGTTTGTATTAATCTCTTTAATTTTGTTGGTTACTTTATTCCTATAGTTTTTATTTTCTTTATTTCAATTCAAACTTTTATTATTTGAAAGTTATTTAAATAACTTTGAAAATTTAATAATCAGTTTGAAACCATTTGAAAATTTTTATGATTTTATATACGAAACGAGAAACAAAAACTAACAGAAAACGAAAAAAAAAATAAACATAAAAATATTTTTCTTGTAAGAATCCTGTACATTTCTATTGTTCTAAGTACTTAACATATCTTGTAACGTTAATTGTACAAACAAAATGAAAGTTTTCTGTTTGATTTTGAAAAATTTTTATGTTTCTCTTGAGATTAAAGATACATTTAAATGTTAATCACATAAAAATAAAAATACATATAAGTAGTATTAAAATACACTACTTGCAAAAAAGCAACACAAAAAAGTACTGATATACAAAACATATTCTTTTTCTTAGTTTTCTTCTTTATAAGTTTTCTTCATTTTACTGACTCACTTTTTAATCTACTAAGCAGATGTGATCTTATGCAAATTGTTAATTTATTTCATTTTTTTCTCTCTTTTATTCCAATTTAATTTGCTTTTTTAACAAAAAACTCTAAGGCTCGTATTTACCAACAAAGAATATCTTTTATCTGAGATAAAGTGTATCATCAACCTCAATTATACACTATTCGCATATTTTTGAGGCAATCTGGGAGTGGTACTATCGTGGTACTGGTGAATATCGTTTAAATATTGTAACCCTTGAAATGGTGTAAATAAATAAATATAATCTTGTTCTTAACAGCAACAGCCCGCACTCACATATAACCACCACACCACGTAACATCTTTTTCATTTTGTAATATACATGCATCGTTTTGTAATATACAATCAGCAGACACGTTTGACACTCCAAGAATGAAGTCCAAAATCAAATTTTATCTAGGTTGATGAATAAGCTGAAATTATACTCAGCTAAATTATATTCGACGGAAAATCTTAGTTAATGAATACGGCCCTAATGAACGATACCAAAAAGAAAATTTTAAATACTTGAAAATTAATCGCATTAATAAGAAAAATAATATTAATTTTCTTTAAAAAAGTTTCATATTTAAATCCAGAATATCACTGCAAAAATGTATGTGAATAACATTCATTCTCAAATTTTGTATGACATGTAGTTTAAAGTTGTCGAACACTCGACCGATAAATTAATAGAATTTTTATAAAAACTTATATAAGCATCATTTTTTCAAGCATAAATCTTAAATTTATTCAATGAACTCTTGACATATCGAGCAAAATTCAAATCAATATATGGGCATACGATTTTTCCGGATATACATACATATATTAACTTTTCTTGTGTATTTTTATTCCTTTATGTTCAAGGATTATATATTAATTTTTAATATTGTTCTTTATTTCTGCTTAATTCCTTTCAAACAGATAATAATTATTCATTTTATTTTGTTTCTTAGCAGATGAATTGATAAAAGCATGTGTTCAAAGTACATTCATCTGAAGTATTAATAATACACGTGTAAAAAATAAGTCTTAAGAAAAATCCTCTTAAATTCATTATAAATATCTTCTGTATATGTACATAAATATGAACTGTACTATACATACACATACTCTACACAATTTTTCTCGCTTCAAATATATTGAATGACCGATACAAAACTTTATTATATGTATATGTACTCGCATGTGCATATGCATAATACGTACGTAGATATAGTTAAGAGTTTTGTGATAGAAAAATCAATTTTCATTAGGAATCAAAAGTTCATCATCATCAGTGACTTTTGGCCTTCGATTGATTCAATTGCATAAAGGTTCAATATATAATAATAGTCGAATATTACAGTTACACATGCCTATACACTAACACACACACACATTTGATAAGGGCGGAAAATATCGATGTGTATGTGTGTATGTGTGTGTGTCTGTAATATCGACAATAATTTTTTTCGACATACTCATCATAAGTATTGATTAGATTTTCTTGTGAACAAAGACTGCTAAAATATTTACGTAACATGTACATACATATTTATGTGAAATTTAGAAATTTATTGTATCCATGAATAATATTTTTATGATTTGGATACATACGAAAATATTTTCTCTTTATTGCATAAAAATGTATAAGTTTGTATATATAAAATTTGAAGAAATAGGTCGATGTAAATTTTTGTTGTCTGTAAATATGTACGTAATGTCTGTTATGTATTTCATTTATAAATAAAACAAAAATTTAATTAATAATCTATATTATAATAGAAAGACTATATAATTAAAAAGTAAAAATGCTGTTGCGATGGAATAAATATCTCAATAAGATATAGTTACAATATTCTATTCAATATTATGATCTATAAAAAGATTTTTATGTTTACAAAAAATTAAAATGAAGAAGTCATTAAATAAAACATAAATTTTTCATAAATATAAAAAGACAAAAAAATAATGGGAGATTTTAAAATTTCACATACATGTACGAGTACATACAGGATATTAATGTGAAATTATTATTATTTGCAAGTAAAATATCTACTTTATCGAGTATGTACATATGCTATAGATGTACCATAAATATTCGTTTTATTCAAATGAAACACACTTAAAAGATACAAGCAAAAAGAGTTAACAATATTTCATATATACATACATATGCTTGTATTATTTAATAAAAATTTTTATTTATTGAAACATATGTAACTGATGTCTAACTTTATTTAATCTATGTACAAAAGAGTTCTTTCGATGAATATTTTTTTTTTTTCATTCTAATAAAATTTATTTGCAAAAAAACAAAAAGAAAAACATTTTTATTTTATTTATACACAATTTTATTTAAACAAACAAAAAAAAATTAATGCAAAAAAGGATATATACTCCTACACCTATACATACATTCATAATGTACTTATGTATGCACATAATAATGTATATACAAATATGTACATACTCGTATACTTAGATAGACAGAGTAATTTGAAAATTTACATTTTATTATACGAAAAAGAATTCACTTTCAGTTCGTTTCGTGTCTCATTTTTCTTCGTTACTCTTGTTGATATTGTTGTTGTTGTTTTCGTTTTCGTTTTCATTTTTCTTTTTTTTTGAAAAATATTTGAACAATTTGTTGATATATTCTTATGAAAAATTGAAATTTATGTAAACTACAAAAATTAATTTAAATTCATTTCACTATACGACTCTGTATACTCTTGTATAAGAAATAAATAAACACTACGAGGACATATTATATGTACGTAACGTACATACTTGTATGTATTAAATTTACTTTTTCTACATTTTTTCATTTTAAGTAATGAATTTTTTACAAATTTTCAGAGATAATTTTTTTGTCTGCTTACTTAATGAATTGCATTGACTTTACATACATAATATGCAATTTCCATATATAAAATTTCGTTATATCTGGAATATTTAATTTATACACTTTTTGTACTTCTATCTAGTTTATACATACATATATAGTTTGAAAAAATTTGTAAAATTTTCTTTTTTGAATGTTTTAACTTTTAGTTACAAATTATATACTTCTAATTGCAAATAAATTTTATTTAAATTTGTAAAAATTAAATATCAAATAAATTTATGTTCATTAAGTTGAAGATTTATATGTAAATTAAGAAAAAAAATAAATAAAAAAGACAAATAAAATTGTATAAAGGACATTTAAAATTTATTGATGTTTTGATCTTGCTATTTTTTTTTTTTGTAGTAGCAAAAATACTTCAGAAATATATTTATAAAGTATGTTTGATGTAATAATTAATGTAAAAGAAGAGATAAATGGATATAAACAGATTTATTTTGTATGACGGAAATTTCATATGTAATTACACCAATTGCAATCAAAAAAAAAAAAGTATCCGTATATTAACAATAAAATAAAAGTGAAACGAAAACGTAAAAGTCAAGCAATTAACAATAATATTGCCAAACAATGTGTACATTAATAATAAATTCGTACCTATACCTAGTACATATACGTTTTTACTCGTTTATTTATAATCCAACCCACATTTAAATACTCTTCCAATTCCAATATCATTTGAATACACAAAATGTACATCAATTTAGATGTATAAATGCAAATATAAATTAAATGTATTCGTAAAATCAACATATACAGCCCTGTTCCAGATTTCGTTTTTTGCGAAAATGAAATTCGAAAACGAAATTAGGTGTTCCGAATTTCGTTTCAACCGAATTGACATGCGAATTGAAATCGCTTTAGTTGTTAGTAATGAAATCATTTCGGTGATTATAATATTAGGTAGAAAAGGAAAAAAACAGTTTGTTGTTACAAGAAAAAAAATAAAATTGGCAAAATGTAAATATATTTCATTACAAATAATAATTGTCATTAATTACATATATTTTAATTATATTTAACAATAAAATAAAATTTATTTATCTCTTTCACTTTGAGATTATTTCAATTTAACTTATATGTGTGATGTTACAAAACATTGTTCTTGCTAAATTCACATCATAATCTTTACCAACAGATCTTTGATATGCTCCTTTAGCAAGAAAACGAATTGTTGCACCTACTTGCAAAACCAAAGGAATTGAACCTTCTTTTATATACGGTATAATTTCGTTCATCACAATGAAAAAGGCTTCTTTATTCAAATCTCCATCAATCAAATCAAAATCTCAATCAAAATTCCATTTAAAATTTAAACTTTTAGATTGCAATTAATACAAATTTAAATATTTTTAAACAAAATAATAGAATTTTCAAATTAAAATAAGTCAATTTTAAAACTATTTATTACCTTAAACGTCAATCAGCTGACTTCGAATTGAATTTCGAACGATTTCGTTTCGCATAAATTCGTGTGAAATTTGGAACACCTTTTTTGAATTCGCACGAAATTGATTTTCGCTTACGATTTGAATTCGCACGAAATTGGGAACAGGTGCGATAGTATTTACATTCATATACGAATTCATATACATAAAGCTTACATATTATGCCTGTTCAATGCACATACATATAACATAACTCGACAATCCTATTTAAATCTATACAAACATTTACCTCTATACCTAATATAAACGATGCAATTAACAATCATCATAAATAAAATACAAAATAATAATCTGTCTACCATCCATAATAATTTATGATTTTATATATAAACATGTATATGGATGTATGTACGAGTATGTATTTATGGTTTCAATTTTATTTTATTCATTCAAATATTTATTATTTTAAATAAATTACATACAATAAAAATTAAATTTAGTCAAACCATTAATTTTATTGCATGGAAAAATAAAATTTTATCACTTAAATTTTTAATGATGTAATATAGCCCAACAACAAGGATATGTATTATATATTTTTTATCAATTCATAAATATTTACAAGTATATTCTTATTACATGTATTTTAAATAGTGAACATTTTTTTCTTTTTCTATATTATATTTTAAGTAACTTATATTTTTCATTTTTCTGATATTATTTTTAATTTATTTAATTTCATATTTTCATTTCATTTCATATGGTCATATGGTCTAAATTTTGTTTCATTTTTGTTTTTGTTTTTTGATTAGTTTCATTCTCTTTCCTGCTGTTTTAATGTGACCAAAAACAATATTCTCAAAATGATGTCATTAAAATAATTTTTTAATTTAAAGCAGTTATATAATGTCATTAAAAAAATTCTCTTTTATTTTATGTATACAGTTTTATATTACTTCAAAGATGCAGATGAGTATATAATAAAATACTCGTATGTGGGTATGTGTTTATTTATTAAATTTTTAATATATCCCAGACCAACAGTTAAATTTTATTTTTTTTGAATATGAAAAAATCATACAGCACAGATATAAAAGTTCATTTACAATAATGATAATGCATGATTCGGTAACAAACAGAGTGAGATATTTGAATACTCTTTGCACATCTCAACTCAATGTGTTATAGATACTACAAAGTTTCACATGATATTACAATTTTTCAAAAATCAATGAAAATAAATCTTTTTTTTTATTTCTTATGATGGTTTTCTGTATGTTATTATTATAAATATCTGCTAAAAATAAAATTAATGTTTGTGTCTGTTATTATACATATACAAGTAGATACTCAAAAAAAATTGTTTTTATTATCATTTGCTAAGAAGTGATTTAAGGATCAAAAAACACGTTCTTTATAACTTTCTATATACTAAGATAAACTTTTTTGTGAAATTTCAATTTAATGATCAAACGAAAAGTGGATATAGCAAATATTTTTTTTTCTTTTTCATTGTAAATTTTTTTTTATTTCGCATCACTCTTTTCATAGCAGTAAAAATTTTTTGACTATATGTATAGAATGCCATAACTGCAAGCAATGTCTGACAAAATAAAAATCGATTATGAATATTCAATGGAATATTGTAAATTTTTAAAATCGTTTACATCTGGTACATTTCATTTTCATTTTCGCATGAATAACATTTCGAAATTTCTTTATTTTTTTTTTCAATTTTTTTTTTTTTTTTAAACGAATAGAATATATCACAATCACATCATACTTTGATATCTCCTTCTATTATATTTAAAAAGAAAAAAAAAATAGAATAGAAAAAAACTTATTTTTTATGGTGCGAGCTTTTCTTTTAACGTCCTTTTTTTTATTGAAATGTTTGAAATATATTCAAAAAATTATACTCATAATATGTAATTCTATTTTTAATGTTCTCCAATTTTTTTTTTATTGATTTCTTCAATCCTACTATAAATATACACCATATCCAATTTTCAATTTAAATAGAAAAATTTGATTTTTTTTTTTTTTTGTTTTCAAATAAAAAAATTTTTGTGAACTTTAATTCCCAATCCATCAATTTAGTACGTCAATTATTCCCATTCGTCCCATTCATAATATATTATTTATTCACTTTTTTTTTTCATATTTCTGAAACTGACATGTTGATAATTTTCATAAAAATAATGCTGAAAGGTTATAAGAAAGGTCCTCAAATATATATATGCGAATGTCCTAAAACAGCATGAAAAATATATTTTCTCAAGTAGAATTATTTTTTCATCATTTTTTTTTCTTCTAAGAAATAAATAAATTTGTACGTGAATTATTAAAATTATTCAAATATTCAATCATTTGTATAGTAGTTTTGAATTTGATATCTTCTCTGCACAATTCTGTCATTTCTTTGCTTATCCTTTCTCATATTTCAGTTCAGATGATTTTTGATAAACTGCCATATTTACTTATTTTTATTTCAAAACTTTTCAATATTATATATAATTATGTTACTACGTACAAGTATTAGTATACATACAGTTGTATAGTGACTAGTGTATAAAAAAAATAAGTGTAAATTTACTTTTTGATTTTGTTCTCATTCAATGGAAAAGGAACTTGTTAGAACAGAACCAATGGGTACTTTTTTCGAGAAAGAAAACTAAATTATATGTGTTCATACTTTTTGAACTTTATATAAAATTTTACCTGCAAAGTAAAAAACTTTCCTAAGTACTTCACATTATTACATGTAAATGCTCATAATTCTTATTCTATAATTATATATATATACATTCATACATATTTAATATATAATACACATTTTTTATTTTCTTCGAAAATTATGATTTTAACATGCTAATATAATAACATTACATGGATAATATTTTACATTTTACCTTCATATCCATATACTCGGATCCATTCTTTTTTGCAACAGACAAGACAAAGCATTTCAGATGTACTCGTACTCGTACTCATACTCTTATGCTATTTGCTAGAGCCACTATAAGAGCAAACTGCGTTTAAATAACTCTGCAAATATTAGCATTAATTTAAAATTTTAAATTTTAATTTTAATATTTCATATAAAGAGAATAAATAATTTGAATTTCAATTTAATTTAATTATTTATTAGGTATACTATTCTCTTTAATGTTGTAACTTGTAATGAATGGAATCGATATTTATAATGGAATGGATAATGTGGTGGAATGGATACAGTCATCATACACATACAAGAGTATGTACTCATATTTAGATAGAATAATTATTTTTATATTTTCTTCTCTCGTACTTATTTGCATTTTTTTAGATGAGACCCATAATAATTCATAAAAGTTGAAAGAAGCTATTAATATTTATGAAAATTCAATATTACTATAAATTTCAATTTTATAATATTCGTAGCCGTATAACCGTAGTATTTTGTTTAAAAGCAATAATTTAGTTTGTATGGGTCTGGGTATGCTATAGACGCATTAAAGTATACGATTATAATATGTATATGCTTTAGACTAAAGTCGTCCTTACACTATGTGACTTTGTCATATAGACTTATTTTATGTGACCATTAAAATAGGCTTGGAAATTTCCTTATATAAAAATTAAAACACATTTTAATTTAAATTATTACAGCTTACTTTAATTCTCACATGAAAAGTCACATAGTGTAAATACGACTTAAGTGTAGAACTAGAACGTATTGAAATTTTGATATATTTATGTATTTGAAATGTTCTACGAGCATATGGTTAAAATGTGAAAATTAAAATTTAAGTTTACACTTACACATACTAATAAAAATTTAAAAACTTTTATGCTCATTCATATTTCGAATCAGTATAAATGTACAAGAATATCATATTTATGGTTTTTATAATAAATTATGTTGTATTAAAAATTAAAAGAATGTTTTCATAATTTAATTACACTTTATACTTAATTAAAACAATGTGCTAATAATACAAGGGTCACTAGAAATTATACACATTTCTATGTACATACATGTATATAAGTTCAAATAAATTAAAACTAAAAAGTTTAAAATAATCATTTATTATCCTTAAATGTATACTCGATATACTTATACATACAACTACGAGTACGAGTATATAAACATATTATTTATGTAATATTAAAGTTTATTTCTGTTAACATTCTCAGATTTTGTTGGTATATTAGTTTATTTTTGTCGTCTTCAATCTTCCATTTACGACCACAAACATTGAACAAAGTCATAAATTTAAAAAATATTTTATTAGCAAAAATCGCTTATTTTGCATTCATGTTTTGTTGTTTTTTGTTTAAATTTTAATTTGAAATTTTCTCAGTATGTGCATATCATAAAAATTCTTATTAATTTATTTCAGAAATTAATAAAAAAAAAAAAAAACAATGATGAAACAAAAATAAAAGAAAAATAAAATAATATTATAGAAACACAAACTAAATATAAAATTCTGGTGAAAGAGCAATTAAATTTTTCTTTTATACAGAAGAAAAAGTCAATGTTCATTTGCTGCTATGTCTATAATAGAAGCGAATTAAAATAAAAATATCCTTCACGAGTACGTGTATTTCATAATGTATGTACATACTACATGATATACGAGTATGTTTTATAGAATATACTTTCTTTTATATTTTATTACATGCATATGTATAGAATCGATCCAATATGATATGATGATGATGATGATGATGACAAACAAAATAATAAATGTTTCTCCCACATTATAATTGATTTAACGTCATTTATGTAATATCTACGTTACATTACACATACTTAAGTTCATTTATTAATGAAATATAAAATATATTTATTCATGTACTCATGTACCCATACCTCCCTATATCTATACAATAAAATATTGTAATATCGAAAATATGAAATTATCAATCATATTATAATACATATTTTAGATCTGTAGATATATTTAGATACTCGTCCATATAATTATACTTTTACACTTACATAAAGCACACAATAAAGAAAAAAACAAATTTCATATATACGAGTAAAAAAGTGTAAATATTCGTAATACTGGGTAATGCGAATTTATACATATGATACATTTGAAAGAAAATAAAAAAAAAAAAAATTTTTTTTTGTTTTTATTATTTTTATATGTTTTTGGTTTTTTAGTCTGGTGATTAAATAATATAGTCGTGGTCGTATCACATAAAATTTTCATAAAATATTTTTAAATAAGTATAACATATCGCAAAGATATAAAAATATTGTCTGACATCTGATTCATATATGATGCATATATATGTGTATATATTTTCATACATAAATTACAACAAATGTTTTCGTATTATAAGTACATATATGCGTATTAAAATAATTACAAGAATATTTATCTACTCGCACATATACTGTACATTACATATACCTATAAACATTATGTTCATAAACCATATAATGTGTACAGATAAAATAATATTATAATTTATTTAACGTTGTGGCGACAAGATTCTTATATATGTATGTACATACATATTTCTGTGTTACATATTTTATACATATAAAATGCATATTCATTCGTATAGATATATACATATCTATACAAACATATATAAATACAAAAATACACATACACATACGACATAATATACAACATACCATACATACATTATAATACATATGATCTTCAATTATTTATTTTCTAAAGTGAATTAAAAATCTTAACTGTGATTATCTTGCACACGTATCATTTAACTGTTATACAGTATCATCATAATTTAAATGAAATTTTCATAACTTTTTTCTAACTACATGTATAAATACTTATTTATGTACTATGTAATACAGTCACAAAGTGATTACACAGGTTGGTTGGTTTTTACGGTTTTACTATGTATTATACAGAATACTGGATATATGTACATATGTATTTATGATTTGATTTTAATTTTATACTTTATGTGCGGTTAAATCAAAGTTTCTGTTTTTTAACATTAAACATTTTTACTCGTTTTAACAAAGTCATATTGTCTCCCATACGAAACGAAAAAAAAGTAAAAAGGATTTTAATAAATATTCTCTTACTGCGACACATTTATCCTTTTTAATTAATCAATAATCCAAAAAAAAAAAAACATACAGATATATGTATAAGTATGTACATATAATCACATATAATTTGTATATTTAATTTTCAAATATAAAATCCGAAATTTTCCTTCTTATGAAATATTCATTCCTATCAAGAATATTAATTAGATTACGAGCTTATGAGTACATTATCTACTCGATACATAATCCTGGATTATCATTAAATCTTTTACGCTATAAATTTTGTGTTTTATTTTTTATGTTTATTTATTTTTCCTTTTTTTTTTTTTTGTAAAATCCTTTTTCATTTATGCCTTTAAATTTTCAAATTAAGTATTAACTTCATGAATGTGTATTTACCTTCCTATATTCTTATATGTACATAGAAAATATGTATGTATATAAAATGAATTTTTGTACAATAAATCAACAAGTATCTATGTAGCTTTTTTAATGAAAATTTTATTACTGTGATGTGCTGTGATGAAGGGATAATGAACTGTTCTAACCAATAAATTTTTCATTATTCAATACATAATAATCCTTAGATTAGAGATTTTTCTTTTGTCAATGTGACTAATTATAGATTTTTTTTTTCCTTTTTCTTTCATTTTTTTTTTATTTTATTTTATTTTTTAGATAATAAAAAAATGGATCCTTTGATAATTAGATGTACGTATATGTATAATACATTGATACGTTTTTAGAAAAAAGTAAAAAAAATTTAAATATGTAATTACTAATTATACACATTGTCAAATATCCTTTTCATTTTTTTTTGTACATTTTCCTTTTTTTTTTTATCATCTTAAGATATTATATTTTCTATGATAATAGAAAAATGAAATCTTATAATGCTTTGAAATTAATTTAAATCAGTTTTTTTGTGTATTTTTTCAACTTTTTTTGTAACATTTTTTTTATTCTTTTATGGTATCGCTCTTTGTTCTTTATTTTGAAAATTAAAGGAAAAAAATTTTTCATATTTTATATGTTATATACTTGAAAAAAAATGAATGTTTTTCGTATAATTCTCTATTTTTTCTATTGATATTGACCAAAGTTTTAATAAACCTTATCACCTTGCACAAATTAAGGTCCTAAAAGAATAAAAAAAGAACAATGAAAAACAAAAATAAAAAAAATTAAATAATTAAAAATAATTTTAAAATTTGAAGAATTAATTTCTGAAATGAAGACAAGCAAATTTTTTTTTTTTTTTACTTTTATGGTATCAGAAGGTGTGGTTATACATGAATGTATATATTAGATGTAGTTTTTGCTTGCTTGCAGCAAATTTAACTGAAAGATAATTCTTATGAAAATCACTGGAACCAAAGGTAATTATTCTGCCAGATGATGCTAATCTCCTATAGTCCATTGAAAACAGTATGTTGCTACAAAACCTACATATAAAGTCAAGACTTTATACCTGTCAAGATAGTCAGATGCAATTAATTCTTCATTTACGAATTTGTCTCAAACTAGTCAAATCTTTCTCTACTCATATTATATTTTCCATTAAATTTATTTTGAGTGTTTTAAACTGATGAAAATTCTAAGTTTCTTTATTTTCATGTCAAATACTTTGTGTTTCAAAGTTGATAAAAGATTAAATTTTCTTAAGTTGACGAAAAGAACGATTAAATAAAGAATATTAATCGCATTACAAAAAAAAAAAAATAAAAGGATTTTATTGTTGAACACTTAAACATATTTACTTTCATAATTACGAGTATATAATTTAAAAAGGAAAAGCAGAAAAAAGTTTATCTTGTATCGAACTACACATGTCGTTTAGAAGAGACTTTAAATTTTCTATATCGAAGGATGACAACATTTGAGTATATTATAATAATCTATTTTTTTTATTATTTACATAATACATGTACTTCTTGTTGTTAAAGAGTGAGGATTAATGAAAAAATTATAAATGAAAAATCTAAGAAGATCGTGGATCATCATATTCATAAGATTTTAACATTCAAAATAATTATAATTATGTACATTTCAAAAAACAGCAGACACATAAATTTACATAGATTCTTTTAAAAATATTTTTAAAAAATTACATAATAAATTATAAAGGGAATTATATAAATTTCCTATCCTGGAGGAAGGTAATTATAAATTCTTAGTAAACTGATGTATTTTTTCTTTTTATTTTTTTGCGGTTGTCAAGTGTAAATTTTGTGGGTTTTATAAAATTTTTTCAAGTTTTACCAGAGAAATTATTTAAAAATTTTCACATAAGTAGCAAAAGTTTAAAATTATTTTTTTGTATTATGATTTCTAAAAAAAAAATAAAAAATTTTCATATGTACATAGATACCAGTTCAATTTATTGAATAATTCATAGAAACGAAAATAAAGTTCATTACTTTTTCCTTGAAAAAATTATTAAAAACTTTTCTGATTATGAAATATTTTTAATCTTTTATTCAAATTAGACATACAATTTTTCATAATTTTATATCTTCAGACTTGTAAATAAATATGTACATAATTCATTTGTTTGTTTTATATTTGATGAATTTTTCGTCTCATATTTTTTCATTAATTTGAACTTAAATCATTTTTATTTCTCATGTTTAATGATTGAGAAAAAAAATTTAAAAATCTTTATTGATTAATACAAAGAAATGTGTACGTAGTACTGGTAAGCACGTAAATGTTAGTTGGTTGGTTCGTTGGTTGAAGTGGAAGTCTGTTCCAGTTTCTTGAAACGGACTCAATTAATTTAATTAGTATTAGTACTTTGCTGGCCGTTTTGTTACTACAGAGCTTTCTTATGGGGGGTGATTGTTTAAACTAGACTGTAGCCATTTCATCTTGTTTAGGTAGTAAATCAAGCTACCTATGTGTAGACTGGTCAGTGGTCACCTCCGAAAAGTCGTCAAGAGGGGACTTACCAGAAGCCTTTAGTTTTTGTTAAATTCTGTCCAAGTTGCTCTTGACATGGAGCAGGCTGCTATTTGCAGCCGATAAGTAGTGAAGCCAGATTGCTCGCTTTACACTCCTTTTAAGGATATTTTATAGTTATAAGGTTCTACAAATGATAGGTGTAGAGAAAAGCCATGTTTCGCGAACGAATTAGCATATTACGAATCCTTTCAAAGGATATAAAAGTCAATCCTATATTTCCTCAATTAATTTTTAAGTTCACTATACAATTTACTGTTATTGTCTTGAATCAAATAAATTACCGAGAATAAATTGCAATAATATTCATAAACTTTTATCATCTTTCATATTAAAACATTATGCTTTTTAATGGTAAAACATACATGCATATATCATTTTAATATCGATCATCATTCATCGTTTACGCTTCGAAAAATTTGAAACAAATATCACACACGACATACTGTATACTTGTAAATGTAAGGATTTGTTATACGACAGTCTAGATTAAATCGAATGAAACCTTTTTATATGATACAAGAATACAATACAAATTCTATAAAATATATAAAGAGTAAGAATATTTTTTATGTAAAAAATAAATTGGTTTTATTTATAGTTTGTAAAATCTGTTCAAACCTCTCTAAATATTACATCATTTTAGTTTTAAGCGAACATTTATTCTCTTTAAAAAAAAAAACTTTATATTTTTAATTTTTTCATAAATTTTGAAATTATTCAAATACTTAGAAAATCAAAACAGGACATCAATACAACAACTCTCCAATACATACTTTCAGATTGTCATACTGCTTATGTTAACATTTTCTTAAATATAGAAATGTTCACGATTCTTGTAGATGCACTATAAATGAATGAAAAATGCATGTGAAATGAAAATAAAAATCTAAATTCATATATTTTACGAACGTACTATTAAATATTTTTTTTCCTGCTCATACTCCATTCCACAATTCATACACAGTCAACAGATTTACTGGCATACGAGGTGAATAGATATAATGTTCGTGTTGCTTGGTTAGGTAATCGAAATCGATAAACACTCGAATGCACTCGTACATATGTATGCATGATTATATATAAGTACTTGTACGAAGATGTATTTCAATAAAAAAGTAAACATTTGAATTTCTGATCATAAAATACCAAAATAAATAAATAAATGAATAAAATGAAATAAAAATAAAAATAAATTCATTTTATCGTAATACTTTCAATACATATCCTTAAAAAAATCACAGATTTCTCAACGTAATCAGTGATTCTGAAAGTAATCCTTTTTATAAGAAGATAATTTTTGTTAAAGTATTTAATAGAAATTTTCTATATTGCTGATTCAATTCCAATAGCCTAAAAGTCTTAATTAAATTAAAATCTCAATAATTTTGCATTAAAATGCATTAAAATGCCAATACTTTTTTGAATTAAATTTGTGATATTTTTCGATGACAATTGAGATTTCTATTAATGCAAAATTCTAAAAATTGCTCTTCATTGAAATGATAAATACAAAATCATAATACCAAATGAATCTATGATCCTTTTGTACATTATTTCGTTTGAAATGGATTATAAAATAATTTTTTATGTGATTTTTTAATAAAATATCGTACAAGATATTTCAAGATGATTAGATAAACACACCTAAAAATAAAAATTCTACGTGAAAAAATCATAAAATAAAATATCTACTACCATACCTCTTATTGATTCTACGAGTATATTCATTATACTGCTAGAATAAATATTTGACTGCAATAAAATCCTTTGTTAATAAATTCATAGAATTTTAATATTTGATATAGTATATTATCGATAAAAAATTGAGAACGAAAATTTCATTGAAATTCAAAGTGTTAAATGTCAATTGAAGCTTTTGTAAAATAATACGATACCTATGTATATTCAGATAATACTCGAATATGAAGTACCTAATAGTAATGATAGTCTTTATTACATCAAAAAAATTTTATTTGAATTTGTAATTGTTTGATAACAGTTTTCTTATGGTAATTAAAATGTAGCAAATATGCAAAAAGATAACTTTGATTCACTAATATTCAAAATTTATAATGCGAATCTTTAGTATGATATTATACTTTTTGCTTCAATATATTAAATTCACTATTACATGTAATGTTCCTTTATGCACATATAACCATGCACAAAACATACATGCAAATATGTAAGATGTATTTGTTGTCATTACTAGCACAATATTCAAAGTTATATGTATTAACATTTGTAATCGTATCAGATTTGTAATGTTCTTGCTCAATTCGAAATCCCTTTAATAAAATATTCTTATCTTATTCTATTTAAAATTCATCTCAGTTGAATAATTTCTTATGTAATGTAATATGCACCCATTAAATGTAATGTGCATATGTATGTACTTACACTATATAAATGTTTATTATGTCTTAAATATCAATTTTATTGTAAATTGCATTTATTATTTTGTTTTGATTGCTCTTTGAATATTTTTTTTTTTCTTATGTAATACGATTATATGTATTTGTGTTTGTGTATTATTAACTAAGTATAATAATTTATTTTATAAATTACATATGAATCTGTATAAATGTGCATTATTTTAAGTATTGTATTACGATATTATATTATTGTTATATGATACAATTCAAGGATATACATATATAATGTAGTCTAATTTGGAATGTAAATATTTTTGTAAAACATTATTTTTATCAATGTACGGTACGTGTATATGTACATATGTACATATATTAAACAATATTAATTGAACGTGAAAATTGTCTTACATTTTGGATTCGATTTTATAGTTGAAAGAGAACAAATTCTATTTGTTTATAATGAAAATATGTACTATACGTATGTATTACACATTTATAAAATAAGAAAATAAATAAAAATATTTTTTTGAAATTATAAAAAGAAAATAAATAACTGCAACGTAACACATGATATCATTACTTGTCGTCACGTCGTAACCAACATAATGTATTTTTGTCATGCTCACATATTTTAATAAAAAAATATAATTTAACGTTAAAAATATAAAACTATAATTTGAAGATACACTCATGTGTTTACACATTTTTTTTGACAATTTAAAAAAAATAACAAGAAACCTGTGACAATGTTTAGAGGAAATTAATACGAAAATTAATTTCCTTTACTGAATTTCACGTATATTAAAGTATGTATAAAAAAATTATACACATTAGATATGTAACTATATATTTTATTTGAAAATCCTACAAAATAGATACAAGTATTACTTAGGTATAAACACATAATGTATGCTATACTGCATTGTGTTTACATATAGGTATTAGGTATTAGCATTCACATTGGTTATGTTCATTCTCCCATGTAATTATTCTGTAAATATTAAAATGTACACATTCATATTTCTAAAAAATTTTCTTCGAATATGAACAAATTATATAGAACAAGACAAGGATAATGTTAGGAAAATATAATTTATTTTTATCAAAACAAATATTAAAAGAAAATGAAAACATTTTACTACAGCTATTCTGTTACTGTGGATGGATAACTTGAAATAAATACATTCGTATTTCGTATTCGTATATACATATATAGTATATACGTACATGCGTATATTCATATGTATTTCTTCAGAAATCCACAAGATAATTCATTCATAATAGGATAACATCTATGTATAACCATTTTGCATAGTATTAATACATATATTATTATGTATGTATTTTCAAGCAAGAAAAAAAGAATAATAGTAACACCACCTATGTATGCTGCTATTTATGTCTGTATAATTTGAAATTTACATTTACATTTTCAGATAAAATATAAGCATATATAAGCAAATGTACCTTTACTGTATATGCTTGGTGGATTATATCATCAGTTAGAAACATTCTATAAATAGTTGTAATATTTTCAATCTTTAATATCGAAATTTGTGTCTGTATATTTTTTAATATTATTGTATAAACTAATCGAACGGTACATTTTTTTATATTTAAATGTATCCACATTGACCTAATTAATAGAATTATTCTATAATGAAATTACTGATTAAAAAATAATTAATGACTAATGATATTATTCATATTTAGTTCTCACATACATATCTATATACATAATATGTACATATACAGATCTGCATATACAAATGTAATATGATATGAACAGATTACTGTGTGTAGACAATTTAACATTGTCCGAACACTATGTAATGTATATATGGTATATGAATGATAATGCAATTAATTTTCAACAATTTCCAATTATTATTTTCGAAAATTTCTATTCATCGTTCATCGAGAAAATTCAATAGAAATCGAATACACGCCCGCAAAACAAAAACATTTGCATATACTAATTATAAATTTAATACGTAATGTGTAATGGTATTATTTATTTACCATTTTGTTAGTGCATTGTAAAAAAAAAATGTATTTCATTATGAAAGAAAATAATTTTACATTTAAAATTTTGTAATAATCGAAAATATTTTTTCTGCAATTTATATTTTGCATATTAATTTGTTTTTCAACTAAAAATTGCAGTAAATTATATTAATAAAGAAACAAAAAATATTAATAATAAAAGTTTGCTTATGAAAAATATTGTTTGTTTAGAGGGAAGTATGAACCTGAGTACTCAGACAAATACTGTGAAAAATATTAGTGAATAAATATTTGAATTCAATTTTTAATTTTATTATTCCATTACCTAAATTAGTAATTAATGATAATAATAAACAGAAATTTCACAGAAAAACAAACATTATTGAATAAAATTCCAACTAATTGAAAAAAGAAAAATAAAAAATAATTATTCTATACTCATTAATTTTATTTACAATTTATTATATTCAGAATATTTTATTATTTATTTTTATATTATAATGTGTTGAAATATATACATACATGCCAAAGGTTCTGGTAGGTCGTATGGTGGGCTGAGTTTATTGCCCTCTCTTCTATAATAAATTAAATTAAAAATTTATACATTTATGAACAAAATTTGGTAATTTCGAATGTGCGAGTATTTCTAAGAATGGATGTCCACCACCAGACACAATCACAAACAATCATAAAATATTATTTATAGAGCTGTAGATTTTCTAAGAAATTGATAACTTTTTTTCTACTCAATATATATATGTATGTATGTAAATGTCAAAATTTTTGGAATGAACTTAAATTAAATTCAAAATAAAAGTACATGTAAATAAGAAAACTGAAAATGACACTATAATAATAATGGATTATGTACTACACTACATATATAGGTAAATGCAGTATGAATATGTATTGTAATCACAAAGTCAATAAAGTCAATTATTATGCATACATACTAACAAATATAGCTAGTGCCATCATGTGCCATGTACCTACACATTGAAATGTTGAGGTATCGATATGACAGTAATTGATTTTTCATATTTCATTCAAATTTTAAATTATATAAGGCATAGAAATTCTGTCATTTTGAACATTTTATTGAAATTTTCAATTAATTCTCGAGCTACTTTACATTTATCACACCATTTATGTAAATGTACATATGTATATACAAATTGTGGAATTATCACAAAATTTGGAATACGTGAAACAGTTATTTTTGATATTGAAATCAACGTAATCATTTTTAATTCAAATATTTGTCTTAATATTTTCCATTTTTTTTTTTCAATTTTTTTTTTTTTTTTGCTTTTTGTATATTGATACATTGAAAATTGAATATGATACATGAAATTTTTAACTGAAAAATTGAATTTCTTTTATTATTTTGTTTACAACACGTTTGTAGAACGTAAACAATGTACGAAGAAAACAAATCGAAATTCAATTATATACGATTTGTATGCATATATGTATGTGTATGTGATATTCGTTTATTCGTGCAAATTTTATGTGCACATCAAAAATATGTACTATAAACAACAAAATGAAGGACAATCCAATCAATATATTTTACTGTGTGTGCAATATACTTAGTACGTATCAGAAAAAAATTAGAAATATTATTTATTTGATTATTTTCGCAAATTTTTTCTACGGTTTAATTGAAATTTTTTCATTTTTCCTCCTTTTTTTTTTAATAAAATTTAACAATTTTGAAAATTCAATGGACATTTTAAAATTAAAAATCGAAAAAATTTAATTTGTTGTATTTTCGCACAATAACTGCGAATGTGAGCTATTTTTTATTTTTATTTTCTTTCAGTAAAAAAATAGCATTTTATAAATATCGAAAAAATAATTTTTATTTGTAGAAAAATACGTAAGTGCCTTGAACTGTACAGTTTATTTATTTATTTATTTATTATTTTTTTTTTTTGTAATTTATTGTTATTTATTTTTATTCTTATTCTCCTTCTAATCTAATATACTACATCTCGGGGGTGTGTATATATTCAAATCGATTATTATACGATTCTCAAGCGGATTTGTAACTTGCCTCGGGGCTTTTAAATTTATTAATATTTTGCTTGATCTTTTTTTTTCCATTTATCATTATGTACATTATTTTGTTCCAATTTTTTTCTGGTTACTATGTTACTATATATACACTTACTTATTTTATAAAAATCTATAAAAATAATATGTAATAATATGTAATAATAACATAACAATGAAAGCATATATAATACTCCTTCTTACGTCCTACGGTCCTAATATAATATGAAACATGTAAATAATATACATACCAAAGTAAAATTTCATTTGTAATATTTGCTTGAATTGATTCAAATATGTACTGTTAACTGTTATGTAGTAGTGTTTGTGGTAAGTTACATAGGTATATATACGATGTACGATTACTCTATGAATTTATTATTTTAGAATTCTTGATTTTTACATGTGGGATGTACTTTGTTCTGTTTTTTCTGAAAATTCAGAATCAATTTCAAATGCATTGTAGTAAATGTGACCTGTTACATGGTTCTGAAAAATTCATCTTCTGAAAAAATTCCGTTTCGTGCTTCCATTTTGTTATCTGATTATTTTCAGAATAGAAAATGAAACATGCTGACAGTAAATGTAACATGTCACTATACTCTTTGCACATGTTATCGGAAATCTGAATCTGAATTCATAGCTAAGTCACTCAATAAATTTACATATAATTATACTTGTTTATACACAACTTGAAGATAGTAAAATAGAAGACAGAAAATACAGAAGATCAACTTGATTTCACCCAATTTCACCTTACCATCGTACTCGCCACTCATAATAGTTAACGTTTCATATGGTTCCATGGTTCAATGTTCACTCGATAATAACGTTTAACGGTTTAACTGTAGTCTATGGTTTAACTATTAACAACTGCCTACATACATAATGATATACATCAACTTGTTTACTTTTAAAAATAACAGAAAAATAAACTATAAAAGTTACCATAGAGAGTAGATAATAAAGATCAATCTCATATAAGAACGAATGATAAAGTTTATTTTAAGAAAAAAAAAATAATAATAATAAAAGATAAAAAATACATTAATACCATCTTGAATTTCAAATTTTTTGTTTTTACTCAAAAATCTGTATTTTTATAAGATATAGTAAGTGTATAAATTTTCACAAAAAGTTTATCAAAAAACTTCTTTAAAATTTAAATAAATTTTGAATTGATTGTAATATTTATGCGGCTGCAGAACGATGAAGAAATGTGTAAAAAATTGTAAAAGAACTTATGTTTGTATGTACGTGTACTTTAATTTTAACGATTATGTATTTCGATTTTAATATTTATACCTTCACAGATACCACATACTCGTATCCATAAATGAAAAATAATTTAAGAAAATTTCTACAAATTCATTATCGGTTTTCAACAAAAAGAAATATACATAGAATTTAAATAAAATAAAATCAACAGTTTGTATTCCTCTTTTTATATTTTAGACGCATATACAGCGAAATTTGTAAACTGGTGTTTTTTTTTTTTAATTAAATTTAATATTGTGAAAATGTTGATTTTTTTTTTAAAGAAAATAAATTTCAAACAAAAATATTATTTTATTTGCAACATGCAAAAAACACAAAACTATACAAGGATTTAAGGATTATCAAAAATGAAACTAAAAAAATAGTATAAAATAAAATTATTTTTTGACCAAATTAAATATTGTAATTGAATAAAATTGAAAACTATAAAGAAAAACTTTTTGATATTTTATTTTTTTTTTCTTTTCAAAAAAAAAAGTTTTAAAAATTTTTTTTATGAAAATTTCTCATAATTTTTGTAGTTGGTTTTGGTACATGGATTTTATTTTATATATATCTTCATAGAGATGAGAGCAATTTGAAAACAAATTCAAAAAAAAAGTTTTTTTTTTTGAATATTATGTAATGTAATGATAATATGAAAGAGAAGTAATATTCGAAAAATAACAGCTGTATGTGTAACTAAGTACGTAGTACTGTTAAACATACCCTGTTGCATTTACGTATGTTTACATTAGTTGTGTACATACATACATGAACATATTTTTTTTTTAGTTCAATGATAATTGAATTTACTTTAGAACATCACTATGGATATAAATATTGTAGAAGGATATATGTATGTCATATAGAATTAATGTCTATGATATGTCATATGTGAATGTATCATACGTACATGCATGTAATTGATATGTACATATATTGTATTTTTTAAACCTAATTAAAATAATTATGGAAAAAAACTTTTAAATTTTCATGTTAACCAATAAAATATAGGATGCATATTTAAAACTTTAACACACACATTATATTATATAAAATTCAAATATTCTTTTATTCAATTAAAATAAATTAAATTATAAATTGTTAAATTTTATCAATAATTCGTATTCATTTCATGTACCTAGATAATTATGTGTATACCTAATTCCATATAATGTAAATATTTACTATGGTTAAATTCTTAAATAATTTTGAAATTGAATTTAAAAGAAAAAATGTACAAAAAGGATATAATGTATGTAAAAAGTTGATCTTGACTTTATACTTGTGTAAAAAAAAAATAAATACTTAATATGTTGTGATACATATTAGTATATGATATTTGTAAATGTTGGTACAAACAATAAATAAAAAGAAACACGTGTCTAAACATATGGTATGATGGGGATATTGCTAACTATATACTCTTTTACGAATTTACGAATTATGTTATTGTTAAATCTAAAAATTATTTTTAAGTTGAAAATTTAATTTAAAAAACTGTAAAAGTTTTCTCACCAATATAATATATTTGCATTATATGTATGTATGTATGTATATGATTATATGAATGATCCGACACTCTCCACATGATACTATTTATCCAATTTAAATTTCTGTCTCCTTCAGTCCTTTCTATAGTCAAACAAATTATATGCACACAGATATTTATGCGAAATTTTCTCAAAAAAAAAATAAAAAATCGACATTTTTCAATTTAGAAAGTTTTTTAATATGTCCATGTGTTTTTTTTCGAATAAAAAAGTAAAAAATAAATATTTTCTTTTATATTTTATTATTTGTGTCTGATGAAATGACTGGTAAAAATTGTCAAATTATCAACTAAGTAGTATAGACGCTAAGCTAGATTGGTACCATATCCGTACGGTCGTATACATGATTAAAATTATGGAAATAAGCATTATCAAAAACAAAACAAAAAAGAAAATCAAAATAAAATGAAAGATAGAGGGAAAAAGTTATAAGCATGTACAAGTATACATATGTATATGGATAGATCGGGAAATCCTCTATGGTAATGAAAAAAAAATATTATTTTATAGTATGTTAATTGTATTACTATATTTAAAGGATTCTTTTTCACAGTCAAATGAAAATTGAAAAGAGTAAATTAAGAGAGATTTTTGTTTATCAAAATTTTGAAAAGTTAATATAATGAAAGCGGTATCTTCATTCTATATACGAATATTATACTACAAAGAGAAGTTATATAACTTTTAAATAATGAAATGAAACTTTTCCATATCGATAACGTGTATACTAATTACTGATTTATTCATTCATTCAACGTTTATTTATGCCCATTATAACAAATACATATATGTATGTATAAAATAACACAATTAAAAATTTTAATATATATATACATTATATTTATTTTTAAGTTTGAAATTTTTTAATAGCCCTAATAAATTAATGCCTTCATATGTTAACACACGCAAAATTTCAGCAATTAAAACAAACAAAATTTATACAATATCAGATTACCATTAAGAAATTTTAATTCATTATTTTCAAATTTCAAAATTTAAAGTTCAAGGATAATATAAAAATTAAAGAATTTTACAGATACTATACGATACACGAAATTAATACATACATCAGAAAATTGAAATTTTCTGGAAAAATTGAAATAAATTTTTGGAAAAGAAAAATATGTTTGATGTGCACTTTAAAAAATTTCCTCATTTCCACAAGGAAGTTCTATCGTATAGAGTAGGTAGGACTTTTTTTTTTTATTCACATTTATTTTCTGTTTTTTAAACTAGATATAACTTTGTTTAAGCATGTCGTCTTTGGAATTCCCTTCCACAGGAAAATAAAATGATAGGATCCCTTTGCTGTTTCGGAGACGTATTTTTGAGCATCTTCGATCGAGTTAGCAAGGCGAACGTTGGGTGGGTGGTTGTAGCAAATGACTTTAGTAATTTAACTTTTTTTTCTTATCATTATGTTGTTTATTCATTTTTATTTATTTTTTTCATTTATGCATCATTTTATGCAATGATATCATTTTATATGATGTCATTTATCTGAATTTTGTATAACCAAAGACCAATATAATTAAGTTGGTCTTTGGTATAACTCATTACATATACATGTGTACCTATGTGTGTACGTTTTTACATAAATGGATTTATGTATGTGTGTAAGGAAATTCATATTATGTATTTGTTCTTGATTTTCTATAAATATTCTGGTAAATATGTTACATACATACATTACATACGTATAAATATTACAAAACATATTCCTGAAAATTTAATAACTGGCATTCCAGTTTAGTAAGTACATGTATGTACATTTTTTTAATAATTACAATTTCAACAATTTTTGAAAAAATATTTAATTGAAAAAGCCACCAACCAAAATGTACGACTATATCCTTAAGGCAATAAAAAAATATATTCGAAATATGTATACATTATATGTAAATATATGGTTTTTTTATTTATCTTTTATTTCATATTCTGACTATCTCACCCACAGTTGTAATCTATATGCAGGCCCGGACCTACCATAGGAGCAAGTGGAGCACTTGCTCCGGGCGCTGCAATCTTGGGGCGCCAAAAATAATCTACATTTTTTTTATAAAACTTTTTATATAAATATTCAAAAAAAAATATTTGACTTATGCAAATAATACAAAAATAAAAAAAATGTTACTATCTATGTATTCTAGACCATTAATGATATATGAATTTATATCAAATTTAGAAAAAAATTAAAAAATTTTTTTTATATGTAATTTTTATGTGTATGTACAATATGGGAATGGTGAGCCAAATCCAAAATGATATTAAAAAAAATTAAAAGTAAAATATAAAATCATTCTTATATAAGTATGATATACATATTAAAAATATATGTACTACATTTGAATATACGTATACTGTATACATAATATCACAGACAATATATTGTCTGTGATAATAATTATGTAGATATAATTTCTTATATTCCTATATCCCATCCCCATGTACTCGTATATCTATATAAAAATATTCAAACATCTATTATCATTTATGTATATTGTCTGTCTTGTCTATCCATATTCAAAAGCAAAGCAACATAATTCGATTGATTATTATTTCTATTTATTAGACTGCAAAGCAAACAGTCTAAATCTAAATTCATAAATACATTGTAATGGAGCACTAAAATTATCTGCTCCAACGCATGAAAAAATTTTAATATCTACATATTAAAACAGAAAGCATCGCATACAAATATTATTTAGTTTTTCCTATGAGGTATGCGTTAGAATGGTGCACTTAGAAAATTTGCTCCAACGCATCAATTCTTATAATTATTTATATTTATAATTTAGTGCTTTCAATGGTTAGGTATACATACACAAATGTATGTACAAATTAATGTGTATCATTATACGTATGTTTATTGTTTGTGGTATCATTGGTATCATGCTGTACACGTACAGACTTTACTATAATTGTTATTTCTTTCATTCTCTTTCTTTTCTTTTTTCTATGTGCATTGATATTTATAAGTGTACATAATCAATTGTATTTATTGTTTTGCTCAAAATATTTTGTTGTTGCAATTTACTTGTCATGTGGTATTATGTATAGGAATAGCGAATAGGAAAGGAAAAGCGAATAGGAACTTATTGTTTTTGTTTTTATATCATATACTATGTACTTAATGTTAATGTTATATACAATTGCACAGTAGCCGGCGTTAAATAAGACTAACTGATATGATATTTGATAATAATTTTTGTGTGAGATATTTTACACCATTTTAGTCGTTTGCTTCTATATAATCTAGATGATATTTGATATACTACTCAAGAGAATTTGTTTGAAAAAAAAAATAGATATTTTAAAACATTTTTAGTAATTAATATTATTTTCAACCCAATGTATAAATTATATTCTACATCTTTTTCTATAAATTACATTCTTTCAACGAAATAAGATGTAGAATAAAATTTTGTGACGCCGACTATAACTTATATTTTATATTATTTATACTATTTTGTACACTGTGTGTTCTAATTATGATATTCAAAATTTTAATGATATTAAAAACTTTTTAAAAATTTAAATTTCGAATTTTTTTAGGTAGGAGGGTAATTTATGATCTTAAATTTTAGCCATTAAACGATGTGAAAATTTCTAAATTTTTCTTTTTTTTTATTGTTTTACGTTTTTAACCGTTCAACGTTCAAGTCATATTTAAAATTCTTTAAAAACCAGATGAAATACCCTATTACATATTTGCATCTTTATTTTGCATGTTTGAATGAATTTTTTTTTATACATGGTAGAGGGTTTATCAGTATATATCTGCATGCAAGTTCAAAAAATTATACATAATATAAAATTATTTTAAATTAAGTTATTGTTTTTCAAAAATTATATTTGGTTTTTTTTACGCGTATTTTTATTGCATAACAAAAATTAATAAGATTTTTCTTTTTGAATATTTGAAATGAGTGCAATATTGAAAAAAAAAATTATCCCCTACAATCCTCATTAAAAAAAACGCGTCTATCCAGTTTTACCTCTTGGGTGGCGTTGAAAAGATTATACAGGATGTCCTGAGTTCGGGTGCAGGCATTTTGCCAGCATATATTTTATTCAATTATAAAATATATTATATATATTATATATTAAATTGGTAGAACCCACAGTTACATTTTTTTCCATAACTCAAAATCCACGACAGATAATTGAATAAAATAAAATGCTAATGAAAGGCAATTCATTGGGCAATATTTTAAATAACCAAAATTAAAAAAAAAAAACAGGGCAAAGTTTTGAGATATTTAACCTTGAACTCAAAATTTCACATTTTTTTCTATGAAAATTTGAATTTGATGTACCATATCTTTGGCATCACTGGACCGATCTGTACAATTTAAGTATCAAAGTAAAGACTGATTGATTATCTTTCCAATGAATGCAAAATAATTCGAAACGACAAATTTCGTGAAATATGATCACAAATAGGAAACAAGTTACTTGACCTCAAAAAACACTTCTGAGCCCTCTTTCTACTCACTCGTTGATATTAGAAACAAAATTCCCGCCCGCGCCTTAAATTTTTTTCGTTTCTCAGCAAGATCTATAGACTGGAAAAATGCCTACACCCGAACTCAGGACACCATGTATACATAAATAAGAAGGGCGCAAAATTTCAAAAGTGCGCCGGGCGCTAAAATTGCTAGGGCCGTCCCTGTCTATATGGTACATCGTACATGGTACAACCATTACAAGCTGTATATGTATTTATTAAAAAAAAAATTAAATATTCCGGATTAAAATTCAATAATTGAGTTTTTCAAATTCCATAATGAAAATAATATTAATAGAACCAGAAAAATATTCGTAAATGAAGTCCAAGGATTTAATATTAAAATTGCCCACTTATACCACCTTATTATACTGATTTGTTGATATTCGTACGGATGATATGATGATGTGATGGTTTTTTACTTTTGACAGTATATTACACTCACATCCATAAATATATGTATATACATACATACTTAGTTTATGTTTATATGAAGTTAGAGATATGTACGTATATTGAAGATCAGATATGGGTAATTGGAAATAACACATTTTCTTTTTTTAATTTAATACGTCAATTGAGTTCATTTTTTATGTTATTGAAAATTGAAATTGATTTCCACCTTTACAATTTCGTTTTTGCCTGATTTTCCTTCGGGTTTTTATGTTGTTGCTTCTTTTTCTTTTGTGTATTTTTGACATTTTTTTTTCTTTTTTTTTGTGAATTTGACTATTGAAAACAAAAATGAAAAGAAAAAAACCATACTGTCGATACACGAATATACGTATATAGTATATAATTTATACAGAAAGAAAAGATTTACTGAAAAGAAATCACAAATGTATCTACCTTTGCATGGAATGTAAACACATTTACATGTTATATGAAAGTAAATAATGTTTGACACAAAATCGATTTCTCTACCTGTGATTACATAGCAAAGGTATGGTTACTACACATACACATTTACACATACTCGTACATTATTTATAAATGAAATTTAAAAAAATAGTGCTCTTTTGTGTATATATTCTACATATGGAAATCAAATCAAAAGAAAATTTTAAACAAAATTCAAATAAAAATTTGGCAAGGTGTCACTAAAATCAGATTAATAGCAACAGTAACTTTAATTTAAATTCAATTTTGTGAACCAAATTAAAGTGCTATTATAGTATTTACGTAAGTATGTACATATACTCGTACAACGTACACGTACATATATGTATATCTCTATAAAGAGTACCATAATAACTGTGTGATAAAAGTAATTAATTTCAATATAATCCTATTATTTATTTGAATCAAATATATAGGTACTCGTACGCGTTTATATTTTCAGTCAATCCATATTCGTATCATGTAAGTATCATTTATATGAGTAGAGTAGTAAAACATGAATATACGTACACATATACATGTACATCATACAATACATAGTACATCGTGATTTAAAAATTAGAATTTCAATTTGTTATTTTATTAAATAAAAATTTAAATAATATTAATTAGCTACCACATAATTTGATTAATATATACTCGTACGTACATATCCGCATCGATAGTTAATTTAAAATTGAATACTAAAATTTATTCATTGAAAAACACACACAAAACAACATAAACTGTACTCTAACACTTTTGTAATATCATCTCTATACACACATTATCGCAGATAATACTTATACTTGTATAATACACGTTATAAAAATATCATGTCATTTATGTACATATACTCATTCAAGTTTAAAAATTGATTCAAAATACTCATCTGCATCTATAACACATATAATGATGTGATTTGTATCCATATACGAGTATGATGGCACTTATGTATATATACTAGTAGAAGCTGATTTTTTTAGAATTTTTTTTATCTATATATTATTAATAAAATGCAATTTAACAAAACATTTAATTTAAATAAATATAAAAAAAAAAACTTCTAACGTACACCTGGGTATTTTACATTGTAGATATCAATATTATACGTATATACGTTTGTACCTACTTAAATATTGCGTGCATATACACAGACAGACCCAGTCGAAATTATTTTTTAAATTACTCTCTCAAATTATTACCTTCTCGTTACTCGGCAATCAGTGAATGAATGATTATGATTATGATCATGAAATCTGATTAATTCAATATGGACATGTCATTAAGGATAATTAGTTTGTATTTTGATGGTCAAATAAAAGATTTCTAATACAAGGATCTTTGATTAATAAAATGATTAGAGAGAGAAAAATATGTAAATGTGACAGGAAACATATCTTAGTTTAACAATAATTATTATAGAAAACTTTTGTGTTACTTTTCTCCTTCAATATCATCCAATATACATTTAACTTTAATTTTTTTTTTTTTTAAAAAAAGAGAAAACTACAACTTACAACTCGATACCAAAATATTTAGTTCGGTTGTAATACAAGTCAATCTTTTGATAATTTTTGATCGAATAACTCATGAAAGAATTTTCCACCACTCAGCTTCATGAATAAATTTGTCGTACAACTGGGTACTGGGAATATTATACATATGTGCGTACGGGTATGACTACGCGTACGATTATATCGTAACATTTTTTATCTTTCTATACTAATTATCATATTTTGTGTATGTATTTATAAATAATGTATATATATGTATATCTAGGTAATACATGTACATACTTGTATTTACTGAAAAAAATTATATTCTTTTAAGACTTATAAAAAAAAAATGGTAAATTTTTAATTAAAAATTGAAAAATGGAAAAAAAGAAATAGATATGTGTGAATATGCGTGAATATGTATATCAGCGTAAAAATATTAAAATAAGAAAAATAAATTACACACATTATGATTGTATCTATCTATCTATCGGCAAAAGTTCGTGAATTTATGAATTAATATTTTTAAGAGCATATAGATATATAAGTATAATAATATACATATGTACATATAGTACATACCCTATCTTTTTAAGGATCATATAACTAAACAAAAATAATTTTAATCAAATGAAATGTTCACTTATATTTTTTGTGATTATTCAAATCAAAAATGTATAGAGCTACTCGTATATTCTGTAAATTTATGAAAGTATATGTAAATGTAATGTGAAATCAAACTAATCCAGTAAATGCAAAAATATTAAAAAAAATAAAATAAAATTTATGTCAAGAAATGAATAAAAACTGAATATTTACGATGATTACTGTTCAGAATTATATGTTATTTACAAATGCGTATTTTAAACATGTAGCATAAAAAATATAATACATTTATACAAGTATTTTACGAGCATACATTATAATATTAGTGCTGTTCACGATGTGTGGTAAAAGCTTGATAATCGTCGTAATCATCTTAAATCGTAAACCATGGTAATTTATGGTAAAAACTTTATACGAGAAAATGAGTTATACAATATGGTAAATTTTTACCATGAATTCAGGCATGTTTTTGTATGGTAAATGGTAAATCGTAATCGAATTCACATCGAATATGTCATTCATTTCAAGTCATTTATTCAAAGCTAAATCGGTCATTTTAAATACATTTAGATCAACAATTATTATTATTAATTAATTTCACTCTTTTACTATTTTTTGACATAAATTTTAATTTTATTTCAACAACAAATTTAAATTTATAAATTTCGAATCTATGGATTCTGACAATTTAATTATTTGTAGACATGTTTTTTGACATTTGTGACACAAATATACTATTTGCCATATTCATTCCATTTTTGTTTCCGGTATGCTCACAATATTTCTTTTACAACTTTTACAATTTAAAACACATCATTAATACCACTATTATATGTATAAATTGTCTCTTTCTTTGTATATATATGTTTATATTACTTTATAAAGACAGATACAGTACTCTTTTAAATCCCATTTTTAAAAAGCTATGATATTTATTTTTAAAAATTCTTTATAGTTTTCAAAAAAATAAGTATCCACAAACATATGAACATTATACTATGTATAGTATACGAGAATATATTTTAAAAGTTTAAAAAGTTTAATAGTTATATACTTACTTATTTTATTACAATGTTTATCCTTTTTAATCAGTAACAAAATTTCATATTCATTTCTCTTTCAGTGTCACCTTTTGTACGCATACACTTGTACAATGTATACATATTCATAATCGTATATGTATGTATTCATAATTGTGTAAAAATATAACAAAATTTTAGAAGAAATCTCATTTAAGATGGATAAAATATAAAAAATTGAAAACTTTTTATAATTTTTCACTTTTTTATATATTTTGCTCGTTTTTTTTTACTTTCTTTGCGGTTGTAATTTCCACATTTGAAATTTTTCTTATTTATTAGGTTATTCGGAAAGTAATTTCGTTTTTCAATAGTTTTTGCCATCTTTCTAGCAGTAGCACGATTCCACGATCCAAGTGATTTTGGCCTCCTCATTTGAAGCAAAAGTTTTACCGTCTAAAAAACTTTATGGAGACATTAAAAGAAATAATAATCAGAAAATGCCGGAACATGAGAATATGGTGGCTATGGCAGTTTATCCCGACCAAGCTGTAAAAACTTTTGGCGAGTTATCTTATAAAACTTGTTTGAGGTCTCAATTATGCCACAAATTATGTGATGGTTTTTTTAATTTTCATCAATAAATTAAAAATATATGCATAATAACTGTGATGCTTAAGTGTAAATTTGGGTTTTGAAAAAATGCAATCAAGTCATTCTGTTAAAAAAGAACGGTTGTTTATTACTTTCCGAGCAACCTATTGAATCTTTAATACATATACAGGCTTTTATCTGCATACAATATTTAGTCGTATAAATTGTATCCATCTTCATTTGTATAAAAATATATTTATGTACGTGTCTGTACCTTACATGTATATCAAACAGGATAAATTTAAATTTTTTGGTTTTTTATATTTTAAAAATGAAATATTCATAGAAACTATTAATAAAGGTACAACATGTGTACTATCATCATACATATGTATGTCGTATGTCGTATTTTGTATACATGCTGTCATAATTTTTTTTGCATAATGTGAAACCGTTATATATAATCCGTGTAAATGGAATTTTTACATTTCAATGGATTTCATGTGAAATGTAGCTACCTACATGTAATATAACGATTATAAAATTTGTACTATTTTTGCACAATATAGATCATATTTGTTTACAAAAATACATAGAAACATTTATGTAATATGTGAAATTCCTATAACAAATAATAAAACTGAAAATATTATCAAAGAATTTTTTTTGAGTGTTTAATTTTCATGATGGATTCAAAGGAAAATGAAGAACAAACACATTAGGAAATTAGTTTAAATTTCAAAAGTGAATTCATGTTGTAAATTATCCGAATTTTAATATCTTTATAATTTTCTTTTTGTTTTTCATTTCAAATTCATTTCTTGGTATAATTTCTCTATCAACATTATAGATGGTTAAATGAAAATTTAGAAAAAAACATTAAAATTAATAACTTAACATATTTTCGATTTACATTTTACTCTTCTCCTTTTTTTTTCATTTTTCTTTATCTTCTTATGAATTAAATTATACTATAGTAACACTCAAATTATACATAATAAAAAAAAAATGAGTAACCTTATCATCCTACTTAAAATTTGATTAATTTACTTATTTCAAGGATATATATAAATAGAAAATTGAATTATTTTTCTAACTTTACTTCAAGTGCTTCAAGTTAACTTATACCATTTCTAGTTAAAGAAAAAATAAAAAAAAAGTAAATAATGATTGTGGTTTTATTTTTACATAATTCTATATATTAACATATTTTATTGGTTGTTTGTTATTGTGTGCAACAATAAATATATACACTTATCCGTGTATGTACATAACGAATGATAAGCAGATATTTAATAATAATGGAAATTGAAATTGAAATACTAGACATAGAAACGAGAAAAATTCTTGAAGGATATAATTGAATTGAAATATGTATGTATTTATAAAAGAATATGAAAACAAATTTAAGGAAAGAAAATAACAACAGTAATAAATGTACATATAAATGCTATCATAAATCAAATAAAATATTTCAAAATTTTATAAACTTTATAAATTTTATGTGTAAGTATATAATAGGCAAAAGATAAAGATGAAAAAAATGAAAAAATTCGATGATTGTCACTTTGATTTGTACGAATATTCTATTGATGATTATTTTTGTTCTTTTTTTTATTCTAATAAAGAATAAAATATAAATAAAATATGTAATAGATACTGGTGTGTAGAAAGGTAGTAAGTAAAGTACGTAGGTACGTATTTGTACTTTTCTAATTTTTTGTGAAAATTTATTTTTTTTCTTGTTATGTTTTGTTTATCACGAAAAAATATGATTAAACGATTATTTCAGTTCATTCTATCTTTGTGTGTGTATACGAATATATCTATACATATGTACATCATACATAGTTATATTTATATACTTTCGATGCTTAAATCTTTGTATGTTTTTAGGCAAATACAGAAACATCATATTTTATATGCATATATATCGCAATTGACACATCAATAATTGACTTTATTTTCTTATTCTTTTTCTATACTATTTTCTTTTTTTTTTTTTTTTGCGTGTGTACAGGAATAAAAATATAATAAAATGAAACTAAGTAAAATCAAACTCTTCGCATAAAATCGAAAAAAAAAACAAACCAAGAAAACAGAGAAAACTTTTCAAATAAAAAATTTCATAAAAATTCATCTCACATATAACTTTAAAGGGATATTGAAATAAACGTATATTTTATTTCCAGTTTTATTTTTATCATTTCTTATTATTTATCGCATCCATATCTTGTTATGTGTATAAGTAAATATATGTTGTATACGAGAGTATTTATATCATCTACATACAGCTGTATTATTACTTTATATTTATTTTATCTGTGTAAGTGTTTGTAATTTTTTTTTTTTTTTTTTTTTGTATTCTCAACCTATTTAGTTTCTTCTTTATTTTATTCTTACTTTGATTCATTTCTTTTATATATATATATTTCCTTTCTCATGAAGTGTAGCAAAGTATATAGTACCTTACATTAGATTGTATTTAAAATTTGCATATTATTTTTGCTCATTTTTGTGTGTCTACGACTACGAGTATACAAATAATGCACAGTATATCTATATCGTATATTATATTTATATAATACGTAGCGTATACGTAGTAACACACAAACACATAGACATACAATACAATAATATATTCTCGAGAGGAATCAAAATATTATGAAAACATAAGGACTGAATATGAGCTGATCAGAATCAAAAAGAATAAAAATAAAAATAAAAAAAAAATAAAAAAAAAAAAACATAAGAACGAAAATTACAAGCAAACAAATAAAAAGAAACCAATAAAAAAAAAGTGGGAAAGATAAAAAAATATATACATATATGTCCATAGACATATAGTATACATATTAAATACAGTATAGAAGCAATAAATAAGAAAAAATATTAAGTATTTTATTTAAATAATATTGTTCATTTTTCTTTTTGTTACATTCCTATTATATACAATACAGAATACACTACATATACGAGTATGTATGTGTATTTATGTGTCCTTTTCGTATCCTTATTGTTTCCTTGTTTTATAGAAAATCTAAAATAAAATGTTTTTTATTAACAAAACAAAAAAAAATATTGTAATTTTTTGTTTAAATAAAAGATAATCGTACAAAAAAGAATATTCTATGTACTTAGAAGACAGAATAAAAATCATATTGTGTATGTACTACATATATGTAATACATTTTTCTTATACATTATAAACAGTGAATTATTTATATATATATTATTGAGGCAAATATAATAAAGAAATTGTGATAAAATAAATGGTTAAAACTTGAACGGATAATTAATCAAAAATATATTTTGACGTTGAATGTTTTTTTTTTTCTAAAATCAAAATAGAAAAAAAAATATCCTAACATGATGATAATAATACAAAATGATGAATGCTTTTAAATTGGAATTTCTATTTAAAGTATATTGTTCTATGGTTCTATATCTATTATCCTTATTTATTTGCACTTTAAGTCTATACGTTACTTACTATATGTATGTACATATACATAATATACAATACACAAAATATTCCTGTGCAAACAAAAAAGGATGCACATATTTTTTATTAAATATAGTTTGTTAGTAAAATTTGAAATCAAATCAATTTTTAATTATGGAATACATATATGTAAATATTTCCATATTTTGAATTTGAAATTATGTATAATCAAAAAATATCATAATACCAATAATACATAAATGTAGGTATACATAATACATAATTATCTATACATTTAAAATTAATACACTCATAAACTAATAATTCTTATTTAAATTTTTTCATATACTTTCTTCTTTTATGTATTGTATATGTATATATGTATGTATATTTTTTTTGAAAACCAAAACTATACTGTACTTCTTTACATTATATCTGTATGATCGTTGAAAGACGATATTATTTTTTGCTCATACAAATATAATAATTTTACGAGTAAATATCACTCTTGAAAATATATTAATTATAAAATAACGACCAAACATAATCACCGCGCATAACCAAAATATATATAATGTCACATAAAATATACTCGTGTGTATATGTTTTTATTTTTACCATTTATGTATATTACAAACATAATTATATTATAATCTTCTCATATTTCATATACATATTCCAAACCTAAAAAAATTTTATATAGCTAATTTATGTATATAGAAAATACAAATAATTAAGTAGATACATAGATAGATATGTATATGATTATGATATGACAACAAAAACAAAATTAAGATAATGTCAAGAAAAAAATAAATTTTAATTTCTTTTTTTAATTACAATAAAATAAACTACTAAAAGTCATTTTATAGAATTTCTACAAATTTTATTGAAGTCTATCAAAGAATGAATATAAAACGACAACATTAATAAATATTAAGTACTACTTGAGTTACTAAAATCACTTTTTCTCTTGTTGCCTTCAATTATTAATTGAAATAATTAATTACATATTGTACGATTGGTTGATAGGATAGGCATATATAATCATATAATACGATACACGATGAAATGCGATCTTTAAATGTAAGAAAATTTTAAATCTTAGATAGTTAATAAGCCTTACAGTGACTATTACAAAGTACAGTACAAAATAATAACTAGTATATTTTGATATAGCCGATGGAATGATGAATAGATAACAGAAATAATAAAACAATCAATTCTCACATGTTTACATAATAATTTTTCATAGAGAGATATATTTTCAAATTTTTTTCAAAAAAATCATTAACTATTATGCTTATTCCCACTATTATCACTATTACCTATTACCTCTTCTATTACAATAAATACCTATCGATGAACTGAAAAAGATCGCTCATCAGTCAGGACGGAAAGAAATGGAGAAAATTTGTTAGAAACCATAAGCTTCTAAAAGAGTATGGGTATTATTATTATTAAAATAAATGACATATTTTTGTCGTTATATGTTATAGCATATGTTATATAGTAAGTAGTTTATTTATTACAAACTTCTCAAGGAAAAATATTTTTAAACTAATAACAATTCAAAATTCAATTTTAAACAAAAATTATATTTATAAATTCAAAAAAAAAAAAAATAATAATAATAATAATAAGATATGCGAATATAATAAAAACATCAAAAAAAATTAATTTCCAAAATGTTTGTGTATACAAAGTACATCCTGCCCTGTTGGTACTGTGTACTTGCGTATTTTGTACTTTTTGTAATATTTACGTAAAACACATATAAATGATTATGGCTTGACGTCATACTGGTAAATAAGTGATTATTATAACATGATGATAATAAAATACTTGTACATTAACATCATATATTTGCTAAATTCCTTTTTATCATATTATCTTTTTTTTTTCTTCAAATCAAATTCATCTCATTTCTAAAAATAAAATTAAATGAAAATTGAAAAAAAAAAAAAAATAAATAAATAAATAAACAAATTATAACTTAATTATAAAACATAAACTGAAAACGTGTTAATATACGGGTAAGTATGAGCAGTATGAGTTAAAATGTACATACATATACACCCAATATTTTCATTGACACACGCTAAAATACTTAGATACTAAAAGCACAAACACTTACATGAAGTTAAATAAGAGCAATATGTGCACAATCTATGACTTAGCTAATTTTCCCTTTTTCCTTCAATTTTTATTTTTTTTTTTTTTAATTTTGTTTTTTAATAGAATTTTATTTTTATGAAATTATAATCAGTGTTTCATTACTTAATTTCTTTTCATTCTTATTCAAATTTATACATAGTATATCTATTATACGAGTACATAATATGATATTTTTTCTAAAACCAAAACTCATTACAAAAGCAATTTAAGCTTATATAATGCATGTGAAGGAAAAATATTGTACATAAAACATTTCATTTCCATAAACAAAAAATAAAAAACAAAATACAATAAAAACATTTAAATAAAACCACAAAGAAAAATATGGTAAAGAAAAAAAAACAAAATTTTCCTAACATCATCGCTATTTAGTCTTTAGTATCAAGTTTATTTTAAAATTAAAATATGTTAATATAAATAAGTTGATTTTTTTTCTTTCTATTTATTTTTTTAAGAAACAACGAATATATAAACAACAAAGAGCTAAATCATATTTCGAAAAAAAAAAAAAAAATAATAAAATAAAATTTATAAAATTTTATACAAGCATCCATGTGTATAATGAAGAATGTTTGTGTTTACGTTTGTATGCACGAATGTATATGTATACATATTTTAAATTTATAATAAATAATATCATTTCATGAAGTTTGAAATTTTGTTTTTATTCTAAAACATTTGAAGCAACACCAGGATGTTATGAAAGTAAAAAACAAATATAAATACTAGAGAATTTTTATTTTATTTTTTATTTTTTTACTTTTTTAACAAAATGAAAAAAAAAAATTAAAGAAAAATGCTACACATACACACACATATATATACAAATAGAGGGAAAAAAAAGTAAAATATCGTTAACATTACGAGTTACGAGTACACACAAGAATTTTTAATATAAAATTATACATAATTTAAATATGTATATTTTTTTTTATTAATATTAGAGATAGTTACATCATCTAAGGACATTATATTTTTTTACTTTAGCACTTACGATTTGATTAAAACGTTCAGAAATCACAACGGAATTTTTGATTTACATTATACTCCTACATACATATATAGAGTACGATACATCGATAGATGTAGATACGAGTACATACGCACGTATGTATGTAGGTACGATTACATCAAATCTTTTACGTGTGGTGCATAAAGTTAGTTACGCACGTGTAATGATAATTAAAATTCTAAATTAAAATAATAGGTGCTTTCGATTTGGCAATTTCAAGTACTTGCGACTAGAAAAGGTAAATGTCTGTGTTAAACCATCTACTCGTAGCTACTCATGAGAAATTTTTCAAGTAGCTGGAAGTAGATGCAAGTACTTAGTTACGAATAATTTTTGTGTCGTTCGTTTTAACAATTTATCCTAGACACATTTTAGTATATTCGCAGGTACTTGAAATTGCCAAATCGAAAGCACCTTAATATAACTTAAGCACATGCTAAAATCTGATGAGATATTATTAGTCATTTTTCATAATTCGAAGAAAACAAAATAAATAAATTCAAATTTCAAAATAGACTTTCCATTAACTTTTACAATATTTTATAATGAAATCATTATACGTTCTTATCAAACATATCATCATGGTATTTGTGAATTATGTGCTATTGCATAAAAATTTATCTCGAAAAATAAAAAATTCATTTTTAAATTTAATTGCATATACGTATATGTATGTATGTACTATTGGTACTTACTATATGTTCTCTCAATCATTTATTATACGATTATTATTCAAAGTTTACATAATAAATGCTTTTAAGATATTTACACATTATGATTATACTGAGATAAAAATTAAATTAATTTACATTTTATTCAAATCCATCATATTTACTAGTCTGTAAGTGTGTATATGCTTGCACATGCATATGGTATATGTATAAAATATACTCTAAAGTAATATGCAGTAAAGTATATATAATTGAATAAAAATGATTTCCTTGATGATAACAACGGAAAAAAAAAAAAAAAAAAAAAAAACAGAAAATAAATAACAAAAGTTAAAAAATATCAAAAAGTTAAAAGGAATTTTAAAAACTTTTTTACACGAACATATACCATACACGAATAAAAATAAAACTGAATAAAAAAAATTGTTTAATGCATTTAGATATGCGTAAGTTGAATGAATGAAATTTACATTTAAATTTTGTGTAGACGTAAAAACATATTTTTCATTTTTTTTTTTTTTTCTTTCATTTTAATTTTTTGCCGTGGAACGATATGAATCGAATTTTTGGTGAAATATTTACGAACAACTAATGCAGTATGAGACAGTGCATTATTCTGATACACTTTTTCACTCAATTTTTAAATCGAAAACGGATGAAAATAATCGAGCGTATTTCATTAACTACTTAAGATATAATTTCCATGATATTTAGCACAGATTTACACAAATTAAGGTACTACGGTACCACTAACCTAAGTTTTAGTTTAGGGTGGGGATGGGTTTAGCCTTAGCCCCCATGATTTAAATAAAAAATTCACTATAATGTATACTATATTTCGATCACAGTACATTATATTATAATTTAAAATATACAATATTTGTAGGTATATTTACATTTGTACAGAAAAATCAAAGACAAAATCTAATTACAGTTAAAATCGAATATTTTTCTCAGTCATATTTTGAAATTTATATTCATCACATACTCATACATTATGTGTATGTGTGATGTAAGAAAACCAAGCAATAGCATGAGCGCAGAGTTTCCAAGGAATCCGCAAGGATGTAGAGGTATTAGAAGACCGCGTAACTCTTCGCACAGAACAATAAATAAAGAAAATCTCCAATACTGGTAAAACATGCGACGAAATCAAAATACTTTTCTGGAACAAAATATGATGGAAAGGATTTGTGAAGCCGCTAATACTCTCAAGATGAATAGAAAGCAAAAAAAAAATATCTATATATTGTATATATACATATGTGATTTAATATCATTCATGACAAACAGTATTGAAAATTTGCTCGTAATTCTAAATAATTATTTATTTACATTTTATTCTTTTCAATTTTAATTATCATCACATTTATTAAATTTGTTCAAATTATTTGAAAATTCGTTTACTTTTTATATTTACACCCTTTCCATTTTTTTTTTTTTAATTTGTTCATTATTATAAGTATTGAATGTTGTGTGACCTGCTTAAATAAAAATATTTTATGTTCAGGGAAATAAAAATAAAAAAAAAAATCGAAAATTTAAAATACGACAAAATTAGAAATAATGACATACCAAAAACATTATCCTTGGTTAAATCAATAATACATATAATACGAGAAAGAATCATTATTATCAGAAAAATGAAATCGAAATAAATTTTTCAATAAATATTAGTCAAAAATAAATCGTAAAATATGTATTGTATTCTATACCATACGTAATCTTTTATGTACATAAATAATGTATTTGTATGTGTAATTTTTTTTGTTTTTTTTTTTCTTTTTACTACAACAAGAAAATAAAATGAAATAACCATGAAAATATATGTACATACATATTCGTATGTCGTATAATACATATTCTGTCGAAATCTATTACATAAGTTGTAACCATGTACATAATAATATGTATGTTTTTTATGTCCGTTTTCTGCATATAATCATTTTTGTTATAATAAAATTAAGATATATTGTAGTTGTAGCATAGTATAGTAGTATGTACATACAAGTCATACAAGTATATTACACATGTTTAGATGGATGTATAAATAAAATATATTTACTGAGGTAAAAACGTAAATCAGATTTAGTATATCATTTGTTACATTGTTGGTTGTACGAGTATTTTTTTCTGTCTTGTCGTCTTATAAACAAAATAATTGTATGCATCTAAATTTATTTTACATAAATTTACTACACATGGTGACATGGTATATGTACATATATTATATTTATGTACAAGTATATATGTACATTGTGTATGCATAAAATGTATATATTATATTCATACATACACATACACGACAAAAAAAGCATATATACATATATACAAAATCTTTAAATTATTATTGAACCGCAGGACATTAATACTTGTTTATAATGTAGTCATGTCATTTTATTATATACTCAACTATACATTTATATATGAGTAAAAATATATACTTGTTCTTATATACATAGATATACGTAGGTTATGTCCATTATATAATTACAAATATAAATGTACACATATGTATCTACACAAAAGATTTGTATTTGTAAGTTTACATGTATCTAACATTTATTTACAAAAAATGTATAATAAAAATTTATACAAATATGTATGTACATAAGTCAAAGATTTTCGATCGAAATATCATTAAATTAGACTTTTATTACATCATAAATTCAGTAGAAAAACAAAACAAAAAAAATAAAATACATGATATACAGTTACATAAAAAAACAAAAAAAAAAAACAAAAAAAAAGAAACAAATAAAAACAATTCAGCTATCTACATATGTACATACAAAAATATTATTATGTAATAACATACATGATAAAATGTAAAAATGAAAAATAAAATAAAATAAAAACACTATATTATTTTAAAATATATCTACGCACTAAAAAAGAATACGAATAACAAAAGGATGAAAAATATCTACAACGAGGACATAATACAAAATACCATATATGATACGTATAATACTCATATTGTATTATGTAACTTTGAAAGAAGATAGAAGATGTAGATTCTTGACTGCATATACATACAATTTTTACAGTAATATTTATTTAAATCGAATTTTCATGATATTCATTTGTACATTCTAAACGATGTTCACAAATCAATGAAAAATAAAATAAAATAAAATAATTGAAAATGAAAACCAAAAAGTTAATAAAAAGAAAAAATACAATAACATATTATGTAAATTTATGAAAATGTTCAGATCCATAATACATACCTACATATGCACTCGTATACAGTACATAATATGTATGGATATAGCATTTGCATAATGTACAATAATATACAAATGTACGATATGTATAAATGTAATGTACATATTTCTTGAGTATTCGTTAGTGATTCCTTGGACTCCTTTTTGGTTCGTTATTTTATGACGCTGTTATATTAAATGTATATGCAGATATTTATAAAAATGTACATTACAATGTTTTACATATTTTCAAAAATAAAAAATCAAATCAAATAAAAGGATATCTATTCAATATGTACTGCAAATTTAAATATGTATGTATATACATATGTACATGTATCTAAATAATATGATTCGTTTTTTAGCATTTTTTTTTATTTATTAATTTTTATTTTTCCTTCTACAGAATTATTCTCAACACATAAAATTCTATCATATTCCTTCTAACAAAAATATTAAATAAAATATACGTATATATGAATATGTGCACATAAGTATGTACATACAAAAAGATATTTTTGATAAAAGTTTAAAAGTTCATTCACTCTTATAAATCGTTTTACGCAACAATAAATAATATAGGACTCAAACACGCTTTTATTGCTCATTACATCCAATCATAAAACCAATATATTTTGTTTTTAATGTTTCTATACATAAAAAATAAGTAATGATAATTGAAAAAGTTATTTTTTATAATATTATTTTTATCCTTTTTATACGGTAAATAAAAGTAGAAAAAATATTTCATAGGATAATAATTTTTTTGTTTTGTAATAGTATATATTTTGATAGTAATATCCTTTGTTTCTAATGAAATTACATATACATATTTACAGTTATGCTTTCATTATTCATATTATATTTTATACACACATATGTGCGTTATGTGTAATTAGATATAATTATTATTTTGAAATCGAAATACGTTATAGGAATATGAAAGTACTTTTATATCTATCAACATATCACCACAAAAATATATATGTATATTTAAGTTTTTGATACATACCTATACTGTAATATAATTCACAATTACTTACATATGTACATAAATACCGAACATTTATGTAAATATGATAAAATTTTATATAGTAGTCACGAAAATTACATCACTCATAAAATATAAAATTATAAAAAGATTTTGGGATTTATTTTTTCCTCCAAATGTTTCAAGGTGTACTAAAATACTCAATTTAATAGTTTACAGTATACATAATGGGATACATACATTCACAAAAAAAGATCAGCGATATACTTTTGCCTCATTTATTTGCATTATTAGTCACACAAGTAAACTAAATAAGACTGAAGTCCAGAGTGATCATGTGGAGTAGGTGAACACAACTAGAACTACTTAAGTAAGTGAAAATGATAAATCTTAAATAATCAGATTGTACAGAATTGTATTGAACAGAACGTATTGATTGATATTTAATAAGGCTGGCTATGGAAAATCATTTTAAAATTGTATCAAAATTCAAGATTAAAATACAAAATGTATGATATTAGAAGAATCAATGTGGAAAAAATTCAACGAAAATTGATGGAACCACAGACAATATATTGTCTGTGATGGAACACATATTACGTCTCCTCAAATGATTTCATGAAAATTTAAGGAAGAATTTAATCATAATTATTGATGCACTTTTTGCTACCGCGGCTGTGTATCAAAATTTCGTAATTCTGAAACCCTATTTTAAATAAATATAATAATTGATAATATTCTAATTAATGCATACAATTACAAATAGTGCACATGTAATATTCGCATAATGTACATACTTATACAATATAATCATATGTAATTTATGTATATGTATAATTTTATGTTTTCACATAAACATACATATTATATATGAATTTTCATACATGTATCTAATACTATATACAATTAAAACCACAAAAATATGTAAATAACTACCATTACATATAATTATAACTTTAGTGGTATGCATATTTAGAATGCATATACTATTATTAAAATTCAAATCTTCTTATTTTATCAAATTAAATAAAAAACAATAAATTCTTCTTTTCGATATTCATAAAATAAAACTTTCAAGCATTTATTTCTATATGCATACGTATATGTATGTGTAAACTATATGTACACGTACTTCGCTTTACAACAAGCATATATTTTTATCGTATTACAAATGTTATTCATATCATATTAAATGAAAATTTTATTAATGAATTACAAATAAACACACATATGTATGTGTGTATGTAAGAGTATATGATATTTCAATATGAACATAATGTGTAAAGAAAAGGTTCAAAATACGATCGTCATCATAATACTTATGTATTCGTATATTTTTAGTTTCAAATTCAAAAAGATAAATAAATTATTATCATGTACTACATATGTATATGTGAAAGGGCATTCATACATATCATATGTACATATGTATTTTTATCTATTATATTAGACATTAGTTTATCATGATATGTGGTAATATAGGTATATCAAATTTTAATTTAGATATACCTATAAGTAATATAATAAATATACTGTATTACAAAAAATGTATATATGTACATATGTATATATGTACATACATACTATAATGTTATATATCTACATTGTACATGCCTGTGTAATATATGTATGTATAAATAAATATTTGCATATAATGAATGAATGAATATTTTTTTGTCAATATGTAGTATTTGTTTTTGTATATGATATATATTTTATTATTACCGCAATATGTCATAGAGTCCTTTTTGTGTAAGAAAATATGAAATTACATACATAAATGTATAATTTTTTCTTTTTGAAGAAAATATGTTATTGTAATACATTAGCATAATATGACAATACCTACGTCATACACTCGTATGTATTACATTTTTGATTGTATACTTGACTCGTACATATTTAGTATTTGTACAAAGAAATTCAAATTAATATATTATTTACATAAATAAAACATACTACATATGTATGTATGTAAGTATGTATTTATTGTCATGATTAAACAATGAAAATATTTAAAAACTAATTACATATAATTTATTGCCTGGTTTCATTTTAAAAACATAAAAAACATATCACAAATAAAAATATTAAATTAAATATTATGTATATGTACATATAATAATATAGTTCTTTTTTTTTTTTAATTTCAATATCGTCATTTATCATTCAAAAATTTTCTTTCAAAAAGACTTAACATAAAATTAAAAATGATTTTTATTTCAAGTTTATTTATGTATGTACATATATATATATATATATGTATGTATGTATGTTTATTTTGTTTTTTGATTCTATAGATATCAAATTAATTAAAAAGGAATTCATATTTAAATAAAATCATGCTGGTTCTGGATTAAAATTGTAAAAGGTTAAAAAGCATTTTTAAGTTTAAAATTCAGTTATATTTATACTGAAAATTTATTATTTATTTATTTCAGGTGTAATGTAATATAACATTCTGACGTACGAGTATAGACTATGGAGTATGTCAACTCATTATACATCCTACTATCCTACTCTATACTGATACTCTATTTATCTGATTTTTTCATTAAATTTTTTTTTTTCGAATATACTTACGTACCACATCATGCGATACAAACATGTTTACAGGATATTTTTTAATTTTCTCTCCTATACGTCTATACACAAATAACATCCTTTGTTTCAATATTATATTTAATTAACATCCACACCCACTTTAAAGAAATATTTCAAGAGAAAAAAATTGTTTTAAAGAATTTAAAATAAAAAATTTTGAATTGATCAAATTACAAAGAGAAAATTTTAAAAAGACTAAAAAATTAATTAAAATTCAAGCAATTTTTTGATTTATTTGTATGAATTGAAATAATGTAGGTTATTTAATGGTAATTTTTAATATACATAGGACATACATACATAAACATAAAAGTAAATATCTAAATTATTTTATTTTTATAAATTTGAATTTATTAATATACGAGTATACATTAAAATTTTAATTAATTCCTGAAAATTAATTAATTATTCTGAATTTTAAAAAGACATATCTTACAGAAATGACTCTTGATAATTTCTTACAACAAAATAAAATTCAAAAAAAATTTTTTTTTTATATTTTGTACAAACTTTAGTTAAATGTTAAAAAGGATATTCTCGGAACACTTATTAAAAAAATCGTGCATCACGTAACAGTAATAATAAGAATTATGTACATTATTTATAACACTTGCTAAAATGTTTCCCTCTTCTCCAAATAAATTTAACGGTCAAGAAATTTTAAATTTCCTAAATAGCATAGAAAATAGAAATACAAACGAATAATAATCACATGATGACTCCCTATAAAACGACTCCACTGACCACTGTATAGGTATACCGATTTGAATTGAACTTATCGTAACGTAATTTTAAACAGCTGATATTGAACCCAGCTGGAATACATCTGATATTTATGACGTTGTGTTGTGTTGTGTGGTGTTGTGTTGGTTATGTGATGTTTATGTTAATATTTTCTTGCACTCGCTCTGCTGATTTTTGTCTTTTATTTCAATTTTCAAACCAAACAAGTTAATAAATTTAAATCATTCAATTGAAACTGATATGTATCATCTTTAAAGTACGATATTTATTTGATTTCTTTCGACTGAAATTAATTTATAATAATAAGAATAACTTTAACGTACATTATACATACTATACTTTTATCGTGTATGTATATTTAATTTTGAAATTATCATTATAATAAAATAATATCAAAATGTTCGCATTTTTGAAGAGTAAACCAATAATTATTTTGAGTGCAACTGGAACTGTTGTTGGATTAGGATGTCTAGTAAAGTGAGTACTAACAAAAAATTACAGAATTGAATTTCAATTTTCAACAAAAATTATAAATAAAATTATTCATTAATTTTAAAAATCATATAAATTTCATATACTTACATATTTATTAACAGAGATTTCATGCAGGGCGGTCAATTCACAAATCCAATTAGAGCTGATAATAAAATTTGTATAATAACTGGTTCTAATACTGGTATTGGATTTGAAACTGCACGTGAATTAGCAAATCGTGGAGCTCACGTTTATATGGCATGCAGAAATATGGAAAAATGTGAAGAGGTTGGTGTTTGAACATATTTTACATTACTTGATTTGCAGTTATAAAAACAAAAATTTATAATTTTTATTTTTTTTCTATTTTAACAGGCGAGAAAGGAAATCGTATTGGAATCAAAGAATAAATATGTTTACTGTAGGGAATGTGATTTATCGTCATTCGAATCGATTCGTAATTTTGTTAAAAAGTTAAATTCATCTAATTAAATTTTTTCTATTTTCATTTTTTATTAATTTTCTAAATTTGAATTGTTTTTTTTTTGTTTGTTTTTTTCTTTTTTGTTTACAGATTCAAATCAGAAAAAGATCATCTTCATATATTAATAAATAATGCTGGAGTTATGAGATGTCCACGTTCCATAACGAAAGAAGGAATCGAAATGCAATTGGGTGTTAATCATATGGGACATTTTTTATTAACTAATCTTCTACTTGATACATTAAAGGTAGAAAAATAAAAAAAAAATTATATAAATAATTTAATAAATTTAGGTACTTAACTGATATTTTATATTATAGAAATCCGTTCCTAGTAGAATAGTTGTAGTATCTAGTTTAGCACATACACGTGGAGATATAAATATAACAGATTTGAATAGCGAAAAAAATTATGATCCTGGAAAGGCATACAATCAGAGTAAATTAGCAAATGTTCTATTTACAAGAGAATTAGCTAAAAGATTAGAAGGTATATTTGTAAATATTATACACCAATACCATTACTTGCAGATTTTTTGCATTTATTTTTTATTTAACGAAATTTTCAGGAACTGGAGTT